>CP139506.1:417520521-417553031 GCA_021014915.2 Artemisia tridentata subsp. tridentata
ACTAAAATCTACTTAATTAACTAACTCCCTTCTTTGTGCTTTGATTTGATATTTTTAGTATATTTTTATTCCAAAGGAAATGCAACGAATGTATTTTCCCCGGGTCGCAGTCCCAACGAAGGTTAAAGTCGAGTCGTCGTTTACGGTGTCGAATACGTGAAGTGAATGGTGAATAAGAGTGATGATTGGTGATTTTACACTACGAACAATGAAATAACAAGTAAAAACAAGCTAACAAGCTAAGGGAACAATTAATCTAAGCATAAGATTCTAAAAACCAAATTTGGAATTTTAAAACGTACGCTACGAATTTTAAAAACGTATTTAAAAAGTGAATTTCTAAATTCTAAGTCCTAAAAATATAAAATTATTTTTCCTAAACTCTAAATATTAAAAGAAAATTTTTAAAAAAGAAAATTATTTTTTTGACTTCTTATTTATTTTTTTGTGAATTAAAAACCAAATTAAACTAATTAAATGAATTAAAAATAGTAAACAGTTTTGGAAAAATGTGAAAATTTGCAGATAAAACTAAAATATTATTTAAAAGCTAGGAAAAATAAACTCAGAACTTTTTTCAAACCAAATAAGCAGAATGGGCTAATAAGCAGTTTTGGAAAAAGCTAAAAATAAGCTAAAAAGCTCCAAAAATAATCCAAAGTTCAAAATCAGAAAAACACACTATATTAAGCTTAGAACAACTGATATAGCACAAATAAGCTCAAAGATAAGCAGAATAAGCAGATTAGCAGTTGCAATTTAAGGTAGAAACAGTGATCAATAAGCCAATTTAAAGCTGATCGAGAAGCTAGTACAAAGCAAATTAAGGAAACTAAAAGCATGTCCTGAAAGTTGATACTACAAACTACTCACAAACCAAAAATGCCCAAATTTGGACATCAATTGCTTATCTAATCAAGGCCAAGAAAAGAAGCATGTGGGATCTAAATCTGTTTGCAAACTTGAGCAGTCCTAAGGGGGCTTATTGCAGACCTGTTTAAGCACTAAATAAGCTGAAAAGTGGAATCCCAGATAATGAACTAAAAGCTTGTTATGTAAACTATTTGTAAAACAGAAATCAAGACCTAGGCTCAAGTGGATAAGCCAAAAATAAGCCTAGATTAGCAGACTAATGTGCTATCTGCACAAGAATATTCTGATGCAGCAGAACTTGTAAAATTACCACAAACTTATTAAAACTTGATGAAATGTTACCAGCTCTTATAGTTCCACTACAAACACTGCAAGACACTTAAATAAACCAAAAAGCACCACCAAAACAATGCTAAGCTTATAGAGGCTTGTGAAGGTAGTTGAGCATCTATTTTTGCACCTAAGGGATCAAAACCTTCAAATCACTTAAAACACCTTATCTCCTATCACTAACAGCTAATAACACCTAATTTAAGCCAAATCCAAGTTTCTAAAAAGGCAAAGCTACAGTACCTAAGCTGCTATATCCCTAACTGTTACTTATCCAAACACCCCTTTTAAGTTCTACTTATGAGATTTAAACTATAAACTGAAGAGATAAGCTAGAAAACTTTAAACCTACTGCATATCTAACTTACTTAACCTCTAAGAAACAGATTATCAATTTAACATAAGCACTAATAAGCAGTTACTTTAAATAAGCTATGCATGCTAATCAAATGAAACTTACAAGTGTGGAATAAATGAGAACTGATCTTAACCAAACAAATAACACCAGGGCTTTTCCAGTAAGCCAAAAACCACCCAATAAGCTCCTCAGAATCAGCTTATCTCCTCCAGAGCTTATTTGACATCTTCTTTGACTTTCTGTTGACTTTTGGATTTTTTTTAAGATGAAAACAGATTTGAACTAACCAGAAGCTTACAATAAGCTATTGAACTTATATAAGCTTATACACTTCAGAAATCAGCTTATTGAAGCTGGACTTTAATATTTTTTTTTTTGAATTTTGAATTATTTTTCTAATTTTTTTGGAGTTTTTGTTTGTGAAACTTAAATGAAACAATTTACTGGAAAGCTAATGTTTAAATAAAAGGAACTTATAAAACAGTAACAGAAATTATAACAACTGAATAAGCTAAACTTAGATTAAACTAAAGATATAGGAATCAAATGAACTTTAAATCAAACTTTCATTAATAAAACTTCAAAGGTTACAATAAGAAAAATTTAAAACTATAAATTAGATACTAATTTGACAGCATAACTACACTAAAAAAACTACATTACCCTACTCCTAATCCTAATTAACTAACATTTTTTCTGTGAGGAGACGAGGGCTATTTATAGCCAAGCTTGGATGATTCTAGGCTGCCATGTTGGCAATCCATGTGATCTTTGAGCTCATTTCCACCCTTAGATCAAATCCCAATCCTCTTCTTATGATCAAATCCTCTGAGGTGTCTCGTCCAATAAGGGCTTGCCACGTACACCATTCGTGCGTCTCTGCCCTTTCTGACACCCCAGATAATTCTAGAACCTCAATGATTGGACGAAAGTACCCTTAATTATAGTAAAATCGTACGGGGTAATTCCTAGGGTTCTAAGGGTACAGTAATTCTGGGTAGAAAGGGATTTTGGGGCGCGGGTTTTATTTATTTATTTTTGTTTGACTGGGAAGTATAATAAGGGTTGACCGGGTCTAGGTTTGGATCGGATATAGGGTAAATGGGTAGTGGGCTTGTGATTTTTAAGGTTATGGGCTGGGTTAGTTTATTGGATTGGTGGGATTTAAAAAGTGTGTTGGATTTTGTGTTGTGGACATGGATGGGATTGGGTTAAATTTAAACTGGATCCGGTTGGTGACTTAGGTTTAGGATTTGTGGTTTTAAAATAATAAGGACCAATTGTGAATTTTCAGGGACTGGTTTTGCCAATTTTCCAATTTGATCCAAGGGCTTGTTCTGTCTTTGATGAAACTTGAGGATTGACTTTGACTTTTTGAGCATAATTTGATCCAAACTTGCGAATTGCTTCCCCGGCCTCGGCTCTTTAATCCTCTTCACAAATCCCGTGCTCGGTTTGTCTTTTTATCTCGATATTTGTCCATTTTTATAATATCCATCCCTGCACAATCATAAACACAAAAACACGAGATATTTGGCGTAATTGGTTAGTTTTTGGTCTATTTGGGTCTGGTTTTGGTCAAATAAAGGTATGTGTTTAAGCACATACCAAAATTCCCCCAGACTAAGATATTGCTGTGTCCTCACGCAATGCTATAAAAACACGTTTTCAAAACCAAAAATTTCCAATCTCTTTTTACTAACTTTGAGAAGTAGCAAAATTTTCAAAAGAGATTAAGAAATCTTAAGTTCTAAAAACTCCCTGATTTTCCTTTTTTATTCAATTTTTGTATTTTTCTCATAATAATGTGACGGTTTTGTTGACAATCATTATCTCACGATAACTTTTAGGGTCAACGAGTAGGAAACACGACTCATAAAGAAGTGACCATACGGATAAAATTCGTCGTCCCTGATTTTTCGCGAGTCTCCAAACTAAGCTTAAAAACGAAATCATTGTCATTTACAAGTTAGATTGCTATCACTACCCATGAAAGTTAATTGTGTATTACTTCTCGTTCCCAAATTCCTATTTTCCTCTATTTATTTTATTTTTGGTAAGAAATGAATTTCTTCAAATTCTCATTTCGATAATTTTAAGTCCGATAAAGATACCTAGTTTAGACGCTAAGTAGTTTCCAAACCTTCCCTCGAAAACCGTTGCATACAAAAATGAGGTCCACATCAAGGTCTCTGATTTAACACGATTTTGAGGATATCCCTTTTATATACGACCGAAACAACTCATCTACGAGTCCAGAGACAGAAGCTTTTATTAAGATACCCCCGGAGTCGAAATTTGGCATTTTTTTAACATTATTTAAGCACATTTATTGATCCTTGGCCTTTTAAACAACCTAGACAACGGCAGCGAACCGTCAAGAATCGGGAGTCTTATTTTGACCTTGGATATTTTTCCTCTGCCTTTTTGAAGTCTGAGTCAACGGGAGCGAACCGTCAGGAAACAAAAAACTTTTATCGGCTTTGGATTATTATTATTATTATTATTCATTATTCATTATATATTTTGCCAAATCCCGAGTCCTACGGCTTTTATAGCAATAGAGACAATAGCATGTACTATCAGGAATCAGTTGCCTATTACACCGTAACACTGACAGTACCTTGATGTGTACCCAACTTTCATAAGCAAGGATTTTCTAAGGAAAGAGTAAAAACTAATTATCGCCAAAACCAAAATACCTTTAATTATTCCTAGATTACTATTATTGGGTGAAACAAGCTTATGGGAACAAAAAGCCACAAGTAACTTTGATAAGCTCTAAAGAGATCCAACTACTCCACATTTAGAAATCTAACTTATAAACAACTCTATCATTTCTCGTTCTTCGCAAATTTAAAATCTTAAATAATAAGATCCGCGAATGCTTAGCCAAATAATCAAGCCATGCATATATAAAGTCGATACGGGAACTTGCAAACTCTTAAAAGGAATTCGCGTTTTATAGCTCCTTGTATAAAAGACTAGCACGAGCTTATAGATTATGAATGGTTAAGGGGACAAGCTAGGGCTCAATACGCCCGATCAAGTCAGAATTTTATTCCTACTCTCACCAGCGGAAAGTCAACAAATATGTCAAAATTTATTATATTTTTACAAATTTTTTTCAATTTTTCTCATTTTTTTTGGATTTTTTTCAATTTTGGAGGAAAAACGGGGTTGCATGAGTAAACGGCAAAAATCAAATCAAAAGATTACCCCCCCCCCCCCAGACTAAAACGAGACATTGTCCTCAATGTCTTAAAGGTAAGGGTTCTCCTACATAAATCTAAGGCCGTTTATTAATTATGCCAAAGATAAACGTAAAACGATAAGATTAAGGATATCGGATGAGCAACGAATGATGAAACTCGAGTGGAGAGAAGCAAACCACGAGCACGAGAGTCTTCAATCATCGGGCAATCCTGGACAAATCATAGAAAACCACGAAACACAAGATATGGAAGAGGAAGCCCTCCTCACGTCACTTATTAGAAAAGAGATAAAAAGATAGAAGGATAAGCATGGGGTGCCTCCCACGAAGCGCTTATTTGTTCTTGGGGGAGCAAGTGGAAGAGATAATCTCAATCGAACTTTCATTCAAGATGTTTGGATAAACATTGAAGCATATGAAAGTTCCACTCCGATGAGATACCCACGGCTTCAGAAGATGAAAGTGGTGATGCCGGGGTCAAAAACTTTGTCTTCATTTCCATTTTTTGATTTGATATTTTTAGTATATTTTTATTCCAAAGGAAATGCAACGAATGTATTTTCCCCGGGTCGTAGTCCCAACGAAGGTTGAAGTCGAGTCGTCGTTTACGGTGTCGAATACGTGAAGTGAATGGTGAATAAGAGTGATGATTGGTGATTTTACACTACGAACAATGAAATAACAAGTAAAAACAAGCTAACAAGCTAAGGGAACAATTAATCTAAGCATAATATTCTAAAAACCAAATTTGGAATTTTAAAACGTACGCTACGAATTTTAAAAACGTATTTAAAAAGTGAATTTCTAAATTCTAAGTCCTAAAAATATAAAATTATTTTTCCTAAACTCTAAATATTAAAAGAAAATTATTTTTTTGACTTCTTATTTATTTTTTTATGAATTAAAAAGCAAATTAAACTAATTAAATGAATTAAAAATAGTAAACAGTTTTGGAAAAATGTGAAAATTTGCAGATAAAACTAAAATATTATTTAAAAGCTAGGAAAAATAAAATCAGAACTTTGTTCAAACCAAATAAGCAGAATGGGCTAATAAGCAGTTTTGGAAAAAGCTAAAAATAAGCTAAAAAGCTCCAAAAATAATCCAAAGTTCAAAATCAGAAAAACACACTATATTAAGCTTAGAACAACTGATATAGCACAAATAAGCTCATAGATAAGCAGAATAAGCAGATTAGCAGTTGCAATTTAAGGTAGAAACAGTGATCAATAAGCCAATTTAAAGCTGATCTAGAAGCTAGTACAAAGCAAATTAAGGGAAACTAAAAGCATGTCCTGAAAGTTGATACTACAAACTACTCACAAACCAAAAATGCCCAAATTTGGACATCAATTGCTTATCTAATCAAGGCCAAAAAAAGAAGCATGTGGGATCTAAATCTATTTGCAAACTTGAGCAGTCCTAAGGGGGCTTATTGCAGACCTGTTTAAGCACTAAATAAGCTGAAATGTCGAATCCCAGATAATGAACTAAAAGCTTGTTATGTAAACTATTTGTAAAACAGAAATCAAGACCTAGGCTCAAGTGGATAAGCCAAAAATAAGCCTAGATTAGCAGACTAATGTGCTATCTGCACAAGAATATTTTGATGCAGCAGAACTTGTAAAATTACCACAAACTTATTAAAACTTGATGAAATGTTACCAGCTCTTATAGTTCCACTACAAACACTGCAAGACACTTAAATAAACCAAAAAGCACCACCAAAACAATGCTAAGCTTATAGAGGCTTGTGAAGGCAGTTGAGCATCTATTTTTGCACCTAAGGGATCAAAACCTTCAAATCACTTAAAACACCTTATCTCCTATCACTAACAGCTAATAACACCTAATTTAAGCTAAATCCAAGTTTCTAAAAAGGCAAAGCTACAGTACCTAAGCTGCTATATCCCTAACTGTTACTTATCCAAACACCCCTTTTAAGTTCTACTTATGAGATTTAAACTATAAACTGAAGAGATAAGCTAGAAAACTTTAAACCTACTGCATATCTAACTTACTTAACCTCTAAGAAACAGATTATCAATCTAACATAAGCACTAATAAGCAGTTACTTTAAATAAGCTATGCATGCTAATCAAATGAAACTTACAAGTGTGGAATAAATGAGAACTGATCTTAACCAAACAAATAACACCAGGGCTTTTCCAGTAAGCCAAAAACCACCCAATAAGCTCCTCAGAATCAGCTTATCTCCTCCAGAGCTTATTTGACTGCTTCTTTGACTTTCTGTTGACTTTTGGATTTTTTTTTATGATGAAAACAGATTTGAACTTACCAGAAGCTTACAAAAAGCTATTGAGCTTATATAAGCTTATACAATTCAGAAATCAGCTTATTGAAGCTGGACTTTAATATTATTTTTTTTTTGAATTTTGAATTATTTTTCTAATTTTTTTGGAGTTTTTGTTTGTGAAACTGAAATGAAACAATTTACTGGAAAGCTAATGTTTAAATAAAAGGAACTTATAAAACAGTAACAGAAATTATAACAACTGAATAAGCTAAACTTAGATTAAACTAAAGAGATAGGAATCAAATGAACTTTAAATCAAACTTTCATTAATAAAACTTCAAAGGTTACAATAAGAAAAATTTAAAACTATAAATCAGATACTAATTTGACAGCATAACTACACTAAAAAAAACTACATTACCCTACTCCTAATCCTAATTAACTAACATTTTTTCTGTGAGGAGACGAGGGCTATTTATAGCCAAGCTTGGATGATTCTAGGCTGCCATGTTGGCAATCCGTGTGATCTTTGAGCTCATTTCCACCCTTAGATCAAATCCCAATCCTCTTCAGCCATATGATCAAATCCTCTGAGGTGTCTCGTCCAATAAAGGCTTGCCACGTACCCCATTCGTGCGTCTCTGCCCTTTCTGACACTCAAGACAATTCTAGAACCTCAATGATTGGACGAAAGTACCCTTAATTATAGTAAAATCGTACGGGGTAATTCCTAGGGTTCTAAGGGTACAGTAATTCTAGGTAGAAAGGGATTTTGGGGCGCGGGTTTTATTTATTTATTTTTGTTTGACTGGGAAGTATAATAAGGGTTGACCGGGTCTAGGTTTTGATCGGGTATATGGTAAATGGGTAGTGGGCTTGTGATTTTTAAGGTTGTGGGATGGATTTTGTGTTGTGGACATGGATGGGATTGGGTTAAATTTAAACTGGATCCGGTTGGTGACTTAGGTTTAGGATTTGTGGTTTTAAAATAATAAGGACCAATTGTGAATTTTCAGGGACTGGTTTTGCCAATTTTCGAATTTGATCCAAGGGCTTGTTCTGTCATTTGATGAAACTTGAGGATTGACTTTGACTTTTTGAGCATAATTTTGATCCAAACTTGCGAATTGCTTCCCCGGCCTCGGCTCTTTAATCCTCTTCACAAATCCCGTGCTCGGTTTTTCTTTTTATCTCGATATTTGTCCATTTTTATAATATCCATCCCTGCACAATCATAAACACAAAAACACGAGATATTTGGCGTAATTGGTTAGTTTTTGGTCTATTTGGGTCCGGTTTTGGTCAAATAAAGGTATGTGTTTAAGCACATACCATGCTTCTTCAGTCCCTTAAATAGCCTTCTCTGGTCTCTCTCCTCATTCTGAGCCAATCCCAACCCTTGGATAACTTTAATTTAATCCCAGTCGTCCATTGGGATTTTTGGCGGGAAACTAGGGAAATGGGATTTATGCGAAGTACAGGACACGTGAGAAGTGGGTAACATGTGAGGAGGGGGTTGGAGTGTAGCAAAGAAAAGCATGGGGGAGTGGTGGGTTTGTCAGGGGAGGACATAAGTGTTGGTGGTTTTGGCGGGCTAGTAGATTTGGGAAGGAAGGATAAGGGTGGGTTTGACCATGGGGTTTGACTGGGATTTTTATCAAAAACGGGTGTGGGTTTTTTTTTTTTATTATTTTGGGATTGGGCTTTGCTTATTTGTTGGGCTTGGTGTTGGATTGGGTTTGTTAGTATAGGATAACAGGGATAAGGTTAGTTGTAGTTTAGGATTAGTAATGGAATTAGGTTTAGGTTAAGGGACCAATTTTGCCAAGTCTGAAAAATATATCCAAGGGCCAATTCTGCCATTTTGATTTTCTTTGAAGGTTGACTTTTGACACTTGAGCAATTTCTCGGTCCAAACTTGTAAATTTCTTCCCCGGCTCCGGCTTTTCACGACTTTCCAATCTTGTGCTCGGTTTTGTCCGCTTTTGCCTTGTTTTCAACCCTTTTGTACCTGAAACACATAAAAACACAAACCAAGGATATTTGCAGTATAATTTGGTATATTTGTGTGTTTTCAGTCATTTTTGTGTCTTATATGGGCATAAAATGATGAGTAAATAGGCACTCATCATCCCCCCACACTATCAATTGCTAGTCCCTAGCAATCCAATCATATGAAGTAATGAAAGGGTTAGAAAATACCAAGGATACCTCGTTTTGACTTTTTATTTGATGCGAGAAATTTAAACTAGAACAAAAACATATACATGCTTGATTTTCCAAAATGGTATCACGGAACGGGATTCACACAAAATGGGTGTTTCCAGGGAATTGAAATCGTCATCCTCTTTTTTATACTCCCAACTAAGCTTAAACCCAATGTGCAAATGCTTTTGTAAAATGCTAACACTACTTATACTAATAATCTATGTAAGCCGAAACTTAACTTTTCACTCCCACAATTTATTAAAGTTAGGTGACTGTGCTCATTTTTAAAATTTTGATCACAAAAATCAACGTTTTTATAAGACTTTGACTAATACTTGTTGAAAGATAGATTTAAAATTTACAACAAGCAAGTTTCAAAACTTTATCCAACACATCAAAACTTATTACATTTTGCAATATCATTCCATTTTATTTTATTTTTTTCTTTTCATTTTTTCATTTTTTTTTTTTTACTTGTGCAACATAAACTAACGGATTTTCACGGGAACCAAGACCTTACACCTTCCGGAATAAAGGATCCAAGGGCCGTTACAACAGAGAGTTCCAAGACTCTAAACATTCCTGAAATGAGGATCCAAGGGTGTTAGACCAAGACCTCACACATTCCTGAATTAGAGGTCCCAGGGTCGGTGTATGAGGGTAGTCAAGACCTAAATGCCTTCCAGAAATAAGGATCCAATGGCCGATCTTGAACCGTAGCTTTTTTTAGCACATACATTTATTACTTAACTTTTGCAACTTTCAAGCAACGTCTCACTTTTATTTTGTATTACTATGACATATGCTTGTTCCGAAGTTTAAATCAAGCTTTGAACTAGTATTTTTCAAAATAGTATAAAAAAATGATTTTGTGTGTTCAAATGTTTGAAAATAAGCACTTATTAAGTCAGATTAGTTATCTCCTGGGAGGAAAAGCCATAGATTACTTATATAAGCTCTAAAGAAAACCAACTATTCTACGTTTAGCATTTTCATTTGCACATATCGTAAAACCTTAGTCTAACCGTTAAGGAAGTAGCCAGATCAACACTCTGGCAGAGTCGGGATTCCCATTGTTCTAACCTAATCAAAACTAAACACTTTTTTTTTATTGCAATTTCTTATCTAAAAACGAAAAAAAAAAATTAAAATTTTGGCCAAAACGGGGGTACTAGGGCACTAGAAGGTACACATGTGACAAAATTCGCGAGAATTCCCCCCCACACTTAGAATTGAATATTGCCCTCAATATTCAAAGTACCGGCTATTATGCCGACACTTAGAACGTAAAAAGGTAATACTAATAGCCAAGTGTGTGAAAGAAATCTCTATTTTCACAAACAGGATTAAAAAGATATCCCTAGATAATCGTTAGCAAAAAGATCGGATATTGGGCGGCTGGATTGAAAACAGGCGCATCAGAGGAATCCCCCCACACTTAGTGTCAGAAAATAGAAAGAAGTCAGAAACATGGGTTGTCACCCATGTGGTGCTAATGTTTTTGTTAACCGAGTCACTAGCTTGACTCGACCCCGAATTCATTTGTTCTTGGGGAAGCATGTGGAAAAGAAAATCTCCATCGGACTTTCATTCAAGATGTTTGGATAAACATTGAAGTTCTTGAAAGTTCCACTCCGATGAGATACACCCGGCTCAAAAGAATGATAAATGGAGATGCCGGGGTCAAAAACTTTGTCCTCATTTCCAAAGGAGAAAAGGAGAGGACAAGTCACCGTATAGGTGAAGAAGGGGAGAAAAACTCGAACGACATATGTGAAGTCAATATAATGGCGATCCTCAAAGGGAAATGTCACATATGTCGGAGAAAGAATGTCCTTTTGAATCTCGGGATTGATATTTGAGGCCATATCATCAAGATTAGAAATAATAGAATCCTTGACCTCATCGTTCTCTAACTCTTCATCAAAGATAGGATTTATGTTGCTAGAAAAGTACTCGTCATCAAATTCAAAAAGAGAATTCGAATAGATTTTGAGTCTTTCATTTGGAATGTCCTCATCAGAAAGTGATTCGTCATCACTGGAGGAAAAAACATCATTAGATTTGAAAAGAGGGTTAGAGAAAATCCCGGAAAAATCATACTCAATGTCAAGAGGATAATCATCACAAATAGACAAATCACATTCATTGTCGGATATATCCACAGACTCACTTGGGATTGGGATAAGGTTCTCAGCACTAGACTTTATGAATTCGTCCGATTCCTTTTCAGGAATAGTGCTAAGATGCTCATCCCCCATAATAAGAGAGTCCTTGGGGTCCAAAGTTGGAAAGAATGATGTGATTGCAATAGACTGAGGGAGTTGAGAAATAATATCGCTCAAAGGAATAGTACTCTCCTCGTCGTCTTCATCTTCGTCATCGAGCATGGCAGCCTTATATAATAAGAAACGCCTTTGTGCTTCTCGTTCTTCGACGAGTAAATCTTCCATAGATTTACCATGACGATCATCTTGGGGAATTTTATTAGCCAAATCCTTAACTTCTTCTATTAAATTTAGAACATGGAGAAGTTCTTGAGGAAGTGGCTGAGGTTGTGTCATTTGGTACTATGGAGGTTGGTTTTGATAAGAACAATCATAATTGTTACAAGGACCATGCTCATAGACAAGCGGGCTCCTCGTTTGACAATCGGATTCATAATGCGGACCTCCACAGAATTCATGATTGGCCTCAAACGGTCAACTTAAATCAACCACGGATGTGGTCAAACAAAGTCAAACTATCAAGGACACAATGCAATAATCCAAGGAGTATAGTTTTATCCCCGGGTCGTTTAAGTCCCAGCGAGATGCGAAATTGTGCTTAAAAACGGATCGTGATCAAGTGTTATTGAACAGAAAAGGGATTATGATTTTGATTACACTAATGAGATAAGAAAATAGCTTTAACCAAGCTATATAAACAAGAATGGAAACCAAATTAACTAGAAACGTATAAAAACCTAAAAGCGTATGTTTAAATTTAAACAAACGTAAACGAACGAAATAAAAAGTGAGTTTTAAGAAATAAAAAGCCTACGGATATGAAATTTATATTTTTACAATCCTAATAAGAAAAGAAAATTATTGGAAAAAGAAAATTATTTATTTGACTTATTAATTAATTATTATTAATTAAAAACTATTTAATATTTATTTAAACTAATTAAAATTCTAATAAATACTAAAAGATCAAAGAAAAATCTGAAAATTTTTCTATAAATACTTTAAAGTAAATAGAAGCTAAGAAAATTATAAAATTGAAAATTACTTAATTAAAATTTAAAAAGATAAATTCTATTAAATAGAAGCTATCACTATATTTCTATTTTTTGGTTTTTAAGTCCTAAAAATATTTTTATATTTTTCCTAGATTAAAAATGACAAAAGAAAATTATGAAAATTGGAATTATATTTTTTTGATTATTTTTCTATTTATTATGATTTAAATACTATTAGCTACTAATTAAAATGATTAAAAATATTAAAACTGATCAGAAAATTATGAAAAATTACAGATAATGCTAAAATATTATAAGGAAGCTGGGAAAAATAAAATGAAAAGTTCACTAAGCCAAATAAGCTAATTTGGGCTAATAAGCAATAAGCTAATAAGCCAAAAATAAGCAAATAAGCAGTAAAATTGGCCAAATGATCAGAACAAGCTTAATACACTAAAATAAGCTTAAAACAACTTAAAACTACAAATTAGCACAAGAGATTAACAGATTTGATCCTTGGCTGCTTGTAAAATTCAAAACAGAAAATGCATGAAACAGGCCAACTTGCAGGGCAGATTTAAGCTAATAAATAAGCACTGAGATTCAATATTAGGGGGGCAAAAGTTAGATTGGCTTATGAGCTATCTAAAAATCACAAAAGCCCTATCATTACAATTCCAATTGAAGTCCAATTTAATGCTAGATCAGCAACCAAAAACCATGAGTCTGCTGATGCAGTTGACTTTTGCAGCAAAACAAGAAAATTGACTTGGCTGAGATTCTATTGATTACTACTGATTAATTATGGTGTGATATGGTGTAATGAGACTATTTTAAGCTAACCTAACAACTAATGACAAGATTTGAGTGGTTATGGATCCTAATATGCTAACAGTTAACACATATGATGAGATTAAGTGAGTTTTGACTTTTTTTTAACTATTACTACTGGTTTTTTTGTGACTTATATGAGTTATATGGACCTAATGCAATCTACTTATGCTCAGTTAACCACAAAGTAACAACCAATTCACAGGATATACCCCTGTTCCAAACACACCTGATCAGGACAGGTTTGCAAGAAATTCAAAGCAACTTTGAATTTTAAAACACAATACTTGATTCTAACACTTCTTAAGATTATATAAGACCAATTTAAACTAGAAAATCCCAAGTATAGCAGCAAGAACACAGAAATTGTCAATATGCTATATTGACTGATATGAAGAACTTTTAGCAACAGGCAAATTTAATGAACAAGATGCCTAAATTAAACTATATTAAGACTTAATAACACCACAAAGACAGAAAATCACAAAGATTAAGCCACCAAACTAGGTTACACAGTACTATGCAATATTAAAGAGAATTGCTTACAAGATGCTTCCTGCTAAAAACCAAGAACAAGGACCAATGGAACACTCCTATAGAACCTCCTCAGGTTCACTAACCCAGGGCAATCCAATATTTACCCTGCTCCAGCAATAAATTCCATGATCCTGTTGTTTTGACTTTTGTTGACTATTTTTGTATTTTTGATTTTTTTTTACTGCTAATACAAGTTTTAAGGATTCTAAAAGCTTCAATGAGCTTCTGGGAGCTTATATGTTCCTATGAAGTCCAGAAACAACACTAACAATAACATTCAATCATTCATGAGATTTTTGAAATTGAGAAAATTGCATTAACTGAATTATCACATAAAACTTGGAATTGATTATTGAAAAAGATTCTAATACATGTGAGAACACTAAAAGGATTACTTGAAAGCTTAAAATTACACTGAGAAATTTAATTTAACTAAATTCGACACTAAATAACTAAAAATTACACTAGATAGATATTACACACTCTCTCCTCTGCTCTTTATAGTCTCTAACCTTCTTGTCGACATCTCTGAGTACTTCCCACCATCTTTTGACCATTGATTTACTCAATTTCATCACAATCGACCACTTGGCAATTTGGCGGGAAAATTCTTGCTAGTGGGTTTTGAGCAGGTTTTGCTAATTAAAGAATTTTGGTGATATGTGGAGGTGGAGGAGAGTGGTTAGACACCTGGAGGGTGAGGTGGAAAGATGAGGACAGGTGTGGTGGTTTTCCGGATTTAAATGGTGGTTTGGCGGTTTTGTGTGAGAGGGAAGAAGGAATACCAGGGTTGGTTTGACCCTGGTTTGACCTGGTATTTTATTTATTTAAGGGTTGGGCTGGACTGGGGGTTCAAATGGGATTATGGCAGGGGTCAAAAGGGATATGGCTGGGTTTATTTTGGTTTATAGAATATTAAAGGTTTGGTTTGTTTTGTATAAATTTAAACCCAAGGACCAAAGTTGTAAACTGCTGAAACTTTAGGGACCTGATTTGCCAATATTTCAAACTCACTTCAAAGGACTAAACCTGCCACAAATTAATAACACAAGGACCATAGTTGATAATTTTTTTTTTATTTTAAAACTTCCAAGGACCTTTTATGTCATTTTTGGATTTTGAGGGGGTAAAAGTTGCCATTTGTAGAAAACTTGCATCCAGGGACTATTTTGAACAAGTTTGATTGTCCAAGGACTTAAGTTAACTTTTCATTCATTTTAAACCTTCAGGGACTAGTTTTGCCATTTTGTGAAACTTCAGGGACTGAAAACGACAATTGTTGTGAAATTGATCATTTTTCACTTGTTTTTCAATCTTTTGTACCTAAATCACATAAAAACACATTTTGATGAATTTGTATCATTTTGTGAGTCATTTGTGTGTTTTTGGTCGTTTTTGTGGGTTCAAATTGTATAAAAGATATGTGTAATTAGGCACATATCAAATCCCCCACACTATACTATTGCTAGTCCCTAGCAATCTTTTATGAAAACTTAATGGATTTTAATCTCTTTACCAAAAGCCATTACTTCTGGAGTAGCCAATTGTTTCAGTTCAAGTAAGAACTTTGGTACAAATGATAACCAAATGATTTTGAGCAAACCATAAGCTGTAAACGGATTTGATTTGTCTTTACCAGAAGCCGTTTGCTTCTGGACTAGCCAACTCTTAGATAAATTATTAATATTATCTTTGGTGAGTTGATTACCAATTATGGTTTTTCTACTGCCTTTACCACAAGCCATAACCTTGCGGGCTAGCCAACTCTTCACTTATAAAGATATGGTGAGTCGAATACCATACAATTTTTGGCAAATTGCAAGCCATAAACGGATTTGATATATCTTTACCAAGAGCCGTTTGCTCCTGGATTAGCCAATCCTTATGTGTGTTAGACATGGTGGACTGATTACCATTTGTTGTGTTTAGTACTTAGTACTTCCACTAAATTTTTTTTTTTAAATTTGGCCATTTTGGGGGAAAAAGGGACTAAAATGGAACATTTTTGATGAAATTCGCCAGAATTTCCCCCCCCCCCCCCCCCCACACTTGAACTGAATATTGTCCTCAATATTCAAAGTCCCGGCTATTATGCCGAATCCTTGAACGTAAAAAGATAACATTTCTAAGCCAAGTGGGTTAAACACAACAGTTATTCTGTTTTTTGGTATATACAATTTTCTCAAAGTTTTTTTTTTTTTTTTTTTTTTTTTTTAAATCTATATACGAAATGTGGGGCACACCCCCACACTTAGGCGGTAGAAAGGGGTAAGAAAAGTGAAACACGGGTGAAAACCCATGTTATGACTACTGTTTATTGATTACCGAGTCGCTAGCTTGACTCGACCCCGAATTAATTGGTTCATGGGGAAAAGATTGGGTGAGAAATCGGAGTGGGGACCACTCACAGAATTATGAATAATAAGGTTAGGAGAATATTTTTGGGTTTTTTATGATTTATAAATGTTTTTGTATTTTTAACTTTTATATATATATACAAAGGAAAAGAAAATATTTTTGTGTTTTATATTATTTTTAGAATTGAAATATAATATTATATATAATATATACAAGGGATAGAAAAAAACAAATTCATTATACGCACCACACCTCCCCGGCAACGGCGCCAAAATTTGATTCCTCCCTTACAGTCAACTATTTTCAACCAAGGATATCGGTCAACTAAAGTCGAACCGTAAGGGAGAAAAATGCAATAATCCAAGGAGTATAGTTTTATCCCCGGGTCGTTTAAGTCCCAGCGAGATGCGAAATTGTGCTTAAAAACGGATCGTGATCAAGTGTTATTGAACAGAAAAGGGATTATGATTTTGATTACACTAATGAGATAAGAAAATAGCTTTAACCAAGCTATATAAACAAGAATGGAAACCAAATTAACTAGAAACGTATAAAAACCTAAAAGCGTATGTTTAAATTTAAACAAACGCAAACGAACGAAATAAAAAGTGAGTTTTAAGAAATAAAAAGCCTACGGATATGAAATTTATATTTTTACAATCCTAATAAGAAAAGAAAATTATTGGAAAAAGAAAATTATTTATTTGACTTATTAATTAATTATTATTAATTAAAAACTATTTAATATTTATTTAAACTAATTAAAATTCTAATAAATACTAAAAGATCAAAGAAAAATCTGAAAATTTTTCTATAAATACTTTAAAGTAAATAGAAGCTAAGAAAATTATAAAATTGAAAATTACTTAATTAAAATTTAAAAAGATAAATTCTATTAAATAGAAGCTATCACTATATTTCTATTTTTTGGTTTTTAAGTCCTAAAAATATTTTTATATTTTTTCTAGATTAAAAATGACAAAAGAAAATTATGAAAATTGGAATTATATTTTTTTGATTATTTTTCTATTTATTATGATTTAAATACTATTAGCTACTAATTAAAATGATTAAAAATATTAAAACTGATCAGAAAATTATGAAAAATTACAGATAATGCTAAAATATTATAAGGAAGCTGGGAAAAATAAAATGAAAAGTTCACTAAGCCAAATAAGCTAATTTGGGCTAATAAGCAATAAGCTAATAAGCCAAAAATAAGCAAATAAGCAGTAAAATTGGCCAAATGATCAGAACAAGCTTAATACACTAAAATAAGCTTAAAACAACTTAAAACTACAAATTAGCACAAGAGATTAACAGATTTGATCCTTGGCTGCTTGTAAAATTCAAAACAGAAAATGCATGAAACAGGCCAACTTGCAGGGCAGATTTAAGCTAATAAATAAGCACTGAGATTCAATATTAGGGGGGCAAAAGTTAGATTGGCTTATGAGCTATCTAAAAATCACAAAAGCCCTATCATTACAATTCCAATTGAAGTCCAATTTAATGCTAGATTAGCAACCAAAAACCATGAGTCTGCTGATGCAGTTGACTTTTGCAGCAAAACAAGAAAATTGACTTGGCTGAGATTCTATTGATTACTACTGATTAATTATGGTGTGATATGGTGTAATGAGACTATTTTAAGCTAACCTAACAACTAATGACAAGATTTGAGTGGTTATGGATCCTAATATGCTAACAGTTAACACATATGATGAGATTAAGTGAGTTTTGACTTTTTTTTAACTATTACTACTGGTTTTTTTGTGACTTATATGAGTTATATGGACCTAATGCAATCTACTTATGCTCAGTTAACCACAAAGTAACAACCAATTCACAGGATATACCCCTGTTCCAAACACACCTGATCAGGACAGGTTTGCAAGAAATTCAAAGCAACTTTGAATTTTAAAACACAATACTTGATTCTAACACTTCTTAAGATTATATAAGACCAATTTAAACTAGAAAATCCCAAGTATAGCAGCAAGAACACAGAAATTGTCAATATGCTATATTGACTGATATGAAGAACTTTTAGCAACAGGCAAATTTAATGAACAAGATGCCTAAATTAAACTATATTAAGACTTAATAACACCACAAAGACAGAAAATCACAAAGATTAAGCCACCAAACTAGGTTACACAGTACTATGCAATATTAAAGAGAATTGCTTACAAGATGCTTCCTGCTAAAAACCAAGAACAAGGACCAATGGAACACTCCTATAGAACCTCCTCAGGTTCACTAACCCAGGGCAATCCAATATTTACCCTGCTCCAGCAATAAATTCCATGATCCTGTTGTTTTGACTTTTGTTGACTATTTTTGTATTTTTGATTTTTTTTTACTGCTAATACAAGTTTTAAGGATTCTAAAAGCTTCAATGAGCTTCTGGGAGCTTATATGTTCCTATGAAGTCCAGAAACAACACTAACAATAACATTCAATCATTCATGAGATTTTGAAATTGAGAAAATTGCATTAACTGAATTATCACATAAAACTTGGAATTGATTATTGAAAAAGATTCTAATACATGTGAGAACACTAAAAGGATTACTTGAAAGCTTAAAATTACACTGAGAAATTTAATTTAACTAAATTCGACACTAAATAACTAAAAATTACACTAGATAGATATTACACACTCTCTCCTCTGCTCTTTATAGTCTCTAACCTTCTTGTCGACATCTCTGAGTACTTCCCACCATCTTTTGACCATTGATTTACTCAATTTCATCACAATCGACCACTTGGCAATTTGGCGGGAAAATTCTTGCTAGTGGGTTTTGAGCAGGTTTTGCTAATTAAAGAATTTTGGTGATATGTGGAGGTGGAGGAGAGTGGTTAGACACCTGGAGGGTGAGGTGGAAAGATGAGGACAGGTGTGGTGGTTTTCCGGATTTAAATGGTGGTTTGGCGGTTTTGTGTGAGAGGGAAGAAGGAATACCAGGGTTGGTTTGACCCTGGTTTGACCTGGTATTTTATTTATTTAAGGGTTGGGCTGGACTGGGGGTTCAAATGGGATTATGGCAGGGGTCAAAAGGGATATGGCTGGGTTTATTTTGGTTTATAGAATATTAAAGGTTTGGTTTGTTTTGTATAAATTTAAACCCAAGGACCAAAGTTGTAAACTGCTGAAACTTTAGGGACCTGATTTGCCAATATTTCAAACTCACTTCAAAGGACAAAACCTGCCACAAATTAATAACACAAGGACCATAGTTGATAATTTTTTTTTTATTTTAAAACTTCCAAGGACCTTTTATGTCATTTTTGGATTTTGAGGGGGTAAAAGTTGCCATTTGTAGAAAACTTGCATCCAGGGACTATTTTGAACAAGTTTGATTGTCCAAGGACTTAAGTTAACTTTTCATTCATTTTAAACCTTCAGGGACTAGTTTTGCCATTTTGTGAAACTTCAGGGACTGAAAACGACAATTGTTGTGAAATTGATCATTTTTCACTTGTTTTTCAATCTTTTGTACCTAAATCACATAAAAACACATTTTGATGAATTTGTATCATTTTGTGAGTCATTTGTGTGTTTTTGGTCGTTTTTGTGGGTTCAAATTGTATAAAAGATATGTGTAATTAGGCACATATCAATTCACAACAGTAAAACTGTTGTGTCTGACTCAGTGAATCATATGGATATTGGTCATAACCAAAATTTTGATCGTTACACGAAACCTGCTCATAGACAAGCGTGTTCCTTGTTTGACAGTCAAAACCTTGGTGCGGACCTCCACAATATTCACAATAATATGTTTCCATCTCATGGTGTGGGGGTTGGTTAAGGAAATTGGTTGTTTCATTGTAGGGATTTTGGTCGACAAACCTGTTTCCCGAATTTACAATGCTACAACCGGGGCAATTTCCACCATTTGGAGGTCCCCCACACCATTCACAACCATAATGGTAAGATGAAGACATAAAAAGAATTAAACGGATAGAGGGTGAGATAAAGAATTAAACGAATAGAAGGGATAAGAAGAATATTTTTGGATTTTTAGAAACATTTTGAAGAACACAAAGGGAAAAAGGAAAATAAATTTGAAATGAAAATCTTTTTGGGCTTTTATAAGAAAATATTTACGAGAGAAAACGATAACTTCTCGGGAGAAGGGTCTTCAAAACACGAATCGACAAACGAGAATTAAAAATTCGCTTCAACCTTCCCCGGCAGCGGCGCCAAAAATTGATTCGCGAAAATCAATGCATAAATATTTCCTAGGAAACACAAGTGAAGTATGTGTAACCCGGGTCGTTATCCCCGATGAAGGATGAATGGAATTCGTGATTCAGTTCGTGATACGTGTCGTGAATAAGGAAAATAATGGGATTTTGGTTTTTTAAGCTAAGATAAGTGAACATGAATTAAAAACGACTTAAAGGGTAAGGAAAACTATAATCTAAAGTGCTCGTAATAAAAAACGTAAAGGAAATCTAAAAATACGTTTATACCCGGGAAAATCCCGAGCATAAATGTCAAAATGATGAAATATTAACTCTACGGGTACAAATCTAGCTTTCCTAAGTTCTAATTAATAAAATAAAATTTAAAAAAAAAAGAATTATATTTTTTCGACTTTTATTTTATTTTCTATGAATTAAAAATTAAATTTAAAAGAAAAATTAATTAAAAATACTAAAACTATTTAGAAAAATCTGAAATTTTTACTAAAAA
This sequence comes from Artemisia tridentata subsp. tridentata, assembly GCA_021014915.2. Lineage (NCBI taxonomy): Eukaryota > Viridiplantae > Streptophyta > Magnoliopsida > Asterales > Asteraceae > Artemisia > Artemisia tridentata. The sequence goes on from CP139506.1 coordinate 417,541,419, forward strand.
TAATTTAAAGTAAAACAATTATAAGAAAAATAAAACTGAGTTCCCAGCTTATTTGGATGAGCTGGGAATAAGCTATCTAAGGCTGATAAGCTAAAGGGACAAAATGGCTTAAAAGAAAATAACTAACACCCTTGGGTAGAAAAGACCCAAGGGCAGGATGGTTGGTGTGTTGGTGTCTGAGCAACAGGTCTCAGGTTCGAACCTGGGCAACATCTTTTTGCTTTTTATTTATTTTTTGATTTTTCTTCTTACAAACTTGATAAGCACATGAGAATAAGCAATTTAACTAACTACAACATTTAATAAAATCCACAAATAAGCTTAGATTAAGCACTGCTTATCAGATTAGTGCAAAAGAAGAAAGCAAACAAAAGGGCAAACTGCTATGGGACTAATAAGCTATATTTTTAAGCTAAATGAAAACTAAACAAGCTACTAAACTAAGAACAAGCTGAAATGAGGAATAAGCTTACTGAATAAGCTACAAAACCTAAGCAATAAGCTCTGAGATGGGCTCAATGAGCTTATTGGGTCTGCTGAGGTTGCAGACCTGAGCAGTCCACAAGGGTGTGATTTGAGCTTAAATATAAGCTTCAAAGATGAAACTTGACAACTACAAACTGAGAATCTAAAAATTCATGTGCCATTAAGCTACTGGGAGAAAAAGTAAGGCCAACTAGCTTAATCTCAGCTTAGAAATAAGCTGAGAAAATGGAAATTGGGACAGAAGTCTGCTGAAATACCCATGGTGCAGAGGAAATATTGGCTTTTTCAAGCCAATAAAAAGCTAGGAAAAGCTGGTAGAAAAAATTCATAAAAATAAGATCTAACTAGCAGAGCAACTGAGTTATCACTTTCCTAAAATTTAGCTAATAACAACTTATTATGAGTAAATTAAAAATAAAAGAAATTGACTGGAAAACAGAAAAATCAAAAACTTGCAGCCATTTGAACACTGATATGGGTTGATTTTTGCAATACATGAACCAAGGCTTGGGGAACCTTAACTATTGCTGACTATGAACTAAATATGATCTAGGGATGCCAAAAATAAGGGCTGCAAAGCACTAGCTTATATATAGCTTATTTGGACAGTGATTCTCCCCATCTTGTACCAACCTACTCAAATCCTATCAATGCTATCAAAACAGCTCAAATGCTCATTTAAATGACTCATCTAATCTATATTAAACTTAATCAAAGGTCCTAACAATGCAAATGAATAGTAAAACTTTGAAGTTACCCATGTTGACTTTGATTGACTTCCTTGAATTCTTGAATTTAAACAGAGATGGATTTATAATAAGCTCACAATAAGCTATATTGAGCTTAAATGAGCTTATTCAACAACAAAAGAAGTTTTTGCAATATCAAAACACTCAATTCGAATTAACAGTGATAATAAAAATTTTGAAATTTCATTAACTAAAAAAAATGATACAATGTGAAATAACTAAGGACAATTGAGAGTGAAATAAACTTAAATTGATAATTAAAACTTAAACTTTTAATGATTAAACATGAGAAATACAAAGCGACTTAAAATAAACTACATCTAATTAACTAAACTAAAATCTACATAATTAACTAACTTTCTTCTTTGTGCTTCCTCAGTCCCTTAAATAGCCTTCTCTGGTCTCTCTCCTCATTCTGAGCCAATCCCAACCCTTGGATAACTTTAATTTAATCCCAGTCGTCCATTGGGATTTTTGGCGGGAAACTAGGGAAATGGGATTTAAGTGAAGTACAGGGACGTGAGAAGTGGGTAACATGTGAGGAGGGGGGTTGGAGTGTAGCAGAGAAAAGCATGGGGGAGTGGTGGGTTTGTCAGGGGAGGACATGGGTGATGGTGGTTTTGGCGGGCTAGTAGTTTTGGGAAGGAAGGATAAGGGTGGGTTTGACCATGGGGTTTGACTGGGATTTTTATCAAAAATTGGTGTGGGTTATTTTTTTATTTTGGGATTGGGCTTTGCTTATTTGTTGGGCTTGGTGTTGGATTGGGTTTGTTAGTATAGGATAACAGGGATAAGATTAGTTGTAGTTTAGGATTAGTAATGGAATTAGGTTTAGGTTAAGGGACCAATTTTGCCAAGTCTGAAAAATATATCCAAGGGCCAATTCTGCCATTTTGATTTTCTTTGAAGGTTGACTTTTGACACTTGAGCAATTTCTCGGTCCAAACTTGTAAATTTCTTCCCCGGCTCCGGCTTTTCACGACTTTCCAGTCTTGTGCTCGGTTTTGTCCGCTTTTGCCTTGTTTTCAACCCTTTTGTACCTGAAACACATAAAAACACAAACCAAGGATATTTGCAGTATAATTTGGTATATTTGTGTGTTTTCAGTCATTTTTGTGTCTTATATGGGCATAAAATGATGAGTAAATAGGCACTCATCATTGTTCATAGTAGTGTTTTCGGGTAGAGCCATTTCTACAGAAAAAGTTCAAAAGTTAGTACTTTCGATAATAAAACTTTTCAAGAAAATTAAACACCTATGGTAAATAACATTTAACCATTTAATTTTCACTAAAAACTAGGATCCAAATTGACATAGTTTCATCACATCAGCTAGGGCTGCTAGTAATGAAAGTACTCAATAAGGTACGAGTCAAACTCAATTGCCAATCTCAAATTGCAATTCCTAGAATTATGGGATTTACATATGTAGCATATTCATAACACTAAAACACATAACTCGTGTGGATTTGGCCGAATGAATTAAGAGATTTAGAGAGAGAAAGTGAGTTGGGAACTTAGTGAGAGAAAGTGAAGAGAATATTGTATTGAAAGCTTGAGAAGTTCCAACCCTCTCCCTTGGTGGAGAGGGGTATTTATAGTTACAAATATTAGTGCCCCGTGTGGGCTGTGGAGCGAGCTGACAGTGGGTAAAGACCCGACCCACTCCACAAATACTAAGATAACTAAACTATTACTAATAGTGCTAATATTCCTACAAACTATTAAATGCTAATGAGTACTTGGGGTGACCAAGTCTTCAGATGAATATTTATATTCCTAACAATCTCCCCGTAAGGGAGGTCACCCTGGAAATAATATTATGAATTCTAGCATTCTATCCTCTGAACTTGGCTTCATAGCTCGTAGTCTTTGATTCTTCAAATTCATAAGTCTTTGTACATTTAGCAGTGAACTTTTGATTACCGTTCTTCTGTCTTGGATTATCTTTGGTGATTCTTTGATGTCTTCATCCAACGTATGTCTCCAAGTCATCTTTTAGCAGTATGTCTCCATGTGATGTGGTACTCTTTGAGCCGACATGCTCACACTATTCTAGGTCATGATTTTCAGCATCAGAGTTTGCAGAAGCAGTGTTGAAGGTCTTTTAGTTTATCATGACTTCTTTGAATACGATGATGGTGTAGTGTGAGCATGTGGTAATGGATTGGCATCTTCTCTGCAATCAGCTACAACCGCCAGGAATTCCTGCATAAGACAGTTAGCAATAAAACGTCCGGCACTTATAGGTTTGGATTTCGAGATTGTTAACAGCATAGTGTGAAAACTCTCTCTAATCCTTACCAAGGCCGTTCCTAAATCGAAAGCCCACAGAGGGCTTACAAGATCTACCGTAGTAAATCAACGATTAGGTGAGTCGCTAGAGTTCACTCCACGACTGTAGACCGTTTGAAACCGCCGCGACCACTAAGCGTAATCCACAAGGAATTACCAAAGTGACCTGCTTTCAGGGCTGTTTGATGTTGACCCTGGCAGGAATTTTCATTCAATCATTGAGAATTACATTTGTAAATTCCCTCATAAATGTTTTGGCAGATTGCTAAGATCTGCGTAGGACTCATAAGTTTACAACTGGTGTCCTTAATGTTGAATGATGAAGCGAAAAGTGTACCGCTTTTCAGGGGTCATTTAACCCCTAAATCGTATTTATTTGATCAAATATTGCCCTAAATCGTTCCTTTTGTCATTTTAGGTACTTTGGAGATGAAATTTGGAAAAGGAAGCATTTTGGACGTTTTTGGAGCATAAAAGTGAAGAAAACGACAAAGTCTCAAAATCGGCTGGAAAAGTACCTGTGATGGCGTCAAGCACCATTGTGACGCCGTCAACCCTTGACGCGCCAGAGAGGATTTTGGATGATTAAAAGGGGACGGCGTCAAGAAGGCCATCAAGAAACCCTAACCGCGGCGAGGTGACGGCGTCAGCTCTATAACGTGACGCCGTCAGATCTGATTTTCTATATATATTCTCATAATTATTAGTCATTAGTGTGCAACTTTGTGAGGAGAAATCCTAAGACGATTTTTCTGCTACTTTTAAGGGTTTTATACCCTTGGATCTCCCATGTTCAATTGAAGATAAGTAATCAATTAATCATTCAATATGTCTATGTGTTGTTTGATTATATCTTGTTCTTGTCTTTTATTTAACATGCTAGGCTAGATTTATCTTGTGTTTGCTTAGATCTAATGAAACCTAACTATTGATTATTGGTTATTGGTGTGTTATTAATTGTATTGGATGATTGTTTATCGATGTTAAGCTTAAGAAAACTGGCTAATCTCCTATACGGTAACTTGCTTGAACGTCTTAAGAAACATGAACCAATGTGTACTAAGGTTTTTATGGTTGTATTTAATGCATGAGCGAATTCTAGTGATCCCATGTTAGGAGCTTCTTAGCCGGCTCGACATAGGAGTGAAGTAGGAGCTTATAGAGTTGGGGAAGTACGTACGCCACCCCACGATTGGTATTAAGGAATACACCCGTCATCCACGCAATTAATACACACTAATCAACCGGTAAAAGATAGTTAGGGAGTAAGGAAATCTAAGTAAACACATTTCTCTCCATATAAGTTCCACAACCTTTTTATTTTTAGTTATTTTATTTTATTTGCAACTGTAGTTATTTGGGTTAGTTGACTAGCAACTAATTCCGCCCACTCCTTCAAACCCGAGATTTTACTTGCTTTTATAAAAATATAAAAAATACAAAAAGAATCTTCCCTCACCCTTAGACCTATTAGAGTAGTTTTTCAATCCTAACGACACTATTCCCCTAGAGAACGATCAATCCCCTGGTACTTGCCACTACACTATACTACATCGGTCAGGTACACTGCCTGGTGGGGATTGCAAGCCTCTTGAGATCCCTCGAGAGGTAAAACCTGTTGTAAGGTCGCAAAACCACGCATCAAGTTTTTGGCGCCGCTGCCGGGGAATAGTTATTGTTTAGGTTGAATTTTTTATTTTATTAGGTCTACTCACTAGATTCCTTTCTAGTGAGATTTTTATTTTATTTTTCTAGGTTTTCTTTAGTCTATCTTTTTTCTTCGTTTCTTTGTTCGTAACCATTACCATTCGACATCATGGAAGGTGGTAATATCCTCGACCCCAACAACCCACCACCACAACAACACCCACCTCCTAGAGCCCGTACCTTAGGAGACTACTCCCGTCCTAGCCACCATGGCTATCGAAACACCATTGAGCTCACTCAAGGAGCCAATGTCACTCCCTTGCGATCCGACACCATCCGGTTGGTGCAAAGCGGATGCGCATTCCATGGACTTCGTTCCGAAGATCCTAATCAACATCTCAAGGACTTTCTCAAAATCGTTGATTCCATAGACCTTGATGTTGCCACTCGAGAGACGACCCGACTGCGTCTCTTTCAATTCTCTCTGCGGGACCAAGCTAGTCAATGGCTAGAGCGCCTACCCGCAGGATCCATCACCTCTTGGGATGATCTCACCACTCGTTTCCTCGCTCAGTTTTTCCCACCAGGAAGAACTACCAAGCTAAGGAATGATATCTTGATGTTCCAACAACTTCAAGGCGAAACCCTCTACGAGGCATGGACTCGATTCAAGGACTTACTCCAAAAAGTCCCTCACCATGGCATAGAACTTTGGCTCCAAGTCCAAATCTTCTATGACCACATCAATCTCTCCACGAGGCAAACCATTGACCAATCGGCCAGTGGTAAGCTACGTGATCTAAGTGCGGAACAATCATGGGCTCTCCTGGAAGATCTTGCTCTTTATGACAACGAAAGTTGGAATGATCCCCGTGATTTGAATAAAACGGTCAAGGCAATATCTTTGCCTTCGAACAATTCAAGCACTTCCGACCGTAGGATCATAGAACTTGAAGACCAAGTCAAGTTTCTTATGAAATCCTACGAGGCTCCTAAACCTTCAAGCCAAGTGAACAAAATCACTTCTTCGTGTGAATTATGTAGTGGTCCCCACGACACTCGTGATTGCGTGGAACTCCCCGAACAAGCTTTTGCGGACTACGCATCCTCGCGTACCGACGGAGCGGGAGACAAGTGGTACACTTTCAAACCCGAGCCAAACCCCTACGGTGATTCATACAACCCCTCATGGAAAAATCACCCAAACCTTAGGTGGAAACAAAACCAAAACGCACAACAAACCAATTCTTCCAACCCACCTAATCGTTTCCAATCAAGCGGTTCAGCCCCAAAACTTACTTTCAATAACAATCCTTCCAACAATTATGGTAGTACCAATAATCTTGAAGGATTGATGTCCAAATTTATGGCATCTCAAGAAGCTCGGATAGCTAGATTCGAATCCGAATTCAATCAACAACAAACGGAGATGACCAATAAAATTGACAACTTATTGAAAGCCCTCAATAACCAAGTGCTATCACCTCCACATAAGGACGCTAGGAACACAAATAGCGGACCCCAAGTAAAAGACCCCTCTTCATCCAAACATGTCCACTTCGTCAACATTGTCACTATTAAACCAATTGATAGGAATGAGGATAATAGTGAACCTGAGGATGAGGTTAAGAAAGTCGAGGTTGATAAAGAATATAGGAAAAGTGAGATTGAAAAAGTAGATGATGATGAGGACTACTTCAATAGGCTACCCACTAAGGAAGAGCGCGCATATCATACAGACTTATTCGATGACCCCGAGACACCATACTTCCTAGGTAGACCAATTATAGAAATGGGCGACCCTTCTAATCTCAACATACCATGCAACATCGGACATTTACATGTGTGGAAAGCTTACATCGACCTTAGATCGCCCATAAACATCATGACTAGAGCCCACTACAACTTGATAATGAAAAATCAACTTGGGTATAGGATGCTCCCTGATAAGGGTTGGAAGAGTAACTTCACCGGAAGAGTTAAGGGATTACCGGTTTATGTAGGAAACTTCACCTATGCCACCGACTTTGTAATTGTAGAAGATATCCGCCCAATAGTCGATGCATGCTTAACTCAAGTAGTTTTTGGAAAACCATTTGTTGAGGTCTCTAGAATGACTTATGAACCTTTCTTAGGGATAGTTAGATTTAAGGATGAGACCGATGAGGTAAACTACCAAATGCCATATAAGATAGAGCAATTCCAACACTTTTCAAATGTTGAGAAGGAGCTTAAGCAAGCAGTCTACTATAGGAATGATGGAGATAGAAGTAAAGGAGTAGACTATGTTATGGAAAGGATATCCGGTTTCTACAAGGATTGTTTGAAATTAGGACCGGAATATAAAACCGGACATGAGAATGGCCTAGAAACCGTGACCAATGATGGAGTCACGTAATGTACGGTGACTTTGAGTCTAGCTACAAGACTCGTTAATAAAGAAAAGCGCTTCTTGGGAGGCAACCCAAGCTTTATTTGCTTTGTGTGTTTATTTATTTGTTTGTTTAGTTTTATTTGCTTCCGTATGTATGTTTAATTTTTATTATTATTGATTCATGTTCGAAACTAAATTGTGAAAATGCTTTATCTTGTTTTTAACTTCGTCTTAACTACATATAAAGGTATTTTGCAAAAGATAAGTGTAAGGGAAATCCAAATCGGTTTATTAGAACAAATGAACATAAATCATAACAATATTAAATTAACATACATATTAGTAATTGTTTGAGTCAAATGCTTGTATCGAGTCATAATGATATTTTGCAGGATTTCCAGGAAATAAGGATTGAGTTTTTCCAGAAATTTTCCGGAAACTTAACATGAAAAATCTGTCAGATCACTTCTGACGGCGTCAGACCCCAGTCTGACGGTGTCAGATACAGTTTTCTGGAATTTTTTTTAAAGTTTTGTTTTTCTTCCGGAATCATAAAATGCTTTATTAAATCTCTAACTTATAAACTCCAGGAATCTGCAAAATAATCATTCCACAAGCATTATATCCTTATACAGATTTATCCCGCCGATGTTATGCAGGTTTTCGTGTTTGTTTTCTCAGGTTTAACAGGTTATTTTGGACAAGGAGATGTATGTGGAATCTAGCTTTTGGCGCTGCTTTAATCTTGAAGCTTCAACATCACCTTGGAAGAAGATCTAACCATGTTACCTCTTTATCCACCGAGCGAATCAGGGGAGTATTTGATTTCATTCTTTTACCTTATTTACTTTTACATCTTGTTATTTGAACATTAGGGACAATGTTCATCTTAAGTGTAAGGGGGGGGGGGGGGTAAAGTACGATACCTTAGAGAATGCTATTACGCTTGATTTTTCGTTTGTTTAATGGTAGATGTGTAATAAAACTGAGAGAAATACCTGTTAAGGCAATTTTAGTGCCAAATTTAAAATTTTTTACAACATATAGGAGTGAAACTTTGGTCTTAATGAGCGTCTCACGGATAGGAGTTATATGACTAGCACAAAACCGTACCACTAAAAAATTTTCCACCCCCAAATATGTGAGGTTCGCCCCTAGAATTGGTAGGAAAAGCATTTATGCTATGATGTGTGTACCGGTAGCACTTAGATTCTAGAACTTGCGTTAGGACCATTCCGAGGCCACAAGTGAGACTACATTCATGTAGTTAGATTTACTACATGATAAGAGGCATTAGGATTAACCCATTGTTTTACACCTGTGTTTTTGTTATAATTACATTAGCTACATTGGTCAAGTAATTCTCCCACACCCTTTGCGTTGTACACATTTTTAGTACACGATACCCCTAGTACACCCCTCAGAGCCTATCTTTTCGTTTCTAACTTTAAGCATTTTACTTAAAGTAAGAATTTGTTTACACCCCACTTAAATGTACACCCAAATCGCCTTAGCCTACCTTGTATGCACTCATTTTTAGTGCATTATTGTGACAACATTTGTTTAAACCCCAAGTTAATTATCTAATTGATTACATGGTTGCTAAGTCGAGTCATATCCTTGTACATATTGTTTTGGGACGATTGGGACTCATGGGTAAAGTACTAGTGTAATGGAGTAATGGGGAAGAACAACATTATTACCCCCATATGTGCTAAATATTTTAAAAGTACTCCAAGTGTTTCGATTATCTTAATTCGAGTCATTAGAATAGCTAATTGTAAAGTTATGTAAAAGTTCAAGTGTAAGGGGGATACAACCCCCCTACGATGTATTATTTTGGATGGTAGGGCAAGAGTGTATGCAAAAAAAAAAAAAAAAAAAAAAAAAAAAAAAAAAAAAAAAAAAAAAAAAAAAAAAAAGAGAAAAAAACATACGGACTACCATCCCGTTTCATTTTATGTTTATTTTATCTTTTTGTTATTTTTTTTCATTAGCTTAAGTCGAGTCTAGTCTTGGCTTAGCAACGCCATATTGTACATGTAATTAATCAAGATCTTTAACTCGCCACCAGTAAAATATCCTTTATCCAACAAAACCGTGTTTATCATATCCCTACACCTAACGTTATAACCCGTTTAAAAGCCCTCTTTGATAGTTTATCTTAGGTGCTTACGCCTAGTGGAGGAGGTTTTTGATCCTTTCCCAAGCCTATGGTAATCTATTTGCTATGACAGGTAGTGAGAGATATTATTCATTTTCATTTATGAGATATACTTTTATGACACCTCAGAGATGTGAGTATCTAAACACTACTTGTGAGGTGCTAGTCTGTAATCTCCGTGCTTATTATGATTAAAGTGGAATGACTATTTGTTGTAATTACTTTTATATCAGCGTTAAATGACCCCTAACTTGTATTTTGATTAGAATAAAAGCGCATTTGCTTGAGGACAAGCAAATCTCAAGTGTAAGGGTATTTGATGAAGCGAAAAGTGTACCGCTTTTCGGGGGTCATTTAAGCCCTAAATCGTATTTATTTGATCAAATATTGCCCTAAATCGTTCCTTTTGTCATTTTAGGTACTTTGGAGATGAAATTTGGAAAAGGAAGCATTTTGGACGTTTTTGGAGCATAAAAGTGAAGAAAACGACAATGTCTCAAAATCGGCTGGAAAAGTACCTGTGACGGAGTCAAGCACCATTGTGACGCCGTCAACCCTTGACGCGCCAGAGAGGATTTTGGATGATTAAAAGGGGACGGCGTCAAGAAGGCCATCAAGAAACCCTAACCGCGGCGAGGTGACGCCGTCAGCTCTATAACGTGACGCCGTCAGATCTGATTTTCTATATATATTCTCATAATTTTTAGTCATTAGTGTGCAACTTTGTGAGGAGAAACCCTAAGACGATTTTTCTGCTACTTTTAAGGGTTTTATACCCTTGGATCTCCCATGTTCAATTGAAGATAAGTAATCAATTAATCATTCAATATGTCTATGTGTTGTTTGATTATATCTTGTTCTTGTCTTTTATTTAACATGCTAGGCTAGATTTATCTTGTGTTTGCTTAGATCTAATGAAACCTAACTATTGATTATTGGTTATTGGTGTGTTATTAATTGTATTGGATGATTGTTTATCGATGTTAGGCTTAAGAAAACTGGCTAATCTCCTATACGGTAACTTGCTTGAACGTCTTAAGAAACATGAACCAATGCGTACTAAGGTTTTTATGGTTGTATTTAATGCATGAGCGAATTCTAGTGATCCCATGTTAGGAGCTTCTTAGCCGGCTCGACATAGGAGTGAAGTAGGAGCTTATAGAGTTGGGGAAGTACGTACGCCACCCCACGATTGGTATTAAGGAATACACCCGTCATCCACGCAATTAATACACACTAATCAACCGGTAAAAGATAGTTAGGGAGTAAGGAAATCTAAGTAAACACATTTCTCTCCATATAAGTTCCACAACCTTTTTATTTTCAGTTATTTTATTTTATTTGCAACTGTAGTTATTTGGGTTAGTTGACTAGCAACTAATTCCGCCCACTTCTTCAAACCCGATATTTTACTTGCTTTTATAAAAATATAAAAAATACAAAAAGAATCTTCCCTCACCCTTAGACCTATTAGAGTAGTTTTTCAATCCTAACGACACTATTCCCCTAGAGAACGATCAATCCCCCGGTACTTGCCACTACACTATACTACATCGGTCAGGTACACTGCCTGGTAGGGATTGCAAGCCTCTTGAGATCTCTCGAGAGGTAAAACCTGTTCTAAGGTCGCAAAACCACACATCATTGAACGACCAGTATAGAAGTAACAAGTGTTCCTATGAGATCTTATGATGCATCTCGTGGCTCTAGACTCGATAAGTGCATTTTTTGGAAGTCGGAGACTGGAGCGGTGTCTCCTGTTTCAATATCAACATAACTCGTAATGAGCGGTCGATAGATTATGCAGGGTTCCCCGTGAGAATGAAACAAGTCCTTTTAAGAGAACTTGAGTGGCTTAGAAGGTTTAGTGCAGTGCGTCACTGGGTCCATGGCGTCTT
>CP139506.1:417553054-417879736 GCA_021014915.2 Artemisia tridentata subsp. tridentata
CCAAATGTATCGGTAAGTGATGTACTTGGATTTAGAAAGAGTGGTGAACCCATAATTGTTATTAAAAATGATACAGAAGTGCCCGGACTTAATGTTTATGATCCTAACTCAGAACAAATCAACTATATTGGGATTCCTGGAGAATTCCGCTCAAGTTTTGCGACTTCTTATATGGAATCACTACTGTTGCTTGACAAAGAAGATTGTAATATTAATTTTGACATAAATTGACGTCATCGTTGACCTCATCAAGCCAACCTATATATGTTAGTCGATGCATATAAATTACAAATTATGTCTTTGTGGTTTGTCATATTTGCATTTCTCGTCACTTTTAAGCTTTAACTACAAAAAATATCATTGATGTTTATGGTTTGTTAAAAATAATGTAATTTTCATTAACACTCGTTAAATTTATTTCGTTAGTGATGGTCAAAGGCCTTTGAAATAACTAATATACCCTCGTCTTCTTTCCCACTTCGATTTTCTTTTGAATTTCCAATTAATTTAAATACACACTCAAGAGCACCACCCATATTATATATAAAGTATAAAGAGCGTGTTCTGTAGCTCGAGCGTGTACTGTAGAAACTACAGTGCACGTTGTGAGTTTGCTACAGTAGCTACAGTGCTACTGTAGCTACAGTGTTTTTTTTTTTTCAAAATTTATCTAAAAAAAAAAGTTTAAAAATTGGCAAAAAATACCCCGAAAATTGACAGCTCTTTGCAAAAGTAATCCTTTTAAAAAAAAAATCTATTTGAAAAATGGCAAAAAATACCCCTGAACTTCGCAGCTCTTTGCAAAAGGAGTCCTTTGTCAAAAAATCCATTTCGCATCAAAACACGACACCAAAAAATATTTTTCAAAATTGGCAAAAAATACCTCGAAAATTTACAGCTCTTTGCAAAAGTAGTCCCTTTAAAAAAAACTGTTTAAAAAATGGCAAAAAATACCCCTGAAATTCACGGCTCTTTGCAAAAGGAGTCCTTTGTCAAAAAATCCATTTCGCATCAAAATACGACAAAACACGTATAGCACAAAAATTATAAGCAACACACCCGCGCAACGCGCGGGCTCCCACCTCGTTTTTTTTAAACTATGAATTCTCGATTTTTTTAATAGTTCATCTCGAATTTCCAATTAGTTATATATGATGCCTATGTTAAACATCAATGGACTAAAAAAAGGTCAAATGTCTTTATGTTGTGCAGGTTAGGTTCACGACTTAATATTAAGTTCAACAAGAAACCATGATCCACGACTTGGACTGAAAACGAGTGAATACCGTACAACCACGTAGCCAATCATGTAAAGAGCAATGTATAATTCATAGAACAGCTAGTGCCATAGAAAGACTAAGGGTGCATTTGTTATGAGGGTTTTAAAAAGGTGGGATTAGGTTTGACTCTAATAGAAAGTGTTTGGTTTTTTTTTTTTGAACGGCAATTTTATTAAAGAAAACAAACTAGCAAGGAGCTAGATTACAAAGAAATAGAAAGTGTTTGGTTGGTAGAAATTGAATTTTCAAAACCACTTTTAACGGTTTTGTGATTCCTTGTCTTGGGATTTCTACAAAACCCGTAGGACCACTTTATTATTCTCTCACTATCCTTTAAAAGGGTGTTTGGTATGAGGGTATGGGTATCAAGAAATGACTTTCATTCATATTGTATTTGTTTGGTTGGTGGGTTTGGTATTAAAATATGGGTATCAAACCCTCTAAAGTATGCATTTTCTGAACTCACCAAAGATGATGGGTTTGTAAACCCATTTCAATTATCATTCCCATAGCAATTCAACCAAACGCCCATTTTTTAGGGGCCGTTTGGTTTGTTACTAGGAATCACAATGGGTATCGGATTTGGTATGGGGTAAAATGGCAATGGATATGAAAAAGTGTATCATTACGATTGTTTATGTTTGGTTGATAAAATATGGTATGAAAAAGTGTATAGATATTTGAATTTTGTAATGGAAAAGAGAGGGACCCGCGGGAATGAATTTCATAGACACCAAATTATTGTGTAATGAATCTATGACTATGATATACCTATTTCATTACTGGGCCCACAAAACAAACACCTTTAATCACTTTCATAGTCATAATCTCATTCACATAGTGGGATACCAAACACACCCTTATTATATTACAAAATTTAAATACAATCTAGATTAATATTAACTTTATAAAATAACATTTAAATCTTTCATAATATAATTTATTTCTCCTATTTTCCTCTCTAATCCTAACCAAAAATAAAATTCAAATCCAAATCCAAATTTAAACTCATCTACAAACCAAACACAACCTAAATAATCTATAAAGTTTTCAATTCATAAGATACATAAGATTACAAAAGAACATAGTTAACAACAAAATGGTAAATAAGTAAATAACGTACATCACATGAACCCCACACCAATCACATCAAACTACTTTACAAAACTCCAAAACCAAACCAAAAAAGAAAAATTCATTCAACTAAAAATTAAGGGGTCGTTTGGATTTGGATTTTAATATAGGTTTAAATTAAATGAAAAGAAAAAATATATATAATATGATAATATATTATATATGTAATATATGAGTATAATTTATAAATTTAAAAATATTATTATTGTAAAAATGAAGAAAAAAAATGGATGGTTGATATAAAAGATAGTCCCACGTAAATAGTAAATATAACAAAAAGTAAGGAACATGGTTGGGTTTAGCACAAGGACAATTATTTGGTAACCATCCTCACTTGTGGGACCCACACAAGTATACCAAACAACAAATTTTGGCATGGTTCCCAAATCCTAATCCTAACCCCTCAAACCAAACGAGCCCTAAGTACTTGAAGAAGACTTTCCATCTCTTGGTGAAGTCATCGGAAACAACGGCAACAACCGGGGCTCCGTTTCACCTCTCGGAGTACCCACCGGAGACTTATGCAATAAAACATTTTTTTTTTCCTTAATAGCTTTCTCTTCATCTTCATGATCCAAACAAAACAAGTCGGGTAAAAGGGGTGTAACTGGACTCAAAACCAACGCCGGAAAATCAAGAACACTCGGTGACAAAACTTCTAGCAAGAACACACTGTCAGAGTTAACTAAAGGACTGATCTTGAAGCTTTTTGAAATGCGTCTTCGTTCATATAGATTTGAGGGTTTTTTGAAATTGCCACCGGAGACACCCACAACAAACTTATCAATACTTTCACATCTTTAGATGAAACCCTTTTCAAAAAATCACAAAGTTTAGATACCCAAATCAATTATTTAAAAAAAAAGAGACAAAAAACACTCGAAACACTCAATATTCAAGAGAACACCATCCCCGAAAGAGAAGCTAGTTTAGCAGCCTCTGTTGAAAACTTTGAGGAATCTTCTGCTGAGAAAACCACCACATTAGATTCTTTGAAAATGTTTTTTAGGAAAATGGATTCAAATGGTTTGATTAAGTTTTTGTTGAAAAAGCGAAGATAGTCGTTTTTGGCCAGGGAGGATTTAGCAAAGGGTGCATTAAATTGTGTCGATTTATTAACGTTTGTGTTGGATTCTGTTGAAGAGTTTGTTGACTTGAAAATGATTGTGGTTAAAGTTAAAAGGATGACGGATAGGCGTTGGGCTTATGGTTTAAAGACACATACCGCTTTGACATTGCCTAATCACGGGGTTGCTCGGAGTTTGAAGAAACAAGTGGTATGTGGGATTAAGGAGTTCCCTGTGGGAGCAGCCCGGTTGGGTGACCAACCGGGAAGTTCCACCAACCGGGAAGTTCTCACATGGGAACGGGTCACATGCGCTGTTGTTATCAGGCAATGAAGAGGAGAGTCTTTGAGCCATTGTTGCGGAGACTTGAATCCGAGCCGGCCCCGGTTTTCATCCGGCTGTTACTCCAGCGAGTATTCTCGTGTGTAGGCAGTACGGTTTCTGGGCGGAAGTCGTTGAATCCTCACTATGCCAGCGTGGACCCGGTTAAGACAACATAGTCTGGGTATGTAGTGGATGAGGGCCTGCCTTGTGGCAGGTGTCACTCTCTAAACCAAAAATTGAAAGTCACCTTCCAAAAAAAAAAAAAGGTTTTAGAGATTTAGAGAGGGGTTTTGTTGGGTAGCAGTGATGTGACGTGTTCAGCTGACATGTTTTTGCAAATTGTGAGTGCTTTTGGATTGAAGCACGAGTTTGATGATCAATTTTTTTAGAGTAAACTGCAAAATACATCCCTGTGGTTTACACGTTTTGGCACTTTACATCCCTGTCAGAAACTATTGGCAATATACATCCCCCGTTAGGCAAACGTTTGCCACATTACATCCCTGAGTTGGATGGGCGTTATCTTTCTCCGTTAAGTGTTTGCATCGTTAGTCCTTCTGTTAAAATGTTTGCACCGTTAGTCCTATGGGTTAAGTCTATTTGCACCGTTAGTCATTCGTTACGTTTTCGTCTAGTTTTTTACGTTTTCGTCCGGTTTTTTACGTTTTCGTCCGATTTTTTACGTCTTCGTCCGATTTTTTACGTTTTCGTCTTTTTTTTACGTTTTCGTCCGATTTTTTTACGTTTTCGTCTGTTTTTTTACGTTTTCGTCCGATTTTTTTACGTTTTAGTCCGATTTTTTTCGTTTTCGTCCGATTTTTTACCTTTTCGTCTGTTTTTTTACGTTTTCATCCATTTTTTTACGTTTTCGTCTGTTTTTTTACGTTTTCGTCTGATTTTTTACATTTTCATCTGTTTTTTTAAGTTTTCATTCATATTTTTACGTTTTCGTCTGTTTTTTTACGTTTTCTTCCATTTTTTTAGTTTTTGTCCCTTTTTTTACGTTTTCGTCTATTTTTTTACGTTTTCGTCCGATTTTTTTCGTTTTCGTCCATTTTTTTACGTTTTTCGTCTGTTTTTTTACGTTTTCGTCCGATT
Organism: Artemisia tridentata subsp. tridentata; assembly: GCA_021014915.2. NCBI lineage: Eukaryota > Viridiplantae > Streptophyta > Magnoliopsida > Asterales > Asteraceae > Artemisia > Artemisia tridentata. Next base: position 417,557,958 of record CP139506.1, read on the forward strand.
TTTTACGTTTTCGTTCGATTTTTTTTACATTTTCGTCTATTTTTTTATGTTTCGTCTGTTTTTTTAAGTTTTCATCCATATTTTTACGTTTTCGTCTGTTTTTTTATGTTTTCGCCTGTTTTTTTTTACGTTTTCGTCCAATTTTTTACGATTTCGTCTGTTTTTTAAGTTTTTGTCTGATTTTTTTCGTTTTCGTCTGATTTTTTACGTTTTCGTCTGATTTTTTACATTTTCGTCTGTTTTTTTTACGTTTTCATCCGTTTTTTTTTACGTTTTCGTCCGATTTTTTTACTATTTCGTCTATTATTTTAAGTTTTTGTCCGATTTTTTTTGTTTTCGTCCGATTTTTTACGTTTTCGTCTGTTTTTTTATGTTTTCTTCCATTTTTTTAGTTTTTGTCCCTTTTTTTACATTTTCGTCCGATTTTTTTCGTTTTCATCCATTTTTGTCTGTTTTTTTACGTTTTCGTCCGATTTTTTACATTTTCGTCTGTTTTTTTATGTTTTCGTCTGTTTTTTAAGTTTTCATCCATTTTTTACGTTTTCGTCTGTTTTTTTACGTTTTCGTCTTTTTTTTTACGAAAAAAATCGGACGAAAACGTAAAAAAATGGACAAAACGTAAAAAAAATGGACGAAAACGTAAAAAATGGATGAAAACTTAAAAAAAACAGACGAAAACGTAAAAAAATGGATGAAAACTTAAAAAAACAGACGAAAACATAAAAAAAACAGACGAAAATGAAAAAAATCAGACGAAAACGTAAAAAAATGGACGAAAACAAAAAAAATCGGACGAAAACGTAAAAAATCGGATGAAAAAGTAAAAAAACAGACGAAAAGTTAAAAAATCAGACGAAAACGTAAAAAACCGGACGAAAACGTAAAAAACTAGACGAAAACGTAAAAAAAGGGACGAAAACGTAAAAAAATGGATCAAAACGTAAAAAAACAGACGAAAATGTAATAAATCAGACGAAAACGTAAAAAAACAGATGAAAACGTAAAAAAATCAGACGAAAACGAAAAAATCGATGAAAACGAAAAAAAAATCGACAAAAACTTAAAAAGATAGACGAAACGTAAACAAAATCGGACGAAAAAAACAACGAAACTAAAAATGGAAAACTAAAAAAACAGACGAAAAGTAAAAAATCGACGAAAACGTAAAAAAACAGACGAAAAGTAAAAAATGGAGAAAACGTAAAAAAACAGACGAAAAGTAAAAAATGGAGAAAACGTAAAAAAACGACAAAAGTAAAAAATCGACAAAACAACGTAAAAAAAACGACGAAAAGTAAAAACACGAAAAAGTAAAAATCGACGAAAATAAATCGGACAAAACAGAATAAAACAGACGAAAACGTAAAAAATCGGACGAAAACATAAAAAATCGGACGAAAACGTAAAAAACCGAACGAAAACGTAAAAAACTAGACGAAAACGTAACGAAGGACTCACGGTGCAAATAGACTTAACCCATAGGACTAACGGTGCAAACATTTTAACAGAAGGACTAACGATGCAAACACTTAACGGAGAAAGATAACGTCCATCCAACTCAGGGATGTAATGTGGCAAACGTTTGCCTAACGGGGGATGTATATTGCCAATAGTTTCTGACAGGGATGTAAAGTGCCAAAACGTGTAAACCACATATATGTATTTTGCAGTTTACTCATTTTTTTATGAATATGGACCCAATAAGAATAAATGACATCAAAGGATTGAAGCGCATTTCTTGGTGTGATGAAAATAATGGACCCCATAATAATGAATGACATCAAAGGATGAAAACAATATACCTTAGACCATGTGTGGTAAGGAAGGGAGGGTGGGGCGTTTTGCGCCATGTGACAGTGTGAGTCATGTTAGGACTTGGTTGAAAAAGTGGTGTAGTGATGTGTAAGAGAGGGTATGGCGTTTTGCGCCATGTGGCACCCTTTTTATTTGTTTTTTTTTTTGTTTTTTTTGTTTTTTTTTTTTTTAATAACTAAAACTAATTAATAAAACTAAATAATATTAATAAAAAGACAATTTTATTGAAATAAAAATCCTAAAACTATTACATAACAATAAAAATAAAAACGTCATACATAAATAAAATAAAACGTCATACATAAGTAAATAAAAAATCACAACAAACCATACTTTCTTTTGATTTCTGCATTGATTTGTTCGTTAATAGCTCGTTGCTCGTCGCTCATCCCATCGGTACTTCTAAACAATTGATCCAAATCTTTCTTTTTGATTAGCGTTTCTTGGTCCTTGTACCTTTTTTCTTTAAGCTCCCGACGCTTTTTAGCCTCGTCCCCTAGCCTTGCTAATTGAGCCGCAATTTGGCTCAACGGGTTGTTGTCGGTGCCAGCGGACGAGGATGAGGAAATCCCTTTTCCTTTGCCACTTCGCCTACCCGAGGGCCTTGCCGGCTCAACGAAAACATCATATTCATCCGCAAACTCGTTTAAGTTGATGAACGTGTGGGCATCGGATTCTTGACTCTCGTGTTCGGGGCCGGATGATGATTGAGTTTTGGACCGTTTTGACGGTCTCGTGGTACGAACTTCCAAAGGTGTTTGGTCTAGCCATTTTTGATGCGTGTGGAGAAACTCCCATACTTTCTTCAAATGGAATGGATGAGACTTGACTTGTTTGTATTCCGTGCAAGCGGCGTCAAACGGCCATTCCAACAGATTCTCGCCGCTTGGTACCGCATTTTTTTTGCGGTTGTAGCAACTATTGAAAAATTGACACCGAGTATTTATTTCGGACCACTTGGCCGAAATCATGTCCGGTGTACGGTAATCTTCTCCAACTCCCATTGCCGTATAAAATGCTTCTCGAATCCGAGCCCAAAACATGTGTCTTCGTTGTTAATCCGCTAAACAATTAATTAAAAAAAAAAAAAAAAAAAAAAAAAAAAAAAAAAAAAAAGTTAGTAACAAACAAAAAAATACCGATCATAATAAAAAAATAATAATAACTTAGTAAATAAAAAAAAAATACCGAATGTAATTAAAAAAAAATACCGAATATAATTAAAAAAAAATACCGATCATAATAAAAAAAATAATAACTTAGTAAATAAATAAAAAATACCGAATACCGAAACATAATTTAAAAAAAAAAAAAAAAAAAAAAAAAAACTTACTAAATAAAAAAAAAGAAAAACTTACCGGCGTTAGGATCCGTGGTAATTTCTATCCACGCACGAGCCAAACACATTTCCTCATGTTCGGTCCAAGGCGTACGCTTGGTCTTCGCTCTCGGCTCTCCCGCGGGTTTTTTTTGTGACACCGTCTTTTGGGTTGAGACGGTTCGGCGGCGACTTTCTTGCCCTTTGTAACACTTGGAGGAGTCTCGGGAACCGTCTCATAATCTTCAACATCTAACGGCTCTTGTTGAGTCGGGAAGTTTTGAGATGGTAATTGTGGCGGTTGAAATTGTTGGTTGTAAGCGTTGAAGCCAAAATTTTGGTTAAAATTTTGAAACCCCATTTGAGGTTGAATGTTCGGTGACAAATGTGAAATCACCTCGAGAAGTTCTTGGTTTGTAAAGTCGTTAATTCGACGAGGAGGAGCAAAACCGGGGTTGTTATAATTTTGTGGGCGAGTTGGGCGGTTGGGATTCATAGTGAAAGATTATGTATATGGAGATAATATTATTGAGGAAGAGATAGTTTGATGAATGTGTATAAAAAATAGTGTTTGAAGTGGCTTATATATAGGGAAAAATATGTATTGAATTTGAAAAAAAAAAAAATAATAATAAAATGAAGGTAAAATAGCCGTTAGAAACGGCTACATTTTGAAACAAACAAATCTCCAAGGCGTGGAGCATAAAACGCCTACCACCTTTTTTGCTCGAACCACGCCCGTGCGTAGTGGGGGAGGGGCGTTTTCGGCTTTAAAATGTGTGAACCGAGCCCCACTACGCATGGTCTTAGATTTAGGGTGCGAGTGTCGCTATGAATTAATCAGTATTAAACAACGTGAGTGATTTTATATAAGTACTTTGGATAAAAATATTATGTTTTTGAGTGTTAAAATTCACAAAATCTAGGTTTGTGTTATTGGTGTTCTTGAGTGTAGATTAAAATTAATTAGAAATTCAAAAGAAAATCAAAGTGTGGAAGACTAAGGTATATGAGTCATTTCGCAGGCCTTTGACCATCACTAACAGAAAAATCTAACGAGTGTTAGTGAAAGGACATTATTTGTAACAAAATGTGAACAACAATGACATTCTTTGTAGTTAAAGTTTGAGAGTGGCGGAGAGTCCAAATTCTCCCATTCAAAGTAGGTAAATTACCAATGAAGTATCTGGGAGTGCCTCTTATAACCAAGAAATTGGGAGCAAAGGAATGTAAGCAGCTTGTTGATAAGGTAAAAAATAGAGTTAATGATTGGAAAAACAAATACCTCTCATATGCTGGAAGATTACAACTTATAGCTTCTGTCCTGTCTACTCTTAATGTGTATTGGGCTGCAGTGTTTCTATTGCCTAAGAGTACTGTTAATGATATTGATAAAGTTCTTAAGGGATTTCTCTGGTGCAAAGGTGAACTTAAGAGAGGAAAGGCTAAAGTAGCTTGGAAAGAAGTGTGCAGGCCCAAAAGTCAAGGTGGTCTAGGCCTAAGGCAGTTAAGTGATTGGAATGTAGCTTTGATGATTAAGAATCTTTGGAATATAGCCACTGGGAAAGAAACTTTATGGGTAAAATGGGTTCATGCTGTTAAGCTTAAAGGGAAAAGTATTTGGCAAGTGCAAAAGGAGTATAATGATAGCTGGATGTCAAGAACTATATTGGATTTAAGACAGAAGTTGAGATCCAATATATGTAGAGTGATTGGGAATGATGTAAAACATGTGGTATGATCAATGGAGCAACATAGGTATCCTGGGTGATGTTATTACCACTAAAAGTATCCTCAATCCAAGACTCTCTGAGGATATGACAGTTAGTGATATGATTGATAATGATCAATGGAGATGGCCTACTAATTGGATGGTATAATATCCTATATTAGCTAACCTGAAAGTCCCAAAGCTAAATTCACAAAATGTTGGGTTTTATAGATTTGATAAGACAAAATAAGAAGGATGAAAACAAGAAGGACTAATATTGACAAAGAGCTAAACTTCAAAGAAAAAGAATATACAGGAAATCGGTTTAATTTATTAGGGAGATTTCTTTATATTCTGTCTTATCTCTTTGTAAACCCTAGTAGTCTCTAGTATATAAAGAGATGCAGGGTACGTAGAAAAGTGTGTGTCAATGGGGTGAACACCAAAGCGTGTGTGTGTATAGAGATGTAGTCGACTAGAGTAATTTGTCAGCTTCAAGATCAAGTAATTGATCCCTGTTACAAGGTGTGTAACACGTTTTAGAATTGATCATCAAGAATTGGATCTGTGGATGTGTATTACAGTAAAGAGATGATGACGAAATCTTTGTTAATAATAACAATGATAATTTGATTATTCCGCTGTGTTCTATATATGTTTATCATTGTTATTCATGCTTATTACTTATCCTAGATCAAAGTCTAAAAAACTTTGAGTCCAAAAGGTCCAAGAAATCTGTCTATTATACGTTTTCTGTTAATAGATATATCAGGTCTTATACTATGGTAAATTACAACAAATATACAATTTACAAGGCATGCAGATTTTTAACAGGTGGTATCAGAGCCAGGGGCTCTCGATCTAGGGTCATTAAAGGTTGTCGTTCATCGATTCGAAGTGGAAAAGAAAGGGTCGATCGGTTTTTAAAGGGTATTCAGGACAACGGGATTTAGGGTTTTCTTAATATCGACTTTATGATTTTGATTGAATGCTGAATGAAAATCAATATATTATTATTATGTTTCATAACCTAATTCGGTTACAAGAAGACAGCATTGTTGAAGTTTATACGATCAAGTTTCTAGGGCATATTAAAGATGATCGGGTGCTGTTAGGGTTTGATGAAAACCCTAGTTAGCTTTTGTTCGAAAATCATGGTACCCTAGTTCAGATTGAGGGGAAGTTGTGATGATGTTTGATCGATGCTTGTTCTTGTTTATGTATTGATTTCGAAGTTAGTACTGCTGGTTTGTTTTACCTGCTGCTAAGGTACTGCTTGATATACTTTATACTGCTACATATAAGTTTTGGTTAGTACTGCTATATATCAAGTTTCTACTGCTAGCTTTGAAAGGTTAGTACTGCTCGATGACTTTGTACTGCTATGATTATTGCTGCTATGATTTTGGTTATGGTTCAGTCTTATACTGCTACTATGTTTCTGTTATTGGATCTATGGATATAGTATTGGAAACAGTGGCTAAAGGAGTATCAATGTCCAGTGTATATTCAGGATCTATGGTTTTATAGGTTTCTTGAAGGCTTTATATTTGACCAAGGTTGATCAATTTAGGGTAAGAAGTTTCAAGATTCCATGTGATTCAGGATGATCTGACATAGGTCTGAGACAGAACGAATATTTGTACTGCCAAGATTATTTCTTTGTACTGTTAGCTTTGTTTGAGATATATGTTTGTGCTGTTAAAGCTTATCAGATATCGGACAACACTACGTTTGGATCTTGGACAATGAAGGGTTATGGAACTCGAATGACACACAAGAAGGATTTTTGGTTTTTGATTTATTTGATCTTAATGGTTGAATGGCTCATTCTTATTGCTTAATTGGTTACGAAGAAAGGTTTTTATCACCTATTTGACGATGAAGTGGAATTTTTCGAGATTGTGTCCTTATCATATCTCAAAGTGGGTGTTACACTTTGAAGATAACTTGTTCGTGCATTCAAGATGTGACGAAGAATGTACAAATCTAGCAAGATGGTTTTGCTATCACTTGAAGGAGCTACGTTATTGTGCTCAGTGTCTCATTAAAGATGAGGATTATTGTCAAGAGATTGTGATCTCCCTATACTTTGGTTTTGGTATACGTTTGGAGTCACGTGGCTAGTACAAGATATAAGACACAAGTTTGGGTTATTCTACTTCAGCATCAAGTTGGTAATACTTAGTTTTCTTCATCAGTGATCATTACATAGAGCCTACATTCAAGATATGGTTAACATATGGGTTTCAACGAAAGCTTAATGTTTAAATGTTTAATCATTTATATACTACCGCTCATTGTTATTACTGCTGCTGGTTTTGATTTCTACTATTTCAAGTTCATTTGATGTACGGAAAATTTAATGGTGGGCAATTTGAAACATTGGAAAGATGGATTGGAAGTTTGATATCAGTTTGTGGTTTTGAAGATCAAGGTTGCATACTTTAGTTCCCTGTTTGATAATAACAAAAAAGGGAAGAAGATTTGATATTTTGCAGCTTGAAGATCCTTGATGGTGTAAGGGGAAGTTCATTGTTTTCCTTCATGGTGAGATTTAATTATCTCAACTTCTCTACTTCGTCTAGGGAAGTTCGTACAAGATTCGTGGTTGTTTTTTCATCATCAAATAGGGGAAGATTGTTGGGTTTTATAGATTTGACAAGACAAAACAAGAAGGATGAAAACAAGAAGGACTAATATTGACAAAGAGCTAAACTTCAAAGAAAAAGAATATACAGGAAATCGGTTTACTTTATTAGGAAGATTTCTTTATATTCTGTCTTATCTCTTTGTAAACCCTAGTATTCTCTAGTATATAAAGAGATGCAGGGTACGTAGAAAAGTATGTGTCAATGTGGTGAACACCAAAGCGTGTGTGTGTATAGAGATGTAGTCGACTAGAGTAATTTTTCAGCTTCAAGATCAAGTAATTGATCCCTGTTACAAGGTGTGTAACACGTTTTAGAATTGATCATCTAGAATTGGAGCTGTGGATGTGTATTATAGTAAAGAGATGATGACGAAATCTTTGTTAATTATAACAATGATAATTTGATTATTCCGTTGTGTTCTATATATGTTTATCATTGTTATTCATGCTTATTACTTATCCTAGATCAAAGTCTAAACAACTTTAAGTCCAAAAGGTCCAAGAAATCTGTCTATTATACGTTTTCTGTTAATAGATATATCAGGTCTTATACTATGGTAAATTACAACAGATATACAATTTAAAAGGCATGCAGATTTCTAACACAAAAGCAGGATGTTTCTATGTGGAAGGGTGTTGATGGTAGTCTTACTGAATTTTCATCAAGGAGTGCATGGGAGCATGTCAGTCAACAACATGATAAAGTTAATTGGAGCAATGTTGTGTGGTTTTCTCAATGCAATCCAAGAATGGCTTTTATCCTCTGGATGGCTGTAAAAGGGAGACTACAAACTAAAGACAGAGTAATGAAGTGGAACAATGATCCAAACATGAAGTGTCCTTTATGCAACATGGTGAATGACTCTCACAGTCAATTGTTTTTTGAATGTGAATACTCAAAGTCAATATGGGTTGATCTAAAAGCTAAAATGGAGAATAATAGGATGTCTAATTCTTGGGGTACTCTGATTGAGCAGTATGCAAAAGATCCTTGTAATAATACTATTGGTAGTATGCTCAAAAGGATTGGCTTGGCTATAGCGGTCTATCATATTTGGAAGGAAAGGAATGCAAGATATTCACTAGTGAAGTAATTGACAGAAAAAGTCTTATGAAGATTGAGAGGATCTAAACACACGAGAAATGTGTTGAGGATACTTTGAGTATATATCAAATAGTATGCGGAATCTACTACTTGAAACTTAGAAGATTTGTATGTTTGATGTAACAGTAATTGAATGAAACAGTGAATTGTGTATGAACAATGATGTAGCCAAACACTTCAATATTATTAATAATAATACGAGTGATCTCAACTTATCACTAGGGTTTTCAACCTTGAAGCTTAACAAAAGATACGTACTAAAACATCTAACCTAGGACCTCCTTTTATAGCACAAGGAGTCATGTACAAGATAACTATTAAGATACAATATTCGTATCATTCTAAATGTATAAGATATACACAATATCTATTCTATATTTATCTTCAAACGCGTCTTCATCTTCTGTCTTTAGCACATAAGCAGTACAAAGTATTTGTACTAGCAGTACTAACTCAGTTAGTACTGTTAGTGATATCTTCAGCAGTTCTGATTTTAGACCTGGCAGTACAAACTGTTAGTGTTTAATTCCCAACAATCCTCCCCTAAACTTGTGATTTCTCTTCAAATCATCAAGTTTCTTGAATTAAACCTTCAACCTTGAGATTGGGGGGATTCTTCCAAACACTCATCTTCTTTGTCTTGCAGCCTTCATCTGTCTATCACACTGATCATTAATCTGCTGAATTAAGTCTTTGGCCATCTCAGTCACTTCTTCAACTCTAAGCTTCACAGACAACATCACAGTAAGAATTCCTGCACTCAAAGGATATTCTTTTTCTACAAACATGAAGACATCTACTCCAGCTTGTGTAGATACATGATGTACTCCACATGAATCATATAATTTCCACAGTGTACCAAGATTATGAGCTTCAAATCTCCAATATCTATCACTTGGATCAGGTTTAAATAACCTCTTTAATTCAACCCATAGCTCCTTCTCTTTGTCATCTGCAATGTCTGTTAAGTTGAATCTGGCTTGTACTAATTCCCATAGCTTATCCAAGTCTTCTCTATCAAAAGATCTGATCATGTCTTCAAAACACTTGTAAACTGCAGAAATTCCACCAACTCTTATAATCTTCCATGCTTTTCCAAATTCATCTGTGTGAATCTCCCAGTCAATGATTGGATGTTTAGCCTGAATTGGATCAACATTTAGAGATTCTGGAATGATGACTATCATGTGTTGATGTCTCTCATCTGTCAACTCCTATTCTTCTTCTTTTTCCTTTTCTTGTTCAGTTGTAGAAGAACCTTCTTCAATCTTTTGCCTTTTTGAAGCTTCAGATTCCAATGTGATTCCAGCTCTGTTTGTAACTGTGCTTGTCTCTTCTATACCAATAGGAATAAAATCTTGAGTTTTCCTATACGCAATGTAGTACAGATATTCAATCTCTTCTTGAGATTTTCCCTTCAGTTGCTTAGCAGTCCAATTATCTTGATGCTTCAGATAATTCTTCATGCCTTTGATGATCTGAGCTTTTGTTGGAGGTTTCTTCTTGGCAGCCATCTTTTTACTTTGATTCTTTCTGATAATCTCAAGTAAGTCATTGAAAGCTTCCTCTCTTTCTGCTTCTGGAATTGCTTCTCTATCTGCTTCATACATTCTTTGAGCTATAAGTGCATATGAAATTACTTGTGCATCTGCAGATACTCTTGCCAGTCTTTGCTCTTCCATAAATCTTGCAATTTCCTCTTCATGAGCTTTCTTTGCTACCTCAGCATCAAAATCAATCTGAAATTGTGGACTCTTCTTTACTTTCTTTGGTTGCTCAGGCTCGGATTCAGTCAAAATTGCTTTACCCTTGTCTGCTCTCCTAGCAACACTAGCAGTTCCTTCACCAGCAGTACCAACTGGTAGACTAGCAGTACCTTCTTTTCTAGCACTTGTAGCTGTGTCTCCATCATCTTCATCAAGATTGACCAGCACTGTTTCCTCTTCAATATTAACTGGTTCTGTTGCTTATTGCTCATCATCACCCATATCAGTATCAAAATATTCACCAATATCTTGATCATCAAAATTTAATTGTCTCCTCTGAGTCTTTGCATCAGTTTTCCTCCCCTGTTTGGAAGAATCTCCACCAATATCATCATCTGAGTCTAAACTGTCATCTGAACTTAAAGACTCTACTATATTTGCTCTTCTGTTGGCTTTTAATTGTTTGATCTTGTCTTGCAATTTTTTCATCTTCAAAACCAATTTGGTGTAGACTTTTCCATAGAGTTGCTTTGTGTCTTTGAGGTCTTTCTCCAGGACAGTTACCTTGTTTGACAATGTGGTACAAAGAACCGTCAATTCTTTAAGTGTCTTACTGCCCTCAGCACTTCCAGATGTGTTACCTTCTGGGAGAGGTGCATCTTGGGGCTTAGACTCAGACTCAACCAAATGAGGACTATCTGAGCCACCCATAGTATCCATGTGGCTTAGGATTACACCACCTGTATCAAGTCCATGTGGACTAGACACATTAGGTGTTGCCATGGTTGGGGTCTTAATGATGTTAACACTTTCCTGTTCTGCTACTAAGCTAGTGACAGTATTGTTAGCCCCTTCCATTCTATCAACATTGACAGCCTCATCTGCTACTTGAGGATGAGTAGGAGAACTGGGCTGAGGTACCACAGTTTCCTGTCTGTTCCTTCTCCTATAGGTGTGTGGAACAATAGGGGTGTGGGAGATAGATGGAACAACAATGGTGTGTGTTGGGACTCAACTGGGATTGTTCGTCCTTCACCCTGTACATGTAAAAGCATTTCTTCAAATAGTGGTAACTCTATCCCATTATAACCCTTTGATGTCATACTCATGTTTTTAAACAGTTTTTGTTGTAGGCAAGGAGTTGGATAAATAGTGTTATGAGATAGATGTATGGTATGTGTGAAAACACACACCTTTTCTTGACCAAAAACGGACTAAAAAGACCAAAAACCGATCAAATATGCCAAATATATGTTGTTTTTGTGTTTTTAGATGTGCAGGTACGGATATAAAGAAAACGGACAAAAATCATAAGAAAACCGACAAAACCGAGCACGGGAATGGAAAGAGTGTCTTTAAGAGCCGAGGCCGGGGAGAAAATTACCGAAGTGGATTCATATTATGCTCAAGTTTTCAAGAATAGTCCTTGAAAGCACTTTGCAAAAATGACAGAAATGGTCCTTGGATTTTATCAACTGTCAAAATTGGTCCTTATTATTAAAAGCCTAAAATAAACTACACAACTTATATCCGGATCTCTTTTTAAACCCAACACCAAAACTAAAAACCCAAAGCCAGCCCAAAATAAAAAAAAACCCCAAAGCCCACAACCAAATGATAACCCGAGCCCACCCACCATTTCTCGGTCAAATAACGGTCAAACAAATAAAAAATTACCAAAAATATCACCTGCCCCTTTCACCCTGTTCTTCCCCAAATTTACCCAGACAAACCCTAATTACCCCGTCCTTTAAAATTACCACAATTAAGGGTATTATGGTACTTGCACGGAAATCTAGGAGCTTCCTGACATGTCAGGAATGACATGTCAGCGAAATAGAGCCCTCTGATTGGCTGATGGGACGTGGACATTTAATCCAAGGGCTGTCATTGCAAGATTGTTGATCAAGGGTAATCTGAGGGTTGATATTGAATCAAAGAAGCAATAGGCACGGATTAGTGACGTATACAGTCTGGAAAGATCCTCATGCGGCTATAAATAGGGGTGCAACCCTCCTCATTGAATGTAATAGTTCTAGGTTAGGGTTTTCTAAGTAATGTTATTCTGCAATTTTAGTTTTCTAAATTGTAATTTCAGTTTTCGAATTAATGTAATCAATTCTCTTTTAATGAAATATTAGTTTTGTTATTATTGCTTATTCATTAAAGTGTTATTTTAAGTTGTTATTTAGCTGATAATCTAGCTCAGTAGCTTATTATAAACCATTTTAGTTTATTCAAAACCTTTTTCCTTCATTCTTATTCCACTTAAATCAAAAATAAAAAAATTAGATAAATAACCTCAAAAATTCAAAAATAATTCAAAAAACCAGCTTCAATAAGCTGTTTTCTCATTTGTATAAGCTCATATAAGCTTAATAGCTTATTGTGAGTCTCTGCTCAGTTCAAATTAGATTTGGTCTCCAAAAGTTCTAAAAGTCAACAGAAAGTCAACTCTGGGATCAAATATGCTGTGGAAAATAAGCTGAACAGGAAGGAGCTTATTTGGGGTCTTTTGGCTTAACAGAATAAGCCTGGGTATAGTGGGATTGGATCAGATCTGTTTTCATCATAACACCACCTGTAAGCTTCTCATTTGATTCACATGTTCATGACTGTTCTATTGCTTCAGCTTATCATAGTGCTTATTTAGGATCTGAATTTGGCTTATTAGTAGTTAAATAAGTTTGAATATTAGTAGAAGTCAGTTTTAATAGCTTATATTGGTAATAGTAGTTTATAATTGCAAAATCAGCTTCAATTAAGGGTGTTTGGGACAGCAACTGTTCTAGGTAATAAGCTATTGATACTATTCATTTGTCATTTTACAAATTTTGATTCAGCTTAATTAAGGTAGTATACGCATATTTCAGAAGGATTGTAGTGATTTTAACTCATTAGGAGATTATTGGCCTATAGGTTAAGTTTTGAGGACTAAACTGTGTTTATAAGTTCAGTAAAAGCTGAGCTTATTGAGACAAGCTTCTTGGTGATTTTTGAGTGCATTTCATAGGTTCAAGTGGAAATCCAAAGTTTGGCACTAATTCATTTAGGATTGCAAGAGCTGAGGTCCAAAAACCATTCCTACTGCATCAGATTCTTTTGTGCAGACTTGCACCATTGTCTGCTGATCTCAGCTTATTTTCTGCTTATTGATAAGTGGTCTGTGTCTGGATTTTGGTTCACTAGTAGATCATAGTACATACTTGATCTAATTCAACCTTTTGAGAGAATTAGAGCTTGTTTTAAGTACTAATTAAGGTCTGCAAAAGCCCTATTTGAACTGATGCAACAGTTCTAGTAATGCCCAATTAGGTTATGTTTTTTATTTTTAGTTTCTTCATATTTAGCCCAAATAAGCTGAATTTTGGTACAGTTGATCTTTGGTTGCTCTCCTAGTTAGTGAATATTTTTTTGATTTTTATTGGTAGCTTATTAGTAGCTTTTTGCTAGCTTAAAAAGCACCTCAGTACCACTGTATTGGCCTGCATCAGTAGGATTTTTAGCTTATTTTGATTTTCAACTGCTTATTTTGTGCTTATTTTCAGTTTTCAAAAAATTTCTCTTTTAAAAAGTCTCTTATTTTTAAGCACTCTTTAGGTTTTAAAAGAAAAAAAAAATAAAAAAATAAAATGTTTTTGCAAAAAGCCAGGGCTGGGGTTCGAACCCCAGACCTCTAGCCTTCTACACCTCACACACCACGCACAAACCCAACTGCCCTAGGGACTTTTTTCGTTTATACTTCCTTTAGTAATTTACTTAACACATTTTTTAACTTATAAGCTATTTAAACTGTTTAGCTTAATTTCAGCTTATTCTTTATGGGTTTTTCTAGTTTCTTATTTTTCTTAGGATTATCATTACATAAATTAGTTTTCTGGAAAAATTCATAATTTTCTCAATTCATTTTCTATTTTTAAACTTTTTTCTTTCTTTAATTTAGTTTTTAATTCATAATAAATTAAATAAAAGTCGAAAAATTAAAATTCTTTTTCCTAAAATTTTCTTTAGTCATTTAGAATGTAGGAAAAATAGTTTTGCACCCGTAGGATTAGTATTGCATAAAATTTACGTTTTATCCCGTTCACGAACGTAGTTTTTAATTAGTTTGCGCTTTTTAGTTTAGATTGCGTTTTAGGTTAGATTAGCTTTACGTTATCATTTTATATGCTTTATTTAGTGCTTTCTAGTATAAATTTACTTTCCGTAGTTATAATTACCATCAAATCTCTTTTACCACTATTCACGACACGATCACGACTCGAACCGAGAGTTCCATTCACACTTCGTTGGGGAAACGACCCGGGAATACATATTTCCTTTGTATTCTCTCGGACTTATAAATTACAAACTATTCTGCAATGTATTAGTTTTTGGCGCCGTTGCCGGGGAAGTTGTGAAGCGAATTTTTGATTCCCGTTCGTCGATTCGTGTTTTGAAGATCCTTCCCCGTGAAGTTATCATTTTTCTTGTGAATATTCTCATATAAAAACACAAAAATATTTTCTTTTTCAAAATTTGTTTTCCTTTTTCTTCCAAATTAAAAAAAAAAAAAAAAAAAAAAAAAAAAAAAAAAAAAAAAAACCCCAAAAATATTCTTCGTCTCCTCTTATATGTTTAATTCTTATCTCTTACCCTCTCATACCGTTTAATTCTTATCTCCTTATCCTCTAATCATTTAATTCTCCATAATGATCGATTTTCCACCACACCATCCCCATGATCTTCGGACCATGGAGGATTTCTATCGTCCTACATTGATCGGTAGAGGAGGACCGATCACTCCTACATCAGTTCTTTGAACCAATTTCAAATTGAAAAATCATATGGTTCGACTGATCCGGCAAAATTGCCAATTTCATGGATTTGAAGATGAAGATGCTAATCATCATTTAGACAAATTTCTATCGATCACTCAATTCATGAAACAAAA
Organism: Artemisia tridentata subsp. tridentata; assembly: GCA_021014915.2. NCBI lineage: Eukaryota > Viridiplantae > Streptophyta > Magnoliopsida > Asterales > Asteraceae > Artemisia > Artemisia tridentata. The sequence goes on from CP139506.1 coordinate 417,573,199, forward strand.
CAGAGTTCCTCAAGACAGCATCCGATTGAATCTTTTTCACTTCTCTTTAACCCACAATGCCGAATCTTGGTTTTATACCCTTAAAACACATTCAATTCATACTTGGGAAGAGATGTGCCTCAAGTTTCTTTCAAAATACTTTCCATACTCAAAAACGATGCAATTTAGAAGAGATATTCTAAATTTCCAGCTATTGCCCAAGGAATCAGTATTTGAAGCTTAGGAGAGATTCAAATCGTTGTCAAGGAAATGTCCAAACCATAAAATTTTGCTTCTTGATCAAATCCTAACCTTTTATAATGGCATAACTCCGATTGATCGAGACACAATTATGTTGGCAGCCGGTGGAAATTTCATGCGAAAAACTCTACAAGAAGCTTTTGATTTGATTGAAAATATGACACTACATCATTATCAGTGGGATGCTGAAGTTCATTATGACTCTACCACTATGATGATTGATCATTACTCCGAGAAAATTTCCTTAGTGAGTGAACAAATTGAGGTCCTTGGCAAGCAAGTAAATTATATCAGTCACAATTATCAATCTCAGCCAGGACCAGGTCTTCCTTACACCAATAACTATACATACTCCGATGAGAGTGAGAGTGATGATGACGAGCCGTCAGAAGAAGTCAACTCTAAGATCGATCCACTCATTAAGGAATCTTCAGATACCTTGTCAATGGGGGACAAGGAAGTCGAAATCAATCCTCTTGAGGAAATTGATGACCTTGTTCCAATCCCAAGGGTATTTGAGATACCTTTCGATTCAAAAATATTCAAAATAACCATCACTAATCCTTTGTTTGATTTCGATTCTGAATTTACTCTAAATTCAGATAATCCGATCTTCGATATTCAGAATGAGGATAGTAATGATTCCGATACGGAACCCGAGCTCACAAATTTTATCATAAGAGTGATTCCCTTCTCGAGGAGTTCGCCGATGAACTCACTCATATTGATCTCATCCCACCGGGGGATGATGACGATGTTTTTGATTTTGAATCAGATCTGAGAAAGATTGAGTTTTTGCTTAATCATGATCCGTCTATTGATTCTTCTTGTCATGAGGAGTTCGCCGGTGAACTCGCTCACATCATATCTCCACCGGAGTATGATCAATTCTATTATGATATTAAGAAAGATTCTAGTCTAGGGGGAGACGCACTCTATCATGAGAGTTTGCTTATTGATAAAATCCCGACCCTCCCACCCAAGACGATTTCTGAACAAAAGAGCTTTAATGATCAAATTCAAAATAAGGAAAATGAAAAATCTGATTTTGAGGATGAAGAGTTCATTATGATTGTTATCAGAATCTTTCTTCCTTTTATCACATATGATGTGACTTCTCCTCTCCTTCATTCCTTCGGGAGTGAGGATACCATCTTTGACCCCGGCATCGTCGCTTATAGTTTCTACTATTTAAAGCCGTGGGCATCTCATCGGAGTGGAACTTTCACGTACTTCAATGTTTATCCAAACATCTTGAATGAAAGTCCGATGGAGATTATCTTTTCCACATACTTCCCCAAGAACAATTAAATTCGGGGCGAGTCAAGCTACACGACTCGATAAAAAACAAGCGCTTCGTGGGAGGCACCCCATGCTTATCCTTCTATCTTCTTATCTTATTTCTAATAAGTGACGTGAGGGGGGCGACCTCTTCCAATTTCTCGTGTTTTGTGTTGTTGATGTTTATGTCCAGGATTTGCCCGAAGTTTGAAGACTCTCGTGCTCGGGGTTTTTTCTTTACTCCACTCGAGTCTCATCCTTCATTGCTTTATGGGAAATCCGATATCCTAATCTTATCGACTAACGTTTATCTATTTGGCATAATTCATAAACGGCCTTAGATGTTACGTAGGATGACCCTTACCTTAAAACATTGAGGACAATGTTTCACTTTAGTCTGGGGGGGAATCTTCGATTTGATTTGACCTTGCACTTTGCCGTTTACTCTCGCAACCCCGTTTTTCCTTCAAAAAACCCAAAAAATTGAAAAAATTTGAAAAATTTTGCAAAAATATCATAAGTGTTTTGACACAATGTTGACTTTATGTTGGTGAGAGTAAGAATAGAAATTTTGACTTGACCCGGGCGTGTTGAGCCCTAGCTTGTTTCCTTAACCAAAAATGACCGAAAGCTTTTGCTTGAAGTTGTTCGGCTAAGCATCCGCGGATCTCATTATTTGTGATTTTAAATTTGCGGAGAACGAAAAATGATAGAGTTATTTATGAGTTTAGATGCTAAGCGTGGAGTAGTTGGTTCTCTTTAGAGCTCGTGAAAGTTAGTTGTGGCTTCTTGCTCCCATAAGATTAAAAACCCAAAAATCAAAAATTTCAAAAATAGAGTTTCACGGTTTTTACAATTCTTAGTTTTCGAAGCATTTCTCGAGGGTCCCCGATGGTGGATCTTGAGGTACATACTTGGATCGTGTCAGTGTCATGTGCTCAAGGCTGCGGTTAATTACGCCTTGGATCCTCATTGCTAAAGATAGGTATTTAGGTCTTGGCTACCGTCTTACACCGGCCCTTGGACCCTTGATTCTGAAAGGCGTTAAGGTCTTGGAACTATCCGTTGTAACGGCCCTTGGATCCTTTATTCCGAAAATAGGCGGCGAGGTCTTGGATTCCCCTAGTTCCGTGAGTTCGAAAGTACATGGGGTTAGGAGTGAGGCACATATATATATATATATATATATATATATATATATATATATATATAATATATATCCAATGTCGAAATAAGACTTCCGGTACTGTCGGTAACCCCCGATGTGCAGGTTGTTTAAAGGACGGAGGATCTGTATATCAAAATTGTAGTATAATAAAAAGCCTCATTTCTAATCCGGGAGTGTCTAAAAAGCATTTCCAAAATCGTGTTAAGTCGGGATCAGAGTGTGGACCTTAATTTTTATCAAAAGGGAGTCTTTTGAAATGTTTGGAAAACTATTTATTGTCTAAACCGGGTTTCTTCTATATAATAAAGATCTTAATCATAGTGAAAACCAGAAAAACAAAAATTTTCATAATAAAATCCTTAGAGGAATTAAGAATAAGGGAGCGAGAAATAGCTACGCATACACAATTATCATTCACGGGTAGTGTTAGCATCTAAAGTCATATTTTAGCTGTGATTTCGTTTTTAAGCTTAGTTTGGAGACTAGTGAAAAATCAAGGACGATGAATTCTATCTGTATGGTCACTTCTTTATGAGTTGTGTTTCTTACTTTATGACCCTAAAAGTTATGGAAATAATGAAAGTCGACATACCGTCATATAAGAAAAATGAAAAATACAAAAAGAGTAGCATGTAATAAAATGGGAAATCGGGGCATTTTTGGAGAAGCCTTGCTACTTTCAAGGTTATCTAGAGATGTGAATTGATACCATTGCGTGAGGACACGGCAATACCTTAGTCTGGGGGATTTTGGTATGTGTGAAAACACACACCTTTTCTTGACCAAAAACGGACTAAAAAGACCAAAAACCGATCAAATATGCCAAATATATGTTGTTTTTGTGTTTTTAGATATGCAGGTACGGATATAAAGAAAACGGACAAAAATCATAAGAAAACCGACAAAACCGAGCACGGGAATGGAAAGAGTGTCTTTAAGAGCCGAGGCCGGGGAGAAAATTACCGAAGTGGATTCATATTATGCTCAAGTTGTCAAGAATAGTCCTTGAAAGCACTTTGCAAAAATGACAGAAATGGTCCTTGGTTTTTATCAATTGTCAAAATTGGTCCTTATGATTAAAAGCCTAAAATAAACTACACAACTTATATCCGGATCTCTTTTTAAACCCAACACCAAAACTAAAAACCCAAAGCCAGCCCAAAATAAAAAAAAAAAAAACACCCAAAGCCCACAACCAAATGATAACCCGATCCGACCCACCATTTCTCGGTCAAATAACGGTCAAACGAATAAAAAATTACCAAAAATATTACCCGCCCCTTTCACCCTGTTCTTCCCCAAATTTACCCAGACAAACCCTAATTACCCCGTCTTTTAAAATTACCACAATTAAGGGTATTATGGTACTTGCACGGAAATCTAGGAGCTTCCTGACATGTCAGGAATGACATGTCAGCGAAATAGAGCCCTCTGATTGGCTGATGGGACGTGGACATTTAATCCAAGGGATGTCATTGCAAGATTGATGATCAAGGGTAATCTGAGGGTTGATATTGAATCAAAGAAGCAATAGGCACGGATTAGTGACGTATACAGTCTGGAAAGATCCTCTTGCGGCTATAAATAGGGGTGCAACCCTCCTCATTGAATGTAATAGTTCTAGGTTAGAGTTTTCTAAGTAATGTTATTCTGCAATTTTAGTTTTCTAAATTGTAATTTCAGTTTTCGAATTAATGTAATCAATTCTCTTTTAATGAAATATTAGTTTTGTTATTATTGCTTATTCATTAAAATGTTATTTTAAGTTGTTATTTAGCTGATAATCTAGCTCAGTAGCTTATTATAAACCATTTTAGTTTATTCAAAACCTTTTTCCTTCATTCTTATTCCACTTAAATCAAAAATAAAAAAATTAGAAAAGTAACCTCAAAAATTCAAAAATAATTCAAAAAACCAGCTTCAATAAGCTGTTTTCTCATTTGTATAAGCTCATATAAGCTTAATAGCTTATTGTGAGTCTCTGGTCAGTTCAAATTAGATTTAGTCTCCAAAAGTTCCAAAAGTCAATAGAAAGTCAACTCTGGGATCAAATAAGCTGTGGAAAATAAGCTGAACAGGAAGGAGCTTATTTAGGGTCTTTTTGGCTTAACAGAATAAGCCTGGGTATAGTGGGATTGGATCAGATCTGTTTTCATCATAACACCACCTGTAAGCTTCTAATTTGATTAACATGTGCATGACTGTTCTATTGCTTCAGCTTATCATAGTGCTTATTTAGGATCTGAATTTGGCTTATTAGTAGTTAAATAAGTTTGAATATTAGTAGCAGTCAGTTTTAATAGCTTATATTGGTAATAGTAGTTTATAATTGCAAAATCAGCTTCAATTAAGGGTGTTTGGGACATCAGCTGTTCTAGGTAATAAGCTATAGATACTATTCATTTGTCATTTTACAAATTTTGATTCAGCTTAATTAAGGTATTATAAGCATATTTCAGAAGGATTGTAGTGATTTTAACTCATTAGGATATTATTGGCCTATAGGTTAAGTTTTGAGGATAAAACTGTGTTTATAAGCTCAGTAAAAGCTGTGTTTATTGAGACAAGCTTCTTGGTGATTTTTGAGTGCATTTCATAGGTTCAAGTGGAAATCCAAAGTTTGGCACTAATTCATTTAGGATTGCAAGAGCTGAGGTCCAAAAACCATTCCTACTGCTTCAGATTCTTTTGTGCAGACTTGCACCATTGTCTGCTGATCTCAGCTTATTTTCTGCTTATTGATAAGTGGTCTGTGTCTGGATTTTGGTTCACTAGTAGATCATAGTACATACTTGATCTGTTTCAACCTTTTGAGAGAATTAGAGCTTGTTTTAAGTACTAATTAAGGTCTGCAAAAGCCCTATTTGAAATGATGCAACAATTCTAGTAGTGCCCAATTAGGTTATGTTTTTGATTTTTAGTTTCTTCATATTAAGCCCAAATAAGCTGAATTTTGGTACAGTTGATCTTTGGTTGCTCTCCTAGTTAGTGCATATTTTTATGATTTTTATTGGTAGCTTATTAGTAGCTTTTTGCTAGCTTAAAAAGCACCTCAGTACCACTGTATTGGCCTGCATCAGTAGGATTTTTAGCTTATTTTTATTTTCAACTGCTTATTTTGTGCTTATTTTCAGTTTTCAAAAAATTTCTCTTTTCACAAGTCTCTTATTTTTAAGCACTCTTTAGGTTTTAAAAGAAAAAAAATAAAAAATAAAATATTTTTGCAAAAAGCCAGGGCTGGGGTTCGAACCCCAGACTTCTAGCCTTCTACACTTCACACACCACACACAAACCCAACTGCCCTAGGGACAATTTTCATTTATACTTCCTTTAGTAATTTACTTAACACCTTTTTTAACTTATAAGCTATTTAAACAGTTTAGCTTAATTTCAGCTTATTCTTTAAGGGTTTTTCTAGTTTCTTATTTTTCTTAGGATTATCATTACATAAAGTAGTTTTCTGGAAAAATTCATAATTTTCTCAATTCATTTTCTATTTTTAAACTTTTTTCTTTCTTTAATTTAGTTTTTAATTCATAATAAATTAAATAAAAGTCGAAAAATTAAAATTCTTTTTCCTAAAATTTTCTTTAGTCATTTAGAATGTAGGAAAAATAGTTTTGCACCCGTAGGATTAGTATTGCATAAAATTTTACGTTTTATCCCGTTCACGAACGTAGTTTTTAATTAGTTTGCGCGTTTTTAGTTTAGATTGCGTTTTAGGTTAGATTAGCTTTACGTTATCATTTTATATGTTTTATTTAGTGCTTTCTAGTATAAATTTACTTTCCGTAGTTATAATTACCATCAAATCTCTTTTACCACTATTCACGACACGATCACGACTCGAACCGAGAGTTCCATTCACACTTCGTTGGGGAAACGACCCGGGAATACATATTTCCTTTGTATTCTCTTGGACTTATAAATTACAAACTGTTCTGCAACGAATCAGTTTTTGGCGCCGTTGCCGGGGAAGTTGTGAAGCGAATTTTTGATTCCCGTTCGTCGATTCGTGTTTTGAAGATCCTTCCCCGTGAAGTTATCGTTTCTCTTGTGAATATTTTCATATAAAAACACAAAAATATTTTCTTTTTCAAAATTTGTTTTCCTTTTTCTTCCAAATTTATAAAAAAAAAAAAAAAAAAAAAAAAAAAAAAAAAAAAAAAAAAAAAACCAAAAATATTCTTCGTCTCCTCTTATATGTTTAATTCTTATCTCTTACCCTCTCATACCGTTTAATTCTTATCTCCTTATCCTCTAATCGTTTAATTCTCCACAATGATCGATTTTCCACCACACCATCCCCATGATCTTCGGACCATGGAGGATTTCTATCGTCCTACATTGATCGGTAGAGGAGGACCGATCACTCCTACATCAGTTCCGGGAATCAATTTCAAATTGAAAAATCATATGGTTCGACTGATCCGGCAAAATTGCCAATTTCATGGATTTGAAGATGAAGATGCTAATCATCATTTAGACAAATTTCTATCGATCACTCAATTCATGAAACAAAACGGAGTTTCTCAAGACAGCATCCGATTGAATCTTTTTCACTTCTCTTTAACCCACAATGCCGAATCTTGGTTTTATACCCTTAAAACACATTCAATTCATACTTGGGAAGAGATGTGCCTCAAGTTTCTTTCAAAATACTTTCCATACTCAAAAACGATGCAGTTTAGAAGAGATTTTCTAAATTTCCAGCAATTGCCTAAGGAATCAGTATTTGAAGCTTGGGAGAGATTCAAATCGTTGTTAAGGAAATGTCCAAACCATAAAAATTTTCTTCTTGATCAAATCCTAACCTTTTATAATGGCATAACTCCGATTGATCGAGACAAAATTATGTTGGCAGCCGGTGGAAATTTCATGCGGAAAACTTCACAAGAAGCTTTTGATTTGATTGAAAATATGACACTACATCATTATCAGTGGGATGCTGAAGTGTGTCCATGTTTAACTGTTTTGACAGTAGCAATCTGCCAAAACTGTTTGATTGGAGAGACATAGATAGTGGGATTGACAGTTAAAGCATACCTTATTTGGGTATTGTTCAAGAAATCCACTATCTGATGGAAGCCTTCACTCCCTTCTAGTTTCTCCAAGAAAGCGACCTGATTGTATGTTTTCACAAATTTCAAATTAGCCATGATGATTAGTAAAAGATTGATTGAAAGACAGAAGGATGGTCGCCTATTAGTGAATTGAAAGTTGTGAAAGCCAATTGAGTTTTTATAGTGAATACTCTAGGGTTTGAGATTTTTGCGAATGGATAATAGTTATCTTAAGAAAGAAAATCTGTGAATTTTTTAGAAAGAAGATAATTATCCAAATAGTAACCCTATAAGTATGGTAAATGAGCGAAAATTACTCAACGGCTATATTAGAAAAACGGTTATTGACCAAACAGTACAAACGGCTAGACAGCAGTACAAATTTTACACTAGCAGTACAAACTTTTGCCTAGCAGTACAAACTTTTTGCCAAAAAATTTCTCTAGCAGTATAAAACTCAATGCCTTTTAAAAACATACTGCTCACAACATTTTGAAGGGATTAAGTGTAAAGGAAGACACTTAATCAAGATTCGGTTGCATTTAACCTCTGGTTGTGTTAGAACCAATGATTTCAGCATAACTGCTGCCTGTGTACAGATAAACTCATTAAAAGAGCTTTCTTGACAGGGTTTCCAGCTCGTGGCAGTTGTTACCTCTAACACAAGTGTTAGATTCACGTTTGCTCGCCGTTCTCAATACCAGATGTCCTTGGACTGGTCACATTATACTAATGAAAGTATAAAATGGTAAAGAGTGGGTTAGTGTAGTTACTGTCTGACTAACTATGCCATCAATACATGTTCGAGAATATATCATAATTAGATTTCAAGAGAGAAATTTTAAAGAACCTCCCAACTCAGGTGTAAACCTTTGTCAAGTGATCCTCAAAATCTATCCATCATCAATCAATTATGTTAGCAATCATTCCATCATTTCTTCGCACAATGCAAACTCCAATCATGTTGCTTTCTCAACCTGCAATTGTTAGTCCAAAACCAAGAAAACACAATACAAAGCATGTGCTTCATAACAGTATAATGTATGACTAACAGTTCAATTACAACAAACTTAACTTGCACTAGCAGTACAAATTATACATAACAGTACTAATTGACACACTAGTTCGTTGTGAGAATGCAATAGTTAAATTTATAAGTCCAAGGATTTACAAAGGAAATATGTAAAACCCGAGTCGTTTTCCCAACGAAGGAATGAATGGAATTGTGGTTCGGGACGTGAAATGTGTCGTGAATAGTGGTAAAAGTGAATATTTTGGATTTTAAACTAAAAATTATGAAATTTAAGCAAAAAACAACTAAAAAGGTGAATAAAACAAATTAGATGGGCAAATGTAGGCTAAAACGGAAAAAAAAATCTAACACGCGTAAAACCCGGGATAAACCCGAGCTTGAAAAGTGAAAACTAAGAAATAATGACCCTAGAAACGTGAAACTAATTTTCCTAGGTCCTAATCGATAAAAGAAAATTTTGGAAAAAAGAATTATATTTTTTTGACTTTTATTTAATTTTTTATTAATTAAAAACGGAAAATACGAATTTAAATTATTAAAAATAGTAAACGAAAAGAGAAAAATCTAAAATTTTTTATAAAAATACTATGCTATGACAGAAACTTAAGAAAAATAAAAGTAAGTAAACAGCTTATCGTAATAAGCTGTAAAAAAGCAAAAAGGTTCGTATAAGCAATATAGCTAAGAAGGGGTTAAAAGAATAAAAGATGAAGCCTTAAACGTAAAAGACCCAAGGGCGCTAGTGGTGTGGTGTGTGTGTGTTAAAGGTTGAGACTAGGTTGAGGTCAGGGGTTCGAGCCCTGCTCACCCCCGACTTCCCTAATTTCCCTTTTTATTTTTTTTTGAAAATTTCTTTTTTGAAACTTTTAAAACTAAGAAAAATAAGCAACTTTTAAAAAAGTAGATTTTTTAAAACTTGAAAATAAGCTATAAAAAGCTGCTTATAAAGTAGCGGTTAAGCTAAAAAAAAGCTTAGAAGAAAATTTAGAAAAGGAAAGCTAAGTGAAAGGCTGAAAAGCTAAAAAAGTTTTGAAAATAAGTTAAAAACAACTAACTAAATCCTAAATAAGCAGATAGATACTAATAATCAGTCTGAAAAAGCTAAAAAGCAAATAGAAAAAAAAAGAAGAAAAGAAGCAGCAGCAGCTTTGGTTGCTGATGTTGTGTTGCAGCTGCAGCCTAAGGGGCTGCTTTTGAGCTGCTAAAAAGCTAATCTTAAAAATTCAAAAAATTGCAGCTAACAATATAAGCAAACAAACAGTTACCATACCAAATTTCAGCTATTATGGATAAGAAATGAGCAAATGAAAAATGAAAAAGAAGAAGGAGATGGGTGAAAGGGCTGCTGGTGCAGGGGAGCCAAATCCTAAACAGGCCAAAAGAAGGTGTTTAAAAGCTATGAAAAGCTAATTCTAAAAAAATAGAAAAAATATAACTAAAAAGATAAGCTCCCAAATATCTATTTCCCAAAAACTCAGATCATAACAACTAGAATTAAAACAATTAAAAATCAAAAACAAAACCTACATGGAAACTTTTGAAATTTTTTGACTTTTTGAAATTTTTTGAAAAGTTGACTATTATGAACTTTGATTGAGCAAAAATGATTGAAAATGAAATAATAAGCTATACTAAGACTATATTAAGCTATATAAACTACTTATGCAAAGTTTTGAATGAAAATGCAATCTAAAAACTCAACAGTGATGACAAATTTTGATTTTTAAATAGATTTTGACTTTTTGGCTTATGACCTATGAATTAAAGACTTAAACTGACCTAATGAGACCTATTATGCACTAACTAGCCTAAAAAACTACACCTCAAACTTGCTTAACCACAGGTTTGAAGCCTGTGCCAAACAACCCTTTAAATGAAGTTTTTAAACTTTGAAGAAGCTATGTGATGTTTTAGACCATGAAAACTTAGAAAAAGCTTGGATTATGTAGTAATAAGCTAAAATAAGCCCAAAATCACAGATCTAAACACCTTTTAACAAAAAATCATCAAAATGCAAGAATTACTCCTATTTGAGATAGTTTTGAAGTAAAACAAAGAAACAAACTTTGAAATTATTAAAACTACTTGATTAAGCTACAATATGATGTAAATAAGCTAGAATGAACAAGCTATAAGCATAGAACAAAGATTTAAGCTATTTAACTAAATTATGCAATTTTAAAGCTAAAATTTAGAATTTAACTTACTTTTGCCTTAGCTAAACAAAGGCACCCACTTAAGGGCAGCTACAAGCTCTAGCTTATTCAGAGAATAAGCTAGTAAAGTCCTTCTTGCCCCTCCATTGCAGGCAACTTCCAAAAGCTTTCCACAATATGCATAGGTATAGAGTATTTGATATTTTGGACTGTTTTAATCACTAAATAAGCTCACAAAAGCTATAGAGAGCTGAGATGAGCTTATGTAAACTAAAAACAAGCTTGTTGAAGCTTTGCTACACTACTTTACTATATTTTTTTATTTTTCAAAGGATTTTCTAAATTTTTTTTGGATTTTTGATAAAAATAAACAACAATGAAATTTTAAAGTTTAGAAAAGCTAAAAAGGTATATTAAAAGCTAATGAAACTGAAAACAAGCTTGTTTAGCTACTAATAAGCTAATTTGAGAATTTAGGTAAATAAAAGCAATACGAATTAAACAAGAAGGAAACTAAATTGTATTGATTAGAACTTGAAGATTACACTAGGAAACTTGAAAATTACAATTTAATTAAACTAAGAAGCTAATTGGACAGCAATTCGACTATACTAAAATTACTTAACTACTACACTACACTAATCCTAAAACTAACCAACTCCAAATTGTGGGTGAGAGGGGCTATATATAGCCGAGCTGAGGGGAAAAGGAACCTAGGGTTTCTGAAGCTTCTGGATCATGAATTGTAGCCCTTGATCAAGTCTTGGTCACCAATCCATGAATATCAGCCATTCGATCAATCAATGAGGTGTCAAATCCAATCATATTGCTCCACTCGTCCACTCTGTCATTCCCTTCTCTGCCATGTCAGTTTTGCTTCTAGAAACCATTAATGTACGGGTAAATTGTGGGAGGAGCAGGGTAAAACCGGGGAGGAGGGTGAACAGTAATTGGCGGGTATTTTAGTTTGACTGGGGGTGTATTAGTATGGCTTTGGATTGGTTCAAGGATTAAAAAGAAGGGGGTTCAAAAGGTTGGATTGGTTATGAACTGGAAGGTTATTAAAAGGGTTGGGGTTCACGGTAATGAAGGGGTTCATGGGTTAAAGGAGATTGGGCCGGGTTTTTGTGGGCTGGGTTTTGTTTTAGTATAATTTAGGATTAGTTTTTGTAATTTCACAAACTTGAGGGACTGAATCTGCCAATTTGCCAAATATAATCCAAGGGCCTTTCTTGTCAATCTCTGATTCTTCAAGGACTTCATTTGACAACTTGAGCATTTCTTTTACCAAAACTTGTAATATGCTTCCCCGGCTTCGGCTTTTGACACTTTTCCAAATCTCGTGCTCGTTTTGTCTTTTTAGCTTGATTTTTGTCCATTTTTGCAATATCCATACCTGCACAATTACAAACACAAAAACATAATATCTTTGGCATTTATGGTCAGTTTTTGGTCGTTTTGGTCTGATTTTGGTTAAGAAAAAGTATGTGTTTAAGCACATACCACACACCTAGCAGTACAAATCCTTTTCATGAACAAAAACACCAAGAGATTAACACTTTAAGGATTAAGCATTCCAATACTTGCAACCAAGTACTGAAACTTCCCCACATCAAAAGCTTTAGTTAATAAGTCTGCAAAGTTGTTATCTGTATGAATCTTAACAACCTGAATTAGCTTTTTCTCATTGCAGTCTCTTATAAAGTGATGTCTAATTTCTATGTGTTTTGTTTTAGAGTGATGAACTGGATTTTTAATGATAAAAATTGTACTGCTATTGTCAATGAAAATCATGGTATTCATAAAATTATACCCATAGTCAAGCATCTGATTCTGAATCCAAAGAACTTGACCACAGCAACTAGCAGCAGCCACATATTCAGCTTCAGTTGTAGAAGTGGCCACAATAGTCTGCTTCTTGCATTGCCATGATATCAATTTGCATCCTAGGAATTGACAACCACCTGTTGTTGACTTCCTATCCAAACTAGCACCAGCATAGTCACTATCTGAGTATGCCACCAGATCAAAAGGAGATTCTCTGGGATACCACAGACCTAATTTAGGTTGACCCTTAAGGTACCTAAAGATTCTCTTCACAGCTGTTAAGTGTGAGACCTTGGGAGTGACCTGAAACCTTGCACATGCACACACTGCAAACATAATATCTGGTCTTGATGATGTAAGGTACATCAATGACCCAATCATGGACCTGTAGGTGTGGACATCAACATCTTCACCATCAGAATCTTTGAGCAATGGTTTCTCTGTATCAACAGGTGTACTAGCTACTTTGGCATCTGTGAACTGAAACTTCCTTAATATTTCTGCAACATATTTATCTTGGCTGATAAATATTCCATCTACACTTTGCTTCACTTGTAGTCCCAAAAAGAAAGTGAGCTCACCCATAGAGCTCATCTGAAACTTATCATGCATAAGCTTCTCAAATTCTATGCACATCTCCTTCTTTGTAGATCCAAAAATGATGTCATCTACATAGACCTGTACAAGCAAAATATCTCCTTTTTGCTTCTTAATGAATAAAGTCTGATCAATCTTGCCTCTATGAAACCCATTCTCCAACAAATACCTTGAAAGAGTTTCATACCAGGCTCTAGGAGCTTGATGCAGTCCATAAAGAGCTTTCACAACCTTGTATACTTTGTCTGGATGATCAGGGTCTATAAAACCTGGAGGTTGAGAAACATATACCTCCTCTTCAATAGTACAATACAGAAAGGCACTTTTAACATCCATTTGATAAACCATAAACCCCATGAATGAAGCATAAGCTAAGAACAATCTTATGGCTTCAATCCTAGCTACAGGTGCAAAAACCTCTTCATAGTCAATACCTTCCTCTTGTGTATAACCTTGAGCTACAAGTATTGCCTTATTCCTAATCACTATCCCCATTTCATCTTTCTTGTTTCTGAAAACCCACTTTGTACCAATCACCCTCACACCCTTAGGCAAGTCTACCAGCACCCAAACCTTCTGAATCTTGAACTGTAGAAGCTCTTCTTGCATAGCTTCCACCCAGCTTGAATCCTGTAGTGCCTTGAGTATGTTCTTGGGTTCTACTTGTGATAGAAAACATACAAACAGACAAGTATTTTTATCTTCATGATCTTTCTCTTCATAAACAGCACTGAGAAAGCCTTGTTGATCTGAATTCTGTGTCTGTCTTCTAGTCTTTTCACCAGACTGCACATCTCCAATCACATTGTTAAGTGGATGATTCTTGTGAATTGTTGTTTGGGAGTAGAGGGAACTTTATATGTGATAGGCATGTTGTTCAATTCAACTTCAAACTCATCAAAAGGATCAGTCTATGGAGCAAAGTTAACTGTTGGATCAATAGTATTGAAATTTGGTTCACCAGTACAATCTTTTGGCTCAGCAGTACTAACTCCATTTGTAATGCTTTCAGGAGATTCTTTATCTTGATTATCCACTTCACTTGCATTATTCACACCTGCATCATCCTCCTTCTCAGCATCACTAGAGGATGGTGGATCATCATTCTTTGAAGAAGAATTAAACACAGAACTGTCTTTCCAAATTGGCATCAGAATGTGATCTAGATCTGTCTCTTTCTCCATGCTTGGTTCATCTATATCAACATATTCTTCTGAACCTGCAAAATCATTAGTATTTGTACCTGCAACAACTGGTACATAGTTCATAGATTGGGTTAGAGAATCAAGATCAAACAGCCATTTTGGACCTTCACCTGCAACATTAGTCTTATTCTCTAAAAACTCTACATGCAGGTTTTCCTCTACCTTCCTGGTTCTTGTATTGTATACCCTAAATGCTTTACTGATCATAGAGTATCCAACAAAGAAACCCTCATCTGATTTTCCATCAAACTTACCCAAATGATCTAAGGTATTGAGAATAGTTACATGACACCCAAATGGTCTGAGAAAATCTAAGGTAAGAGATCTACCTCTAAAAAGCTCATAAGGTGTCTTGTTGTGAGAGTGTACCACTAAAACTCTGTTCTATACATAACAAGCAGTATTAACTGCTTCTGCCCAAAAAGTCATGGGAAGCTTTGAATCAGCCAACATGGTCCTAGCAGCCTCTATAAGTGTCCTATTTCTCCTCTCAGCAACCTCATTCTGCTGAGGAGTTCTAGCTACACTAAACTCTCTCTTAATACATTTTTCCTTGCAAAAGTCATCCATAACTCTATTTTTAAATTAAGTCCCATTATCACACCTGATGATTTTAACTTTCTTATCTACTAAGTTTTCTATTTCTGTTATAAAAGTCTTAAGAATGCTAGATATCTCATCCTTAGTTCCTAGAAAGAAAACCCATGTAAACCTGCTATAATCATCAGTCACCACAAGACAGTATTTCTTATGCTGTATACTACTCACAGATGTAGGACCAAACAAGTCTATATGAAGCATGTATAATGGTTGAGTAATAGAGTTTTGGGTCTTGGGCTTACAAGAAGCTCTGTATTGTTTACCCTTAAGGCAGGCAACACAAGTTTGGTCATTTTCAAAACGTTTTTGAGGCAAGCCTCTTACCAAACCATCTTTAATAATCTTATTTATGGTTTTAAAATTTACATGACCATGTCTTCTATGCCAAAGCATTGACTCATCCAATGAGGCTTTTGCAATCAAACAAGTAAGATTCTCTTTAGGAACAATGTTTTTCATATCAACACTGTATAAATTGCCCTTTCTAGGAACTTTAAGTAATACTTGACTTTCATCAGGTAACTTAAAGTTAGGAGATAGGACAAGACATTCAGTGTCAGTAAAAAGAACTTTGTTCTTTTTGTCACACATCTGTGAGACACTAAAGAGATTATACTTAAGTTCTTTTACAAAATACACATCTTCAAAGTCAAGATTACCAGTTTTAATTGTACCTTTACCAGTAATTTTGCCACCAATTCCTCCTTCAAAGGAAACATATCTTCCATCCAAAGGTGTAAAGTCTGAAAGATAAGACATGTTCCCAGTCATGTGCCTTGAACATCCACTATCTGAGTACCCTTGATCTTCTTCATCATCATTTGGATGTTCCTGCACACAAAATAAGGAAATTAGTTTCCTTTGGGGACCCAAGCCATCACTGACTTGGATCTGCCTCGTGCATCAATGTAATTGTATTTCTTCATGGTTATTGATGCACTGTTGGATTTGGTGGGTCTCCATCTCCAGCATGCTGAGGCCTTAACAGCATTGCCCCCATTTGCCCTGAAAGTGTTCACAGACCTAGCATTACTAACTACTGGCCTAGCAGTACAAACTGCTAGACTAGTAGTTTTAACTTTTTTACTCCAAATTTTGTTGTGAAACACAGTTTTCTGATAATAGGACCTTTTACCTGTCTGTTGTGCTGATTTTGTAAAACTTGTTATTGGTTTAGCACTTGAAACAGTTTGTTTGGGGTTAATAGTCTTGATTGGTCAAGCAGTTGAAAGAGGTTTGATGCCAGACTTCAGCAAGACTGCTCTGGGAGTCATATTACTGTTATCATTAGGGTGATTATTTCTTGAAAAACATGTGTTCACCCTTGCATTTGTATTCCCATTCACCCTTGTATTCCCCTGATGGTAGTTGCAAAAAGCCTGCAAGTGATCAAAACTACCACAAACATAGCAAGCCTTATTATACATCACAAACTCATTGCCTAGTTGTTGGGACTTAAGATTGTTCCAGTTCCTCTGGTTTCCCCTAGGCTGTTGAGACCTACTTGTTGACCTATATAACTCTACATATTTAACTGTTGGCCTAGCTTGTTTTACTTGCTTTTTAGGTATGACATTTTCTACCCTAACAACCTTAGGTACAACAGTTTCTTTCTTAACTACAGCAGGTCTAACTATTTTCTCATCTACTTTCACCTCAGACACATTTTACTCAATTAATGAGGTGTCATTGGCACTTTCAAAAGACTCATTAATTTCTTTAGTCTTTTCTACATTAGGACTCTCACTAGTTTTAGGCCCATATTCAAACTTGGGCTCTTGAAACTCATCTAAACCAGTGTGTTCTAAGTCAATGCCTGGAGGTGAAGGTACCCCTCTGAATGGAGGTGGAACAGACTTGTATCCTATACCAGACTTAGCTTTGTTAATAACTTGACTCTCTATAATTTTATCAAGCCCTTTAGAAGCATATTGTAGAGTGTCTACACTAAGCTGTATATTGTCTTTGGCTTTCTTAATCTTTTCCAACTCTTTTCTAAGCAAACTAATCTTAGCATCTTTATTAGAAATGTCTCTTTTAAGCACATCAATTTTATCAGTAAATGCAGAATCATTTTACTTATAAAACAGTACTTGTTTTTCTAATACAGCTAACCCTCTTTTATGATTTGCTAGGTTATAACTAGTTTGATTAAGCTCAATTCTCTGATTATCATACTGCTTTTTAATTGTTTCATATTCTTTTAAAGCAGAACAAGATTTTGCACAACTTATTACTGAATGTACCTCTGAGTCATAAAATGCCATAAGTGCCATCTATGTTGCTACCATAGCTTTCTCTGTTGGTTCTTCTTCCTCATCAGCCACGAAGCTCCAATCATAACCAAGACCATCTATAGCCACCATAGCCTTTGAAGAAGGCTCTTCCACAGTAACATCCTTCCTTTTGCTTTTGTTATCCTGCTGCCTTGGCCTTCTACACTTTCTGGCAAAGTGTCCCAACTTGTAACAGTTGAAGCACTCCACATTTGATTTATCAAAACCAGCTGTATCATTACCACTTATGATAATCTTCTTCCATGTTCTCTGCCAGAACTTCTTTGCCCTCATGCTTAGCAGTGCAACTTGCCACTTAATGTCCATCTCTTCTAAATCATCATCATCTACCTGTTCAAGATCTTCATGAGATAGCAGAGACCCATTGGCTTGACTTGATAGGAAAGCATAGAATGTAGCATCACTTATACCAGCAGTGTTAGTTTGTGAACTAGCAGTACTAATATTAGAGTTAGCAGTACTAACTCCTGAAGCCACATTAATCTCCTCTGGACTGATATTGCTGGGAGCAGACACAAATGCCATGTTCCCAGAACTTGAACTTGAGCTTCCAGACTTCTTAACTTCCTGTTCAACAATTTTAAAATTGTTGTACAGATCATTGAGAATCATTGTATCAATTTCTGGTTTGTTCTTCCAGACAACAACATGAGTGTACCACTCAGCAGGCAAACTTCTTAGAAACTTGGAATTAAGATCTTCCTGAGGAATGTGAACACCTAATACAGCCAGTTGGCTGACTAACTTCTGCAACATGCTAAACATATGATCAAGAGATTCATTACTAGTAGCAATGAAGTTCTCAAAATTCTGCTTTAGCAAGGTCTTCTGTGTCTTCTTGGCGGCATCATTACCACCAAACCTTGTAACAATTGCATCAAATAAGGTTTTGGCATCCTTGTACTGGCTGAAAGTCAGTACTTGATCATTGGGGATGGCCATCAGCAACATGCTCCTTGCTTTGAGATCATTCTTCTTTTGCAACCTCTCTTTTGCAGTAACAGGAGAATTGTTTTCCTTTATAACAGTCTTACCACCAACTGTTGTTTTAGTGGTTGATGGTTTAAAGGAGTTGCCACACTCTATGATTTCCCATAGAGCATAATCTTGCACTAGGAAGTACTGCTCAATCCTGAGCCTCCACATCTCAAAATCATTCTGTTTGAGTATTGACAACTTTGCAGCAGTGTTGGTCTGAGTAGTCTCCATGTCCATCTTTTTTTATTGGGAATAAAGAGTTCTTCTGTAAGGATCTTCTAAATCAAAGTATCAGAAACCTGGCTCTGATACCACTTGAGAGGATCTAAACACACGAGAAATGTGTTTAGGATACTTTGAGTATATATCAAATAGTATGCGGAATCTACTACTTGATACTTAGAAGAATTGTATGTTTGATGTAACAGTAATTGAATGAAACAGTGAATTGTGTATGAACAATGATGTAACCAAACGCTTCAATATTATTAATAATAATACGAGTGATCTCAACTTATCACTAGGGTTTTCAACCTTGAAGCTTAACAAAAGATACGTACTAAAACATTTAACCTAGGACCTCCTTTTATAGCACAAGGAGTCCTGTACAAGATAACTGTAGGCTATTCTAATACATTAACACGTTTGGTTTTAAGTAGTATGGATCGACTAGGATAGGATTTTAGAGAGAGAAAGAGATTGGGAACCTTGAAAGAAAAAGGAGAAAATTAGATTAAAGTGAAGGTCCAACCCTCTACCTTGCATGGTAGAGGGTATTTATAGTACATAAGAAAAACGCCCCGTGTGGGCTGCGGATCAGGTATACAGTGGGTAAAGACCCGTCCTTCTTCCGCGGTGTTACTTAACTAATCTAAATCTATCTAAGACTAACGTAACTACGAGCTGATCACAATGCTATTACAAGGATGAGGTGACTGAGTCTTTACTAGGAATATTCATATTCCTAACAATCTCCCCCTAACCGAGGTCACCTTTGGAAATCTTAAAGTATTAAGGTTTTCTTCTTTAAGCATTCTTGTGATCTTGTAGCTCGAAGTCGTTGATTCTTCATGGTTGATTCACTTTGTACTTCCAGTGATGAACTTGTGATATTGTTCCTTTGGTGTATGTGATCTTTGAGCTTTCTTTGAGATCATCTGCCACCGTAAATCTCCAAGCTCATCCTTTGTTGTGTTGCCTTCATGTGGAATAGTGACTTTTGACCGTCATGCTCACACTCTTCTGGATTAGGATACTTTTTTATCAGAGTTGCGGAAACGTTGTTGGGGGTTTCTTCAACTTTCATTGTTGCAAGTCTCTCGACTTTAATGATCTTCATTCAGAATGAGTTGTCAGTGTGAGCATGAGGTATGGATTGACACGATTCAGCTGGAATCGGGTATCGCCATCGCCATATTTATATGATCCTGAAATGAACCAGTTAGCAATAAATTTGGAGAACGAATATGGCTTTGTCATTCGTTCTACGAGGATGTACAACCCTCCGGTTTTGTGATAACCGACCTGTGATCAGATAGAATCTCTTTTAAAAGAAGATTCTTCTTGACAGGAATTTCCAGCTTGTAGTAATGAATCTTCCAAAGAATCCACTTTGGAATTATCATACTGAGCATGTTCTCGTACCGGAACGTCTCAAAGCAGACAGCACGGTAGAGTGAATCGGTGAATGGACATTCACTGATTGATGAGAAATTGATTTAGAGAAATCACTCGCGTGTCACTTAATAAACATTTTTTGAGACACGTCGAGAGTTTTGTAGCTTGAATCAAATTTTCATTAAAAATACTTTTGTTTGAAATATTGTACACAATCAATGTGCTTGAAAATTAGTTGGTGAGCACATTAAGAGGTTTTGACAAAAGCATTCGTCAATCCACTTTCCTGGAACAAGTTTGATTCATATGTGAATCGCCCCATTGTTGCTTTCCAGTTGTCACTTGATCATTGATCCAAGATAGATCTCACATGTCACCCACCAAGAGCTTGAATGATGTTCGCTCTAGAAGGATTTCCATCTTCATTGTGAATACTTTCGTATCACTCGGATGTTCTGGCAATACCTCACGGATAATGCGTAGGACTCTTAATATATTTTCTTACTTTTCACGGTGTATGAAATAGTAAGCATATTTGAAGTGTGTCCTAATGAGATTTATGGATGATCTCTTGGCTCTAGACTCAATTGTGCGTTTTGATCTGCTCCTGGAGACTGGGGAGGCGTCTCCTGTTTAGGTATCAACATGGCTCGCAATGAGCGGTCGATACATTGCACAGGGTTCCCCGTGAGAGTGAAACAAGTCCTTTTAAGAGAACTTGAGTGGCTAGGAAGTTTAGTGCAGTGCGTCACTGGGTCCATGACGTCTTGTCTTCAATACCGGTGTTACCTTAGTAATCACCAGTAGCATATGTATTAAACCCGGCTTCTGCCTTAAGGTTGAATATATGGAGGGCTATTTCTTTTCACCCTTTCTCAATATATTTCTTTTTCATTCTTCAACCCCTTCAGTGCTTACCGAGACTTCATCACTAGAACCTTGTTGGGTTTGTTCCAGTTCTAGCTCTATCTCAGTCGGCACTCTTCCCTTTCTCACTTTTCTCCTTTTCATCATACCTAAGGACTTCTACTCTAACTAGAGGATTGTCCTTGGGTAGATCCTTCCGGTTCTGGTGGATCATGGGAACTAATACCTAACCTTAACCATCCTTATAACTCCATGCATTAAGGTAAATTGGTCGGTCTTTGGTATTCTTCCACAAACGCCATTCGCTCCCCCTTAATGTGTGCATCGGTATTTGTAAAAGAGTTTAGCACATATGAGGGAGCCTATTATTGAGTCCAAAAGATCACATTTTATCAGATTTCTTATTTAAATCACATTCTCTCCCCTGATCGAAAATATCAAACCTTTTGAGATTTTGGATCTCAATTGATTTAAATAATTTAGAAAGCCTTTTTGGGAGAAGAATGTGGTCAGGTTTAATCTTGTCTGATAATAGGAACATTTTTGAGCTCCCCCTTAATTCATGAGGGGGGGGGGATGGTTATGTGACGAAACATATGAGTTTTTGAATGATTTGGAGTTTAACGAGAAACTCATGAGAAATTCATGTATTGACACGTAACCATCACCTTTCAGATCATTTTGATATGTACAAAGTGAAAAGGTTTTGATGATACATAAATCACTCTCCCCCTCAATCAATGACCCATTGTAAAACAGCAACAAAACTAGTTGTCATTGATTGAGAGATAAATTTTATGAAAATTTGAATCCATAATGATTTCCAAGCAAAATTTTATGGTACCACCAAGTTTTTGCACAAATTCTTTCCTGAAAAATCATAGAAGAGGAAGTATTTGGCGATAAGAAAGAAGATTTCTCTTCTTATGCGAGAAATAATGCACTGAAACGTACATCAGATCGAGGGTGCACGAATATAAAGTAATTCACGCTCGAAAGAACGGCACCCTTTGTGAGGAACAACCATCTTTAAGGTGACGTGTTTTCCTCATTTTGAAAACCGGGTTGCTATCTGAAGTAATAGCAAGCCATGTAGGCATGTTTTGAACTTCTGCTCGAACTTCATTTAAAGACCCGTGTCATTATTGAATGACATTTCTAGGACCGTAAATGTTATCGATTCCAGAAGACATGCCTTGAATAACTATTTTTGGTATTTTCTATTTTTCTGATTTTTTATGGTTTTTGTTGGTTTTATAATTTTCTATTTACATTTTGGTATAAGATATGTACAAAATATGTTATTTAATTTAAGAAGATGTTGACATGAATACCGAAATGAGGATACGTTCAGTATGTTGTAGAAGTCAATAGTCAACATCTCTTAAACTTTTACCACCAAAGCTATTGAGGCTCCTGAATAATCTTCTGAAAATGAGCCTTCTCAATGTGAAGCTTTGGTAGCTTCCCCCCAAACCGACAATCATCTTCTTGAGACCACTTCCCCAGGTAGTTGAAGTGATGCATACCGTATCATTGCATGAAGCTCAAGAACCCAAAGAAATCGATAACACCGAAGTAACAAGGTGAAACACTGATCATCTCTGCGGTTATCAATCCCGGAATAAATGATTAAGCCCGATCACATGACCCTGTTGTGCGTCCCCGATGAACACAGTACTCTGCGATTTTGAGCATTTTGTCAATTTGGGGGAACAAGATATCAACATCTTCATTTCACCAAGTGCATTCCAGTTATCTTACATATAACAACTCAGTCCATATTGTACACATGTACCCACCACAAGTTGAAGCGATAACAACAGAGTAACAGATTAAAGCACTGATCATCTCTGCGGATATCGACTCCACAATAAATTGTTGAACCTAAGACCTTGATAGATCTTTGAGCACTCTTGGATCGATAGTAATGTTTATGTAATCACAAACACACTAATAGAAAGTCTCTAATACTTGTATAAAGCGGAAATTAAACACAAGTAAGAACACAAATAACTAAGAATGATTGATCCTCTATGGATCTTTGATTAATACTAAGAACTTGTTTTTCTAAAACTCGTACATATTACATAATAACGTGTTCCTTTTATAGATAAGGAACCCTAAATCCGTTTCACTAGAAACCCTAAACCATTTCACAAGAAACGTATATCTAAAAACTAATAGAAAATATACTATATAATTTCCTAATAAAACTCATGCATATCCAAACTAATAACAAATTACGCTGAATATCTATATCAGCAGAAACCAACTCCGCAGAATCTCTACTTCCGCAGAAACACTCTTCAGCAGAATCCAACCCTTCAGCAGATTCCATCAGCAGTAACCATCAGTAGAATTCTTCCTTAGCAGAATTCCCAACATAAATGATTAAGCTCGATCACGTGAACCTGTTGTGCGCCCCTGATGTACACATATCTCTCCCCTGATGGTTGCGATCTCATCGGAATCAGCATAACCATGTGTACATGAAGCATTAACCAGAAGCACTTTACCATAAATCATATCAGCTCAAATGAAGATGTCGATAAGCAATATCATCTCACGTTCCAAATATCCTTCTCATATTTCTTCCCACTGAAAGCTGAAGTAGTACATACCACAAGTATCGAGAGACCACTTCCCCCACGTAGTTGGAATAATACATCAAACGCCACGAGTTAAGACATTGATTTTCTCTGCGGTTATGACATTTGTCTTCCCGGGATAACTTCAATTAGGAAGAAGTATTAAGTTCATCAAGTGTATTCGTTGTGCGTTGAGATGTATGTCTCCACAAGTATCGAGAGACCACTTCCCCCACGTAGTTGGAATAATACATCAAACGCCACGAGTTAAGACACTAATTTTCTCTGTGGTTATGACATTTGTCTTCCCGGGATAACTTCAATTAGCAAGAAGTATTAAGTTCATCACATGTACTCGTTATGCGTTCAGATGTATGTCTCCTTCCCCCTTGCTGGTTTTGATACCTCAGAATCAGCAATACATTATACACACATATACTTGAAATCTTGTTAGAAGAACAAAATTAACTCAAATGTATCCTGTGAGAATCAACTACTGCAAAGGCTCTCTCTAATTGGGTTATTACTCCTTCCCAATTAGTACGCCCTTTAATTTATTTGCTCCCTCCCAAACTAACAACCCGATTGATATAACCTTGATGCTTGTTGAAGAAGTATCTCTCAATTCTACCCAAATTGTCTTCAGTCTCTTATCTTGTCATGCACAGCGGGAGATGGATCATAGACTGATAATCTGTAACTTCTTCATGGGTTTGTTTGGGAAACGTCATGTTGACATCTTTAACTCACTTAGAATGCTTCCAGTTCTTTGATAAAAGCCCCGATGTACACATTTCTCCCTCCATGATGATGACGATCTCTCGGAATCATCATCACTATGTGTACATAAACATATCAACTGGAAGCAACACACAAATCAATACCCCATGAGTGGATGTCGATAACTATTCTCTCAACAATTCTCCTCAGATCAACCTCTAAATAAACCACTTTCCACTTCCACTGGCTAATAGTAAATGACCACGTATGGAGAAAACCCGATATACCAAACTTGAAACTGAAGTAAAATTCCCCGTTCCGGTGACTTAAGCTTGCACTAATGTTGGAAGAACGGTGTAGAGAATTTATGCTCCAAGAAAATCTCTAAGTACTCAAGACTCAATCAAAGTATGAGACATTAACACCTCTGGCGATTATCCACAACGTCATCTGCGTGTGACACTGAGTACTACAATGTAACTCCTTAAAGTGATAGTTAACCAGGTCTTCAACCATTAGCCCCGACTACTAGTAACTAGATAAACCAAGTCTTCAACTTAAATCTTAAGCACGAGCAAGTTATCATTGAAAGTCATGCATCCAACCAACCCCGACTTCAAGATAAAATAAGATCACGCCTTTTGTGAAAGTCAACTTCAATCTCAAATAAGGGATACCAAATAAACTCTGTGATCACTTGACATTCCATGTCCAAATTCTTAGCCGTTTTGACGTTTTAGCCAACATTTTCTTTTATGTTCTTGTGGTTGATTTACAGATTGCACATTGGGAGGAACAACAATCCGTGATGAAAGAGATTCTCGTCCATGTCGGTGACTTGCTCAGTTGCTTCTTCATTCTCAATGATCTTTGTCATGATTACATTCCCTTGCTCATCCTATTCCTTTTCATTCCCGGGTTGATTAACCGGACTTGGAGGTGGTTGAGGAAAGTTTCAACTATCTTAAGTTGCCTTGATCAGGTCATTGAGTTCAGTATCTTATGCTTTGCCAGTTTTGAAGACAACATTTCATGAGCTTTCGTATGTCAACCAACTTTTTCGTGTTAGCTTCATCATCTTTTAGTTTTCTTTTCCAATACAAACTCTTCAGAACCAAGTTCTGGGAAAGGAATACCAAGTAACGGATCATTATTCAAGTATGCAACTTTGATATCATGAAAGTCATCATCAACACCTTGAGGAATAACTGGAGATTGGGTTTCCTGAGTAGTCTGAGTAATACTTCTAGAGGGTGCATCTTGATCAATGGTGATTGATGAAGGTGAACCAGTTGAGTCAGCAGGAACCGGAGCAAGAGCTTCAAGAACTAGATGATCAACATTCGTTGGAGGTTGGAAGTATTCATCAAACATAGGTTCAAACAATGAATCCCAGTCATCCTTAGTTAATGAAACATTAGGTGTTGGAGGAGAATCGTATGACCATTTATCAGACATCAATCAACATGTAGTTTATTCACACTTCTCCCCCTCAAAAATTGCATAAGAGGTTGCCATTTTTGATTGAACAAGTGAATAAGAATTCGATCAATTGTAAGTATATCCACTTGATGACTGAACGAACATGGAGAAAGCATGAAGCATGTTGTTGAGAATGGTCAAAAACAAGAAGATTTCTCTTCTTCCGAAGATAAGGCGCACTGAATCGTACACCTTTCTTTTCTTTGATGAACGGGGCCTGAAGTGTTGTCAGCAGACGCCATTGTCGATGAAGAACGAGGCTTGAACTGAAGTGTTCAAACGTCATCATCGTTGAAGAACGAGGCTTGAACTGAATTGTTCAAACGTCATTGTCGTTGAAGAACGAGGCTTGAACTGAATCAATCAAACGTCATTGTCATTGTGCATCAAAGTTGAGTTTCTTTAACCCCTGATTGATGAGATATCAGTCTTTTCGGCACCTAAACTCTGAGTCTTTCCTTAATATGATTGAACGATGTACCTGCACTTAAGTCAAGACTACCTGCACTGACATTGAGAGTTTGTTTGCATTTATATGGGTTAGTGATATCAGCATCTATACCATTTGGGGTTCCACTGTCAACCTTGGTTTTGCAATCAGTGTACATCTTTCTCGTAGGTATCCATCTAAGACCATTAATCTTGAAGATTCTACCCGTTGGTATCCACCTAAGGCAAGATCTAGGAGTGTTTGGTTTCTCATGTAAGGTGGAAATCTTGTTGAGAGAAGACCTTTGTCCTATAGCAATCTGCCTACCAGGTTTCTGAGTATAACTCTTTGGTTCTACGGGCTTGTTGTAGTTTCTAGTCTTAGAGGATTGAACCTTAGCACGAGCATTCACTTCCTTCAGGAATTTTGTTATACAATCATCATGATTTGCCTTAAAAACACATTTCTGACAAGTTGAGCAAACAAAGTGTTTGGAATCAGAAAAAGATCTAGGATTCTTAGAGTGATCTGCTACGGGAATTGACTTAATTGGCACGTAATTACTCTTAGAAATAGGCAAATTCCTAGTCTTTTCATGTGTGTTTTTCTTCGCGTCTGCTAGGTTTTGATTCTGAACAATGTCTTTATGTCTAACACGTTCTTTTGGTGTTACAAATGACACATGCTTTGAACTATCCCTAGAAGAGCTAGAAGTACTCATATGACGAGGTTTTGCAGGAGCATATTCCTTTACATTAGGTCTAGATTGTGAAGTGACTGGTTTTGACAAAACTTGTTTCGCATCAACTTGGGAGGCAAACCGTGTTTTTGAAAATTTTGGCCGTTCAGATCTAAACGCAGTCGGTTGTCTAACAACTGATTGGTTTCTAAGTGGTGGTTTCCCCAAGATTGATGGTTTTGCAAACTTAGTGTTCACACCATTTACATTCAATTTTTTCAACTCGTTTTTTAATGCAGCAACTGTAAAACCCTTTTCCTGAAGTTGAGCTTTGAATTCATCATTTTTAGCAATCAAGGAAGTTGTTTGTTCAATGGTCTTAGTTCTGGTTTCTTTGATTGAGTCACTTAATTCTTTGTGATGCCTTTTCAAAGTCTCATTCTCTTGAAGTAATTTAGTCACATAAAGTTCCAATTCGATGTTTCTTGTTTTAATTACATCGATGTCATGTTTAATTTTGACTATATTACTTTCCTTATTCAGGACAGAAATTTGTTTCTTAAGATTGTTGATTGTCGAGTTTTTGGCTTGAAGCTGATCTTTCAAAGTGTTTATTTCAAAAAATTCACGGAATTCAGGAAATTCCGGGTTCTTACATGGTTTGTTTGTTTGAAAGCTTTCTTCCGCATGTTGCATTGCAATTTCAAGTGAAATGCAATGTTTTTCAAGTTGTGAGAATCTGTTTGAAAGTTCATTAAAAGCTTCTTTATCAACCATATCATTTGTTTTGAAACACTTAATTTCAGACTCAGTCTCAGCCAAAGAACATTTGGGAAAATCATGTTCAGCATCTTGATCAGTTTGTACAAGTATATTAGCAGATGCATTATGTTGAACAGTTAAGTGTACCTCAGCACATGACACCTGTTCTTTTACCGGTCTGATATCTGCATCCACATCTTGTGTAACAAGAGTCACTGAACTGCTGGTAGTGTCAAGCTTATCAGTCTTTGATCCTCTGCATTCAGTGACAACTGATCCAACATCCGATGCTTTACCCGAATCAACAATTCCATCACTTGTTTGCACCCGACATGCATTCATCTTATCATCATACTTAAGTTTGTGCGATGCTCTTTCTTCAACCATTGGCTCTTTGTCACATATGAGCTTTGTGTCATAAGTGGGTTTGATATCTTCACAATCATCATCTGTATCATTCCCTGATCTGCTGTTGTCATCCAGTATTTCCAACATTGTCCCACTGGCTTCTGTGACAACACAAATTGCATCCAATGCTTTACACGAGTCAACCTTAACTTCTCTTGATTGCACCCGTCTTTCATTCCTCTCGATGTCATACTGTCGTTTTTGTTGTACTCTTTCTTCAATGTACTTTTTCACATTACCCACGAGTTGGAGGAGTGTATCTCTGAACATGTCAACCTCGATTCCAGTGTGATCAGCAAAACA
This sequence comes from Artemisia tridentata subsp. tridentata, assembly GCA_021014915.2. Taxonomy (NCBI): domain Eukaryota; kingdom Viridiplantae; phylum Streptophyta; class Magnoliopsida; order Asterales; family Asteraceae; genus Artemisia; species Artemisia tridentata. Next base: position 417,601,503 of record CP139506.1, read on the forward strand.
CTTCTTCGTCATCTGACTATCGTAGTCATATTCCAAAGTGAATTTTGAATCGATGAATGCTTGCAGTTGTTTGCTTATCACACAAAGGGCAGCCATGGAACCAATTTCTTGAGATTCTCCTTGGTCAAGTTGATGTTGTAGTTGATCTAAATTAAGAATCATTGTGCCTGTGAAATCCTTGACATCTTGACCAAAGAGTGTTGCAAATGCACGTGTGTATCCGCCCATGTATCCAGGTTTGTCAAACAGAAGCTTGAGATGTGAGTGAAGTAATCGAAAACATTCAATACAACTTTTCTCTGTGTTATCGAATAATTTTTGTGGTTGAGGAGACTCTTTCTCTTGAGAATTCGAGCACGACGATTCCATTTCCGCATTATCAGACTCAAACACGTTACTTTGATGTGCAAATTCTGAAGTCATATGTTTATCAACCGTGTCATACAATTTGAGTACTTCAGATATGAAGAAATAAGAATCAGTAGACATGGTGTAAACGTGCACGGGATTTTACAAATCTATGATTTAAACCGAGAAATCGTTTCTTTCGCGGGATTTTACAAAATCAAGAAGAAACCGTGAGATAATGGTAAATTGGACGTGATATGATAATCATTGGATCGATGCAATGATTAGAGATTGAGTGTAAGACGTGATGATCGTTTGATGGACAAGGTGATATGTTGTTTAGTTGTGATTTGGTTTGGTTTACGCAAGTTGTTATGGTGAAATTTTGGTCAGAAAACTTAAAACCTCAATAACTTCATTCCGGAGGTGATTTGGGCCTCGAAAAATTCGTTTCACGACTACGTAAAAACAGAGTTACGGTTCAAAAGTTATGACTGTTTCAAGTTTTGACGTAAAAAGTCAACTTTGGTCAAACCGCAACCAGCTATCAACTCGCAACCAATCTATCAAATCGCAGGAAGTCCTCAAGAATCGGAGTAGCAAATCGCTGGTCAGTCAAATCGCTAAACAAGACAAGTCGCTAGAATCAGCAACTCGCAACTCAGTGTCAACTCGCTAGTCTCAGCAAATCACTGAAAATACCAACTCGCTAGAACCAAATTGCTAGTGCCAAATCGCTGGAGCCAAATCGCTAGGATCAAATCGCTACTTCCACTACCCGACGAGTCTGACAACTCGCTAGCACAAAATGACAAAACAGTCGCTGTCACTGAAAATACCAACTCGCTAGAATCAACTCGCTATTGCCAAATCGTTGGAGCCAACTCGCTAGAATCAAATCGCTGACACACTAAACGATACAAGAGTCAACTCGCTACCACAAAAATCCAAAACAGTCGCTATCTAGCGATTTGTCTTTTTTCCCAAATCCGGTAAAGTTATTAACTCGCTAGACTGAAGCTTCTCAAATCGCTAACAAGAAAAGTTTACCGTAACTCAACTCGCTAGTAAGAAACACGACCTAAAATTCATCAAACACCAAACCAACGAATGATTTAACCTATCCAAGTGAAAAACTAAGTATCTCTAACACCTCTAATCATGAAAGTACAACCATATCATCAAATAGAACACAAACAAGATCAAATCAAGGTGTTTTCAAAGAGAAACTTTTCAAACCAAAAACAACCACAAACCACTATTAAATCCGAATAACCAAGCCCCTAGGGTGAAACCATGGCTCTTGATACCAATTGTAGGCTATTCTAATACATTAACACGTTTGGTTTTGAGTAGTATGGATTGACTAGGATAGGATTTTAGAGAGAGAGAGATTGGAAACCTTGAAAGAAAAAGGAGAAAATTAGATTAAAGTGAAGGTCCAACCCTCTACCTTGCATGGTAGAGGGTATTTATAGTACAAGAGATAAACGCCCCGTGTGGGCTGCGGATCAGGTATACAGTGGGTAAAGACCCGTCCTTCTTCCGCGGTGTTACTTAACTAATCTAAATCTAACTAAAACTAACGTAACTACGAGCTAATCACAATGCTATTACAAGAATGAGGTGACCGAGTCTTTACTAGGAATATTTGTATTCCTAACAATAACTATTAAGATACAATATTCGTATCATTCTAAACATATAGGATATACACAATATCTACTCTATATTTATCTTCAAACACGTCTTCATCTTTTATCTTCAGTACATAAGCAGTACAAAGTATTTGTACTGGTAGTACTAACTCAGTTAGTACTGTTAGTGTTATATTCAGCAGTTCTGATTGTAGACCTGACAGTACAAACTGTTAGTGTTTAATTCCCAACAAAGATCATTGAGGGTAACATAAGGCTGCAATTGAGAAGTTTAAAAGTCAAGAAATCTGTTCAAGTAATGAGAATTGCATAGAGATGGAATGTAGAGATGAATTTTGCAAAGAACTAATTGCAGTCCAATGAAACAGTCCTTTAAGGGTTGTTTGGGTCAAGGAATATGACTGCAAAGTATTTCCTTGATGGTATATATGAGGGCCTTGTAACTTGTGGCTGAAGGAAAGGGTGTTTAGATAACCAATTTACTATCATTAGGGGTGCCTGGAGTGGCAACTAATGCTGGTTCTTTGCTCTGTCCATTATAGCTTAGTACACAGTCACATAAAGTAGGTTTCCAGAGACAATGGTAGAGTGCCAACCTAATGAAGCCTTATTTTTAGTTTTTCCATGGTGGGGTGTTTTGGAAGAGCTAATGATTGGGAAATGTAGTCAAGATGCGATGTATCCTTGGGCAACTCTATGCATGTTGAGTGATGCATGTTAAAGGAAATGTAGCTTTTTGCATATGAGCCCCAATGGAACAGGAGTTTTGATCCTTTTCTTGATGATGCCCTGGATAAGAGCCTCTGGTTTTATTTATAAAGGCTATGAATGAGACCAGGTAGGGTGTTTGTCAAGTGGAAATGTAGTCAAAGATTGGATATTTCTCCATGGTTGCCTAGATGATAGCTTAAGTCTTGTGCTTGCTATATCTAGAAGAATGGTGAACTTAGAATCAGCTGTCTTTCCTGAATTGTAGTATGTTTGTAAAGAATGCCTGTTTGTATTGTTGGAATATGTGAATCATAAAAACTATAAACACATAAACATCAAGAACATGCGCAGCAGATTGGATCTACATAAACATATAATTAATTAAACTAAATAGAAAGCGTACCTTTGATTCCTAGCAAGAACAAGGAATCACGTGATCACCAAGAACAAAGTGTAAACCCTAAATTGGGTTTAGGATAGATCAATCACCACTAGGTCGAACAAGGCAAATCACCACAAGCTAAAGGAAGCTTGTTACTCGTTCTTGTACACACGTAATGATAGCGTTCCAATGGGAAAAGCTAGGTTCAAGATCACTAACAACCAAACACTTGTAAAGCTTATAGTGATCGACTAAATCCTTGAGGATTTAATAATGCTGATCGGTTCTAAGCTTTGGAGGGAGAGAGAGAGAAGTTTGGCCTAGTTAGGGATTCAAGATTAGGGAAAAACTAAACACAAGTGAATTGTATTTATAGGTTTCCTTTTGCTTGCTCCTTACTCCTCCAAAACCGATTTCCATAACCCTATGGTTATAATCGGCTGACCCAACCCACATGTATGGGTTCTAGATCCTTCTAATCCCACTTTGCATAATTAGTCCTTTAACGATCGTTATCCAAACACCGTTAAGTCCTAACCATCGTTAAGTATTTGTTTTGTGAAATAAATAAATATAAATATAAGATATATTTAATTTATTCCATCCATTAGAACTCTCACGTATTGTGTGCAATCCCGAGTCTCGGGTTCGAAACCGGACATACTCATATTAAAAGTTATACATAAACCTAACAGCTCCCACTTGGATAACTATTAATATAGTAATGACATGGGCTAGTCTAGCTTAACAGATCCCAATGCCCCCAGCTTGATCCGAGTATGGTTTTCCTGGAAAAACCACGTGATGAATTTAATTATCATACTTATCCTTTTGTTACTAATACCACGTTAATATGGATATGGATCAGGATCATTCCATAATTAACTATAAGTTTCTCGTTTATAAATAATTGATCAAGATTACCAAAACATCTGAACATCTTCCAGATAGACTTTGGGCATGCGCACGCAAAGAACTCAAATAAGTACATTTTATTACTATCATTTATCCTAATTATTTGACTTGTTTTATTATATTATGTATGAGGATTGATACTTAATCGTTTACTTTTGTAATTCTCAGGTAAAAACAAGCATTTGGTGAAACTTGGCGATTTTGGACTAATTATGGAGCAAAACATGCAAGAAGTTAAGAGTCTACTAAAATGGACAAGATCAAGACGAATCTGCTCCAGATGCACCGCATCTCACTCATTACATACGGCGCATCGCTATCAATATTTCACCAGATACGATCCAAGATACAAGAGGACATGCGCCGCATCCATTTATGGAGTTACGCCGCATCTTCTGGCGGTGTACGAATATTCCTGAATATATTAATCTTGGACCCCACGTGAAGTTAAGTCAATGCGCCGCATCTACTTACTAGATGCGCCGCATCTTACCCTCAGACAGAAACTATAAATACCCCAAAGACCAGACGAGTAAAAAAGTTCCGAAGTTCGACAGAAGACCGAAGTACAGAAACCCTAGGACGAATTCAGACGAATAGGCAGCACAAGACACACCCAAACAAAGATACAAGAGCTGTAAGAAGGTGCTGCATGTGTTTAATTCATTAAGTAGTTTTGTTTTATTGTGTTAGTAAACTTTAATTCATCAAGATTGGTCGCTTGTGTAATGTGACAACGGAAAGATTGCACTCCCTTAAAACTGCTTTCTCATTAATTAAAGTTTATATGTTGATGTCTTTGGTGACTTTTATTAGTGCATTGATAACCTATGTGTCTAGCTGAGCGTTGATCGGGTCGCCATGCCTCTGCCCTCGCCTATTTATTAGATCGCCTATGCATTCTATCGTCTGTAGAAAAGTAGGAAGAAAGATAAATAATTGATCAAGATTACCAAAACATCTGAACATCTTCCAGATAGACTTTGGGCATGCGCACGCAAACATCTTGTCAACCCTACGAGCGGCCAAGCAGTATGTTAGGAATATGAATATTCAGCTGAAGACTCGGTCACCCCGAGTACTTATTAGCACATCATAGCTCGTAGGATTATCAGTAATATTATTAGTAGCTTAGTTAGTATTATTAGTATTGTGGAGTGGGTCGGGTCTTTACCCTCTGTCAGCTCACTCTACAGCCCGCTAGGGGCATAATATGTTGTAAGTATAAATACCCCTTCCCACACAAGGGAAGGGTTGGAACTCTCATTACATTCAAGCTAATACACATAGTGTTTCTCTCACTAGAAGTTCCCATCTCTCTCTCTCTAGTTCTTTGTCATTCGATCCAAATCTAAGCCTCAAACAAGTGTTTCTTGCATTGTGAATACCCTACAATTGGTATCAAGAGCCATGGTTAGGTCCATGAGAGTTGGTATTCACGGATTTGTTTAGTTTTTGAGGTTTTTGTGTTCGAATTGACAAGTAACAAAAAATTCATTTTGTGCATTGTTTAGTGATTAGAAGTTGTTATACCTTGTACTTTCTAGCTTAGGAACAGTATTAGAGTGGTATTTGGTGTTTGGATTCACATATCTAAGAACTGTGTGGTGATTTTGGGGTAATTCGTGGGTGTTTGTTGTAGTGTTCTTCGCAGCGGTTTGTGTGCTTGGGACAAGTTCTTGGACTCGGTTTGTGTCACTTCGAAGATACGGTTTGTCTTATTACTAGTTTAGGCAAAAAGACAAAAGGCAGTGAAAGCGACGTGCTTGGGAGTTTGTGTCTACACGGTTTGTCCCTGCAGCGTGTACTCGGTTTGTGCCTACTCGATTTGTCCCTCCAGCGTGTACTCGGTTTGTGTAGACGCGGTTTGTCTCTGAGGAGTCTACTCGGTTTGTGTCTACTCGATTTGTCTCTCCAGCGTGTACTCGGTTTGTGTCGACGCGGTTTGACTCTGAGGAGTGTACTCGGTTTGTGTCTACTCGGTTTGTCTCTGCAGTGTGTACTCGGTTTGTATCAACGCGGTTTGTCTCTTCAGCGTGAACTCGGTTTGTGTCTACGCGGTTTGTCTCTGCAGTGTGAACTCGGTTTGTGTCTACGCGGTTTGTCTAGGCGGTTTGTATCCTCAAGAGTGCTATTTGTCTAGGCGGTTTGTGTCTTGGTGATTTTAGAAATTCCCGCGAAAGATTCGATTTCTCGGTTAAATCACAAGATCTGTAAAATCCCGTAGTTACTATGGCTACCACATCTAACACATCATCAGAAGATATTCAAGCAGCAGGATCTGACACTCGTCCACCTATGTTAGATAGGACGGATTATGAGTCTTGGGCACAACGGATAAGACTTTACTGCTTGGGAAAAGATAATGGAGTTAACATTCTTAAGTCAATTGACGATGGACCATATCAGATGGGTACCACCAGGGATGTTGTTACAACTGGTGAAGATGGGACTGTGACTTGGGGCATAGACAGACCTAGAAACTACAATGATCTTAATGAAGAAGAAAAGAAGAGGTATGATGCCGACATTAGAGCCTCAAACATAGTCATTCAAGGTCTTCCAAAGGATGTATACAAGCTCATCAATTTCAACACTGAAGCCAAGGCTGTGTGGGACAACGTTAAAATGTTGTTGGCAGGGTCAGAACTCACAAAGGAAGATCGTGAGTCACAGCTGTATGATGAGTTCGAGCATTTCTAAATGAACCCAGGAGAGAATATCACAGACTACTATGTGAGATTTCATAAGTTGGTGAATGATATGAGGATGATCAGAATGACTATGCCTAATATCCAACTTAACTCAAAGTTTGTGAACAACATGACTCCTGAATGGGACAGATTTGTTACTGCTGTCAAACTCAACAAAGGTTTAAGGGATACCAACTATGAACAGCTGTATGCTTACCTGCAACAACATGAGAAGCATGCTGTCTACGATCGGGTGCTGAGAGAAAAGTTTAATCCTTCAACTACAAATGATCCACTGGCGTTCATGACAAATGTTCAACCGACAATCCAATCATCTTCCAACCCAAGCTATCATCAACTTCACTCACAAGTACCTGCTATGAGTTCTCAACTTGACTCAGGCTACTCTCAGACCGACAAAATGATTGACAACCTCACCAATCAAGTATCATTACTGGTTCAACAGTTTCAAGCATCACTCCCTCAGACCAACAATCAGTTAAGGAATTCATCCAATCCACGCAGTCTAGCAATGGTGGAGGATGGGAAAATTGTGGTTCAGAATGTGCAAGGGAGAGCTGGTAGAAACATGGGTCAAGGTTATGTGCAGAATAGAGCAGGGAATGGCAATCAGGGTCAAGGAAAACAGATCAAGTGTTATAATTGTGGGGGGCTTGGACACATTGCTAGAAACTGCAATCAACCTAAACGTCCTCAGAACTCAGATTACTTCAAAGACAAGATGCTGTTAATGCAAGCTCAAGAGAATGGAGCTGTATTGGATGAGGAAGAGTTATTGTTCTTGGCAGGAGATGAAGGAAATACTTTTGATGAAGATGTGGATGAGAAACCTATTCAGGATCTAGCACTTAATGATCCTAACATCTTCAAGGCAGATGACTGTGATGCATATGACTCTGATGTAGATGATGAACCTACCGCTCAAACAATCTTCATGGCTAACTTGTCTTCCCTGGTCTCATCTCCTCGTCAAGCTGGTCCTTCTAATGCATCCGTGATATCTGAGGTACTCAAAATTTATGACACATATAATATTGTCGAGGGACAAAAGAATCCCGAAGAAGTACATCAGGCAGATGTTTCTGACTCAAGTAATGTTGACATGGAAAATAGCAATATTATTTCATATGAACAGTATTTGCATTACAACAACTCGCCTGATGTACCAAATGGTGAATCTTTTGTCAATAATGATGTTTGTGTTATGAGTAATATATGTGCCTTAGATAATGCGGGTAATATAGATAATGCATGTGAGTACCATGAGAACAAATTGCCTGTCCCTGATGATAACTTGATCACTAGACTAAACATCTATAAAGAACAAGTGGCTATGTATGAACAGCGTGCTAAGTTTGAGCTTAATGATCGTGAGCAGAAATTAGAAGGTCAAATGAGTACACTTATTAAAGAGTCTAGAGTGAGAGAAGAAACATTAAAATTAGAGTTGAGTTCTTTGAAAAGTCAGCTAGAACAGTCTGTCAAACAGAAACAGGAAGCACAAAAGTGTGTAACTACACTTAAGCAAGAATTCAAACAAAAAGAAACAACTCTTTTAAATGATTTCTCTAGACTCAAGACGTTAAAAAATAAGCTTGAAGATAAGTTGTACACACAAAATCAAACCATACAAACTGCTCAAATGATTCATAAGCACAGAAAGTTGAGTGATAAGCATAGTAAAATCATGATAGGTGAACCTAAGTCAACCATCCTTAGGGACATGAAAGTACTTCAACCAGCCCTATATGATGGTAATGTGATGCTTATGCCTATTCATGATCAACCTGAGCATATCTACACTAATGAAGAGGATGAGATAAGTGATAGAACGAGGGAAAAAATGAATGAGAAAATGAGGGATCTCGAGTGCATAGCCAGACGAATAATAATCAAACCCCATGATTATTATGAGGAGAATCGTTTGACTGTGTTTGCTCCTCAAAAGAAGTTAACACCTGAACAGATATTTTGGAAACAAGATAATGAAAAACTTAAGGTAGAAAAACTTAAGGCCAACACCCCCCTCATTAGAAAAGTTGCGTCCATAACGGTGTATCCTCCCAATACACCTAGGAATTTGGTGCCTTTGTCTCTTCCCACTGAATGCAAAACCTTTATTAGCTTATATGTGCTTTGGCAATTATTTGCTGATTTTGATAAAACATGTAAGAAGAGAATCACACCAACCGGCATTACTGAGGGGGAAAGGTGTTTTGAACATGCAAAAAGGTGTTACTTAACTGAGGTCATGCCATTCTTTAAACTACTTAAAGAACATTTTGAAGGGTTGCAAACTGCCCTTAAAGTCGAAATAAAAGAAATGGAAGTAGTGTTTAAAGACATGGAAAATGAGGTGAATGAATATGCAATAGAGCTTAAGAGTCGAGAGATTGAAAGAAAAAACATACTCATTACTAACGACAACTTGATTGCTAAATGTATTGCACAAGATGTATTTTACACTGTTACTGATTCTGCATTGTCCGCTTGTCAATTTAATGAGTATGCTATTGCGTTAAATGTCACCCAGAATCGTGTTGTTGAGCTTGAGGGGGAGAATTTAAAATTGCTTGAAAAAATTCAAAATGATGACCATGATAATATGGTTAAACGTTTTTCAAAATTAGAAGTTGAATATCTTAATTTGCAATTGAAACATCAACATTTAAATGAAAAACATAAAATATCAAATGACAAGACATCCTTGGATGCTCCTGAATTTGATACTTATTTTGAATTAAGCAAACGAGATGAGACAATTCAAGCTCACACGAACACGATTCGACTGCTGAGGGCCCAAATTGACCAATTGAAATCCAACAAGTATGAAGTGTATGGCACCAATAAACCTTCGTCTTCAGATTCTCAGAATTTTCAATATCAAAACACCATAAATAAGTTACATTATGAAAATGAGTGTTATCGAGAAGAAAATTCAAAGGTCAAACAACATTTCAAAGAGTTATATGATTCCATTAAAGTTACAAGAAGCAATCACAATGATCAAATAAACTCTTTGACAAATGAAATTGAGAATCTTAAGGCTCGGGTGAAAGGTAAAATGCCATGCACCACTTGTAATTGTGATGCACCAAAGGCTAGTGATAGTAAAAAGTATGATGTTGATGTTGGGCGTATTCCGTTTAAGCTTAGAAATAACAGCTTTGCCCATCAAACATATCTAGATCATCTTAGAGAGGGCCTTGACACACTTCGTGAGGTAGTTGAAGAGGATAGGACTGATAAGCCACTTGATAGGGCAGTTGTCTATGCCTGCAAACTCATGAAAAGGATTCAGGAAAACTTAGAATATGCCATAGGCTCAATTCCTAAGTTTAGCAGCCATAGAGATAGATTTGTTGCATCATCATCCACTGTTGAGAACAAGCATGTAGCCTTTGATCTACCACCAAAAATATCAGAACCCAACACATCATTATCAGGAAGGCATGTGACAGACAAACAAACTAATGTTACCTTCGATGCTTCTACAGGAGTAAAAAGTGACACCCAAGCTAGCGGGTCAAGGTATAGAGGAAATGCAAGAAAGGATAGGACCGCGCCAGCTAAGAATGATCACTTGAAGAATGTAGAAGCCCAACCTAGGAACAATAAGTTTGCAATGAGTAGGATGAATCGTGTTGATTCTAGTATCAAAAGTACTGTAATTAATTCGAATTCTAATGCTATCTGTAAAACATGCGACAATTGTTTAATTTCTGCTAATCATGATGAATGTGTTGTGTCTTTCTTGATGACTTCTGCATCACCCCATGTTAAGAATGGTAGAATAACTGAAGCATGCAAGAAAGTTTGGAAAGCAACAGGAAAAACATTTTCTAGTATAGGCTATCAATGGAGACCCACTGGAAGGAAATTCAATTTAGGAAAACAGTGCACGTTACCTAAAATGAATAAGCATAAAATTGTGAAAGTTAAGGAATGGAGACCCACTGGAAGGAAATTCAATTTAGGAAAACAGAGATCATTACCTAAAATGAATATGCATAAAATTGTGAAGAATAAGGAATGGAGACCAACTGGTAGAATCCTGTCTTTAGAATCACAATGCCTTCCATCTAGGTCTTGTCCTGCCTCTAGTTCTGTCTCCTCAGTAAAGACAGTAGCATCTGTGAAATCTGTAGTTCCAGAATATGTGTGTGCTGACCAAACGGACCCCAATTTTACTTGGGGATCCACATTTTTCAGTTATCCATTGTTGTCTGGTTTCAAATGCAGGTCGTACAAATCGTCCTGTGGTATTTGGACTCAGGCTGCTCAAAACATATGACTGGGGATCGCTCACGGCTCAAGAACTTCGTGAAAAAGTTTATCGGGACAGTTAGATTTGGGAACGACCACTTTGGTGCTATTATGGGTTATGGAGATTATGTGTTTGGTGACAGTGTAATCTCAAGGGTATACTATGTGGAAGGACTAGGGCACAATCTGTTTTCTGTGGGTCAATTTTGTGATTCAGATCTGGAAGTGGCTTTCAGAAAGCATACATGTTTCGTCAGAGAATTGGATGGTATAGATCTCCTCAAGGGCAGTCGGGGCACCAATCTATACACCATATCGATTGAAGAAATGTTGAAGTCCTCTCCCATATGCTTGCTTTCTAAAGCCTCTAAAACAAAATCATGGCTGTGGCATCGTCATTTGAACCACTTGAACTTCGGTACCATAAATAATCTTTCCCGTAAAGATCTTGTTAGAGGAATGCCCAGACTGAAATATGAGAAAGATCATCTCTGCTCTGCATGTCAACTGGGTAAAAGCAATAAACAAACCCACAAGCCTAAAACCATCAACACCAACTTGGAAGTTCTTCATACCCTCCACATGGACTTGTGCGGTCCAATGAGAATACAAACCATAAATGGAAAGAAGTACGTTCTGGTGATAGTAGATGATTATTCTCGGTTCACATGGGTAAAGTTTTTGAGAACCAAGGACGAAACTCCAGAGGTTATCATTAAACTGATAAAACAGCTGCAAGTAAGGCTCGATAAAACTGTCAGAATCATCCGCACTGATAATGGTACTGAGTTTGTTAACCAACAACTCTGTAATTTCTATGAAAGTATTGGCATCACGCATCAGAAAAGTATCCCTCGCACTCCTCAACAGAACGGAGTGGTTGAACGAAGGAACCGTACTCTGGTAGAAGCTGCAAGAACTATGCTTATATTTTCAAAGGCACTGATGTTTCTCTGGGCAGAGGCTATTGCAACAGCATGTTACACTCAAAACCGATCCCTAATTCATCCTGTTCATGAGAAGACTCCCTTCGAGTTAATTCATAACAAGAAACCAGATCTCTCTTTTCTCCGTGTGTTTGGTGCACTTTGCTATCCAACTAACGATAGTCAAGACTTGGGAAAGTTAAGAGCTAAAGCAGATGTAGGTATTTTTGTTGGATACGCACCAGACAGTAAAGGGTATCGAATCTACAATAAGAGAACCCGTAAAATCATGGAAACCATTCATGTTACGTTCGATGAGCTGAGTGAGCAACCTGCTTCAGGACAAATTAGTTCTGGACCCGATCTTAACCTTTTGTCACCTGGACCCATTAGTTCAGGACTTGTACAGAATTCCACGCCTGCAGATTCTTATGTGCCACCTACATGTGAGGAGTTGAAGAAGTTATTCGATCCTATGTTTGATGAATACTTTGAGCCAACGAATGGAAACATCCCGAGTGAACCTGCTATACTTCCTATGGCTGAGGTTCCAGCCCCACAAGGTTCAGAAGGCCCTACAGCTTCAGTATCAGTCAGTCACAATGCTCCAGCTGCCAGTCAATCGCCTTCGTCATCAAACGCTCTATCTTCTCCAGTAATGCAAGAATCTTCAAATAATCATTCTTCGGAAGTTAATCCTTTTGCTCCTGTTGATGAGGTTCCTTTTGAAAACATATTTGCTCCTGAACATTCATCAGACACACCCTCACTTGAAGAACACAGCACTGCTACGTCTGTTCATAACCCTCAACCTCACGACCATCTCAGGAAATGGACCAGTGATCATCCAATCGACAACATCATAGGCAATCCCTCACGTCCAGTATCCACACGTAATCAACTAGCCATTGATGCACTATGGTGCTTCTTCAATTCCGTACTGTCCAAAGTCGAACCAAAAGATGCCAAAGAAGCAATGACTAAAGATTGCTGGTTCCAGGCTATGCAGGATGAAATCCATGAATTTGATCGACTTGAAGTATTGGAATTAGTGCCTCCTCCAGAGCTTGCAATGATCATTGCTTTAAAGTGGATCTTCAAAGTGAAGCTTGATGAGTATGGTGATGTCTTAAAGAACAAGGCACGGCTAGTTGCTAAAGGGTTTAGACAAGAAGAGGGCATTGATTTTGAAGAATCGTTTGCTCCGGTTGCTAGAATTGAAGCTATAAGAATCTTCCTGGCAAATGCTGCTAGTCGTAATATGATAGTCTACCAGATGGATGTCAAAACGGCATTCTTGAATGGTGACTTAAAGGAAGAAGTTTATGTGAGTCAACCAGAAGGATTTGTGGATGCTGAACACCCTACTCATGTTTACCGCCTGAAGAAGGCTCTTTATGGGTTAAAACAGGCGCCAAGGGCATGGTACGATACATTGTCCAAGTTCCTCCTAGTGAACGGATTCTCCAAGGGTGTTGTTGATTCCACACTATTCACCAGGAAGTCAAGAAACCATCTACTACTAGTTCAGATATATGTAGATGATATCATCTTTGCTTCAACAGATCCTGGTGAATGTGATAGTTTTTCAAAGGAGATGAATTCCAAGTTCCAAATGTCCATGATGGGACAAATGTCATTCTTCTTAGGATTACAAGTTTCTCAAAGTCCCGGAGGCATATTCATTAATCAATCCAAATACGCCAACGAGATCTTGAAAAAGTTTGGATTCTATTCAAGTGAACCTGTTGACACTCCCATGGTTGATAGAACGAAGCTGGATGAAGATCCTTCAGGGATTCCAGTAGATATAACAAAGTATCGAAGCATGATTGGATCTTTGATGTACATCACGGCTAGCAGACCAGATCTTCTATTTGCTGTGTGTATGTGTGCTCGGTATCAATCCAGACCAACCAAGAAGCATGTTGAAGCAGTGAATAGGATCTTCCGATATCTTCAAGGCACGGTCCATATGGGTCTCTGGTATCCTAAGGACACTGCAATGGAGTTAACGGCTTACGCGGATGCTGATCATGCGGGATGTCAAGACACTCATCGAAGTACTTCAGGAGGAGCTCAGTTTTTAGGGGAAAAGTTGGTTAGTTGGTCTTCTAAGAAGCAGATGAGTACTTCCATATCATCTACTGAAGCTGAGTACATTGCCATGTCCGCTTGTTGTGCACAAATCCTTTGGATGCGATCACAACTTTCGGACTATGGATTCTCATACAACAAAATTCCCCTATATTGTGACAACAAAAGCGCCATTGCTCTTTGTTGTAACAATGTTCAGCACTCCAGGTCTAAACACATCGACATCAGGCATCACTTCAACAGGGAACAGGTGGAAAAAGGAATTGTGGAACTATACTTCGTGAGGACAGAGTTTCAGTTAGCTGACATCTTCACCAAGGCCCTCCCAAGAGAAAGGTTTCAGTTTATTCTCCCACGCCTTGGCATGAAAAGCATGACTCCTGAAACCCTCAAGTGTCTTCAGGAGGAAAAGGAGGAGTAAAGGATTGTCTTCTTATATCCTTGTACATAGTTGTATATATCTTAAATCAAAAAGAAAAATACAAAAATATAAAACCTATAAAAACCATAAAAATCGAAAAATCAGAAAATACCAAAAATAGTCCTTCCTAGGCATGTCTTCTGTTTATCGATAACATTTACGGATCTAGAAATGTCATTCAATAATGGCACGGATCCTTAAATGAAGCTCGAGCAGAAGTTATAGTAATCAGTTAAAACATGTCTTAATGGCTTGCAGTTACTTCATACTGCAACCCGCGCTGTACAATGGGGAAAGCATGTCGCCAAAAAGACAGCTGTTCCTCCAAATGGGTGATGTTCACCTGGGCATGGATTACTTTATATCCATGTTTCCCCGACTTGATGTACGTTTCAGTGCGTCTTGTCGTGCATAAGAAGAGAAGTCTTCTTTTCATCAGACTCTTTATGCTGTTTGATTCTTCTAGAGAGTCTTGATGTTACACAAGGTGGTAAATTGAATTAAATTTTCACAAATACCCGTCGCTCAATTGAATGACTACAGCTCTTTTAATGGAAAACGGGTCATTAATTGAGGAGGAGCATATTTGTTCAAATTTACGACACCTTGCCAAATTTGTGCAACATCAGCAGTGACACTCTCTTGGTGTTTCAAGGGAAGCATAGTATGCTTCAAAATCAGAATACATTTAAACCTGACCACATTTTCTCCCAAATTTTCTAAACTAATTTAAATCACTTGGGATCACAAATCTCAAATGGTTTGAAATTTTTGATCGGGGGAGAGAATGTGATTTAAATAGGAAATTCTGATAAAATGTGATGTTTTGGAAATTAATGTAAGCTCTCCCGTATGTGCTAAACCATTTTGCATATCAAGGCACATATTGAGGGGGAGCAAAATGTTTTGGTCATAAACGCAAGCTCTTCCATATGTGCGAAAATCTTTCTTAATATCGATGCACATATTGAGGGGGAGCAAATGGTTTTAACAAAACAAAGGATTTGGCATCTCACGTGAGCAAGGCTTAGACTTCACCAATGAATTGACGAAACTTGAATTGCCATCAATCGAAAGGATACGTCTTGGCCGGGTAATAATTTCAAGCTGGTCTAACCAGTGATGTAAGCGTGTCTCGAAAAAGATGTATCTGAGTAGAATGCACTATTTCGAGAAACTTTCTGTGGACTTGACCAGGCCGGGTAATAATTTCAAGCTAGTCTAACTAGTGATGTAAGCGTGTCTCGAATCGGTCATGTTCACTGAAAGTGGATCAATTCAAAAAGTGCGAGCTCTACCTAACATGTGCAAATTTATAAAACAATCAACCGAGCACATGTTGAGGGGGAGCATTTGAAAAAATATAAAACTCTCAAGTGTTTGCAAAAATGTGTTTCAGAATCATGAACACTTTGAGAGATTTTTCAAAGATTTGGTTTGGCAATCGTGGATGAATACCAAAGACCGACCATTTTAATTAATGAATGGAGTTATAAGGATGGTAAGGTTAGGTACAAGTTCCCACGATCCCGCCAGAGCCGGAGGGATCTACCCAGGGACAATCCACTAGTTAGTGTAGAAGTCCTTAGGTATGATTAAAAAGGAGAAAAGTGAATGAGGGAATAGTGCCGACTGAGATGGAGCTAACACTGGAACAAACCCAACAAGGTGTTAGTTATGAAGTCTCGGTAAGTACTGAAGGGGTTGAAGAATGAAAAAGAATTGTAAAGAGAAAGGGTGAAAAGAAATAGCCCTCCTTACAACTTAGGCAGAAACCGGGTCAATACATATGCTGTCAGAATCACTTAGTTGATTGCTGGCATTGAAGACAAAGTATCATGGACCCAGTGATACGCTGCACAACCCTCCCTAGCCACTCAAGGTCCCTCAAAGGACTCTTGTTTCAATTGTCACGGAGTTCAATACATTTCTATCGTCTCTCTCACTCCGAGTTAGATGATATTGAAAAGGTGGCAGTCCTCTCCAGCCTCCGCTCACTAAATCAAATCGCACTATCGAGTCTAGAGCCACGAGATGCATAATAAGATCTCATAGGGACACGAATTATTTCTACACTGGTTGTTCAACATTAAGGACACCAGTTGTAAACTCATGAGTCCTACGCAGATCTTAGCAATCTGCCAGAACACTTATGAGAGAATTTACTAATGTAATTCTCAATGATTGAATGGAAATTCCTGCCAGGGTCAACATCAATGATGCGTGGTTTTGCAACCTTACAACAGGTTTTACCTCTCGAGGGATCTCAAGAGGCTTACAACCCCACCAGGCAGTGTACCTGACCGATGTAGTATAGTGTAGTGGTAAGTACGGGGGATTGATCGTTCTCCACAGGGAATAGTGTTCGTTAGGTATGAAAAACTACTCTAATAGGTCTAAGGGTGAGAGAAGATTCTTTTTTTATGTTTTTATAATTTTATGAAAGCAAGTAAAATCTCGGGTTTGAAAGAGTGGGCGGAATTAGTTGCTAGTCAACTAACCCAAGTTACTACGAATGCAAATAAAATAAAATAACAGAAAATGAAAAGGTGGTAAAACTTATGTGGAGAGAAATGTGTTTACTTAGATTTTCTTACTCCCTAACTATCTTTTACCGGTTGATTAGTGTGTATTAATTGCGTGGATGACGGGTGTATTCCTTAATACCAATCGTGGGGTGGCGTACGTACTTCCCCAACTCTACAAGCTCCTACTTCACTCCTATGTCGAGCCGGCTAGGAAGCTCCTAACATGGGATCACTAGAATTCGCTTGTGCATTAAATACAACCATAAAAACCTTTAGTACGCATTAGTTCATGTTTCTTAAGACGTTCAAGCAAGTTACCGAATAGGAAGTTAGCCAGTTTTCTTAAGCCTAACATAGATAAACAATCATCCAATACAACTAATAACACACTAATAACCAATAATCAATAGCTAGGTTTCATTAGATCTAAGCAAACACAAAGATAACCTAGCCTAGCATGTTAAACAAAACACAAGAACAAGATAGAATCAAACAACACATAGACATATTGAATGATTAATTGATAACTTATCTTCAATGTAACATGGAAGATCTCAAGGCAAAAAGCCTTGAAAAAGCTGCTAAAATCGTCTTAGGGTTTTCACACACAAAGTTCCCCAATAAGTTCCACACTAATGACAAAAAATTGCAAAACTATATATAGACTTTCAGATCTGACGGCGTCACGTTATGGAGTGTGACGCCGTCACCTCGCCGCTTTTAGGGTTCCCGGATGGCCTTCTTGACGCCGTCCCTCTTTAGCTCTCCAAAATCCGTTCTGGCTTATCAAGGCTTGACGTCGTCGGAATTAGGCGTGACGCCGTCCCTCTTTAAATTAAGCCGTGACGACCTTGATCACTCCAAAGGGTGACGCCGTCAGAATTCCCATGCAAATTTCTCTGGCTTATCATGAGTAATTTTCACATCCACCTTTTTCTTGCCAAGCCATGACGCCGTCCAGGGCAATACCTGACGCCGTCAAAGGTAACTTTTAGCCGATTTTGAGACTTTGTCGTTTTCTTCACTTTTATGCTCCAAAAACGTCCAAAATGCTTCCTTTTCCAGATTTCTTCTCAAAAGTACCTAAAATGACAAAAGGAACGATTTAGGGCAATATTTGATCAAATAAATACGATTTAGGGCTTAAATGACCCCCTAAAAGCGGTACACTTTTCGCTTCATCAAATACCCTTACACTTGAGATTTGCTTGTCCTCAAGCAAATGCGCTTTTATTCTAATCAAAATACAAGTTAGGGGTCATTTAATGCTAACATAAAAGTAATTACAACAAATATTCGTTCCACTTTAATCATAATAAGCACGGAGATTACAAACTAGCACCTCACAAGTAGTGTTTAGATACTCACATCTCTCAAGTGTCATCTAAATAAATCTCATAAATGAAAACGGATAATATCTCTCACTACCTGTCATAGCAAATAGATTACCATAGGCTTGGGAAAGGATCGAAAACCTCCTCCACTAGGCGTAAGCACCTAAGATAAACTATCAAAGAGGGCTTTTAAATGGGTTATAACGTTAGGTGTAGGGATATGATAAACACGGTTTTGTTGGATAAGGGATATTTTACTGGTGGCGAGTTAAAGATCTTGATCAATTACATGTACTATACAATGTTGCTAAGCCAAGACTCGACTCGATCTTAAGCTAAAAACAAAATAACAAAAACATAAAATAAACATAAAATGAAACGGGATGGTAGTCCGTATGTTTTTTTATTTTTCTTTTTCTCATTTTTTTTTTTTTTTTTGCATACACTCTTGCCCTACCATCCAAAATAATACATCATAGGGGCATTGCATTCCCCTTACACTTAAACTTTTACATAACTTTACAAACACTATTCTAATGACTCGAATTAAGATAATCAAAACACTTGGAGTACTTTTAAAATATTTAGCACATATGGGGGTAATAAATGATGTTCTTCCCCATTACTCCATTACACTAGTACTTTACCCATGAGTCCCAATCGTCCCAAAACAATATGTACAAGGATATGACTCGACTTAGCAACCATGTAATCAACTAGATAATTAACTTGGGTTTAAACAAATGTTGTAACAATAATGCACTAAAAATGAGTGCATACAAGGTAGGCTAAGGCGATTTGGGTGTACATTTTAGTGGGGTGTAAACAAATTCTTCCTTTAATTAAAATGCTTAAAGGTCGAAACGAAAAGATAGGCTCTGAGGGGTGTACTAGGGGTATCGTGTACTAAAAATGAGTACAACGCAAAGGGTGTGGGAGAATTACTTGACCAATGTAGCCAAAGTAATTATAACAAAAAACACAGGTGTAAAACAATGGGTTAATCCTAATGCCTCTTATCATGTAGTAAATCTAACTACACGAATGTAGTCTCACTTGTGGCCTCGAAATGGTCCTAACGCAAGTTCTAGAATCTAAGTGCTACCGGTACACACATCATAGCATAAATGCTTTTCCTACCAATTCTAGGGGCGAACCTCACATATTTGGGGGTGGAAAATTTTTTAGTGGTACGGTTTTTTTTTTCTAGTCATATAACTCCTATCCGTGAGACGCTCATTAGAACTAAAGTTTCACTCCTAAATGTTGTAAAAAAATTTAAATTTGGCACTAAAATTACCCTATCAGGTATTTATCTCAGTTTTATTACACATCAACTATTAAACAAACAAAAATCAAGCGTAAAAGCATTCTCTGAAGTATCGTACTTTTACCCCCCCTTACACTTAAGATGAACATTGTCCCCAAGGTTCAAATAACAAATGTAAAAGTAAAAAAAGTAAAAGAATGAAATCAAATACTCCCCTGATTCGCTCGGTGGATAATGAAGTAACATGGTTAAATCTTCTTCCAAAGAGAATGTAAAAGCTCCATGACTAATGCATCGCCAAAAGCTTGATCCAAAACATTTCTTTGTCCAAAATAACCTGTTAAACCTGAGAAAACAAACACGAAAACCTGCATAACATCGGCGGGATAAACTCTATATATAAGGATATAATGCTTGTGGAATGATAATTTTGCAGATTCCTGGAGATTATAAGTTATAGATTTAATAAAAACTTTTTATGAAAACAAAACTTTCAAAAATTTTCAGAAAATTAAACCTGACGCCGTCAGGTTGTAAATCCTGACGCCGTCAGAAATGATCTGACAGAATTCTCATGTTACGTTTCCGGAAAATTTTTGGAAAAACCTACACCTTACTTCCTGGAATTCCTGCAAAACATCATTATGACTCGATACAAGCATTTGACTCAAACAAATACTAATATGTATATTAATTTATTATTATTACGATTCATGTTCATTTGTGTTCTAATAAACCGATTTAGATTTCCCTTACACTTAACTTTTGCAAAATACCTTTATATGTAGTTAAGACGAAGTTAAAAACAAGATAAAGCATTTTCACAAATTAGTTTTTAACATGAATCAATAATAATAAAACTTAAACACACATACGGAAACAAATAAAATCAAACAAACAAATAAATAAACACACAAAGCACATAAAACTTGGGTTGCCTCCCAAGAAGCGCTTTTCTTTATTAACGAGTCTTGTAGCTAGACTCAAAGTCACGCTACCCTATGTAAGTAAGCTCGTCATCGAGGACGTCTTTAGGGTTAAGCTTGGATTGAAGTTTTCTATTGGTCCGCTTAGTACGATATATCTTTTCAAACTTCTCTCCATCTGGGTCATACAATGTCATCTTAATATGCCATGACCCATCTCCATCTTTGGGTGGTTTGTCCCAATCCCACTTATGATCATCGTCCTCACAATTCCACTTATTCATCCCTAGGTTAATTGGCAAAACTCCTAGGAAATCAATCATCTTCCTAAAAACTAGAGGGTCTTCAAACGGATCCAATTCGGTGTCCCTAGCTAAGAGTTGCTCTACCGTATGTGTTCGGTTAACAAAGTCTTCTTCTAGGTAAAATGGGCGTTGGGGTCCTATGAAGTCTCTATCGATCCAAGGTCCATATCTAGATGGTCTCCTATTTGATTCTAACCAATGGGGTGTTGGTTCCTCACTAGTATCATAGGCATGTTTCTTAACATCATAGACTGACCAAGTATCTCCTTCTCCTACCGCTATCTTGGATTCCTTACAATCAATCATAGCACTAGCGGTCGCCAAAAATCCTCTACCTATCAACAAGGGGCATGTAGGGTCGCTAACCATATCAAGGACGTGGAAATCGGCTAAAATGGTTAGTTTTCCAATGTGCACTAACACGTCCTTAACTACTCCAACCGGGTAAGCAACACTTCCATCCGCTAAGCCTATTATCACCTCGGTTTCTTCAAGTTTTCCTAGTTTTAGAGAGGTGTAGAGAGGTAACGGAAGTAGGTTAAGGCTTGATCCAAGATCGGCTAATGTGTCATAAGCCTCCGAATTACCGATCTTGCAAGGTAGAACAAATAAGCCCGGATCATCTAATTTCTTAGGTAGCTTGTTTTGAACGAAGGCGGTCCCTTTTTCGCCTAACTTGAGCTTCTTCTCATCCAACACATCAACAACCGGACTTTCAAGGTGGAGCTCCTTGAGTTCTTCGTCAAGGTTTTGAGTGGGAGGTGTTTCAACTATGTTGTTGACCAATTTGGATGTCATAACTTCTTGGTCATTTGGAACGACTTGGGTTTGTTTGAAACACGTGCTCATGGAATTGACCGAATAATATTGTGGACAAGAACTAGGAGACGAAACCGACGAGATGGCGTTGACGTTTAGTTTCGGGTTCTTGACCGTGTTGCTAGGGAGTGCTCCCATTTCTCGGTCATTGAGGGCTTTCAACAAAGTGTCAATCTTATTGGTCATCTCGCTTTGTTTTTGTTTGAAATCGGCTTCAAACTTGGCTAAACGAGCTTCTTGAGATGCCATAAATTGGGACATCAATCCTTCAAAGTTATTGGTACTACCATTGCCGGAAGGATTGTTGTTGAAAGTACGGTTCGAGTTGGAACCGCTTGATTGGAAACGATTAGGTGGGTTGGAAGAGTTGGTTTGTTGTGCGTTTTGGTTTTGTTTCCACCTAAGGTTTGGGTGATTTTTCCATGAGGGGTTATATGAATCACCATAGGGGTTTGGCTCGGGTTTGAATGTGTACCACTTGTCACCCGCTCCGTCGGTACGCGAGGATGCGTAGTCCGCAAAAGCTTGTTCAGGGAGTTCCATGCAATCACGAGTGTCGTGGGGACCACTACATAATTCACATGAAGAAGTGATTTTGTTCACTTGGCTTGAAGGTTTAGGAGCCTCGTAGGATTTCATGAGAAACTTGACTTGGTCTTTGATGAACTCAAATAAGTACATTTTATTACTATCATTTATCCTATTAATTTGACTTGTTTTACTATATTATGTATGAGGATTGATACTTAATCGTTTACTTTTGTAATTCTCAGGTAAAAACAAGCATTTGGTGAAACTTAGCGATTTTGGACTGATTATGGAGCAAAACATGCAAGAAGTTAAGAGTCTACTGAAATGAAGAAGATCAAGACTAATCTGCTCCAGATGCGCCGCATCTCACTCATGACATGCGCCGCATCTCTATTAAGATATCACCAGATACGATCCAAGATACAAGAGGACATGCGCCGCATCTAATCATGGAGTTACGCCGCATCTTCTGGCGGTGTACGAATATTCCTGAATATTATAATCTTGGACCCCACGCGAAGTTAAGTCAATGCGCCGCATCTACTTAGTAGATGCGCCGCATCTTCCCTCAGACAGAAACTATAAATACCCCAAAGACCAGACGAGTTCAGAGTCCCAAAGTTTTAACCTAAGACCGAAGACCAGAAACCAAGGACGAATTCAGTCAAGGAGGCAGCACAAGACACACCCAAATCAAAGATACAAGAGCTGTAAGAAGGTGCTGCATGTGTTTAATTCATTAAGTAGTTTTGTTTTATTGTGTTAGCAAACTTTAATTCATCAGGATTGGTGGCTTGTGTAATGTGACAACGAAAGATTGCACTCCCTTTAATACTTGCTTTCCCATCAATTAAAGTTTATATGTTGATGTCTTTGGTTACTACTTATTAGTGCATTGATAACCTCTGTGTTTATTAGTGGCTTGCGGGCATTTGACTGCGGAAAATAATGTGGCTCCCACGGTTATTACTAAATTGATCACTTAGGAATAACTTTTAGACATAAGTAATCATTAAGGGTTTACTCGCTGATAAGAATAGGACCAACGAGAAAGGGTTAACTACATACACTTCATATAAAGCTATCAATAAAACAAGTGACAATCTACTTAATCATAAGGACAGCCCTCTTATTGTCTCGAGTATCTATCTGTGTACGTGTGTGCTACTTGCTGATTCGTGCCTATTAGTTTAGTTTATTATTTTATTGCAAACAAATCGTGCCAGTCTCTCAGGCTGAAACCCCCTTGCGTTAGGATATTAAAATACTGATTAGAATAACTAGATAATACGTTCCACACTTAGTGATCGACACTCTACTTACCATTATATTCATACTGACCGGGTACACTGCTCGTTAAGTGTGTGTGTTATTGATAAGTCGGCTAAATATAAATTTAAAACTTGAGTAGGCATCTAAACATGCTAAAACTATACTACGACACCGCACGCATCAAGTTTTTGGCGCCGCTGCCGGGGAGTGAATTGTTATTATCTGTTAATTTGATTAGTATTTTAATTAGGATTTTCTTTTATTAGATTAATTGCATCATTGTATTATCTTGCATATTTGTTGTACTGTGTGTTATTTGTTTTGTGTTATTTGTTTGCTTTTATTTTTGTTTTTGTTTATTTTTGTTTGTGTGTTTTTATTTTTTGTTTTTATTTTTCGTATTTTTCTGTTCTGCTATCGTTGTACTGTGCTAAATCAAACGATACGGCGCATCTGATTTCTCAGATACGGCGTATTGCGTTTAATTTTTAAAAAATACAACGCGTTTAATTAATTCGATACGACGCATCTTTTCCCCAAGATACGGCGTATCTGTTTTTAATACGAAATTTTTTTTAAAAGCGATAAAGTAATACGACGCATATGCTTCTGCAGATACGGCGTATCTGTTTTTGATAAAAAAAAAATTTCTAAACGTTAACGCCATACGACGCATCTGCTTTCGTAGATACGGCGTATCTATTATTTTAATTAAAAACAGTTTGCGAATTATTAAACAGATACGACGCATCGATCTATATCGATACGGCGCATCTTTCTGAATCAAAAATCGATATTTATTTTTAAACGTAACGAAAATACGGCGCATTAACTTTCGTTAATACGACGCATTTAATTTTAATTAGATAAGTTATTTTTGATTAATTCGATACGGCGCATTCTTAAATTCTAAAGCGGCGTATCTATTTTCTGAATAAAGTCTGATTAAATTTTAACGATTATAAGATACGGTGTATCCAACTATTTGGATACGGCGCATCGTCTGCCTATATCAGTTATTTTTATTCTTATATCCGTTTCTATATTTGTTAATTTTTCTTCTTGCGAACAGATCCTACTGATGCTTTTGTGATTATTTCAGAAGGAATATGGAAAGGTTCGGAGAACTGATTGACTCCGACTTCGAAGCCAACTTTATGAATGGAGTATTAATGCATGATGAATCTCCGAAACGATACGATGGGGACTACATTGAACTTAATGACCTCGATGGACCACTAGAATCCAATGACCTGTTCATGGATGATGCGGAATCTGAGTTAGAAGATGGAGAAATTTTGGATAGTCCAAAGGTCAACGTCATTAATACAAGGAACTACGATGAATTTGAGGGATATGATGGTTCTTGGGATTACGGGAGAAGGATCCACGCCGATTGTGCTTACAATTTGCAATTCCCATGCATGATTGGATACAAGTGTATTGACGCCAATTTCTTTCCTATTTTACCAATCAATGTCATGTCAAGAAACTTTTACAATTCTATTATGAGAAATAAAGTGGAGCATAAGGGAAAGAATGTAGTTGGAGCCTTCATTAATGTCCCGATCTTCGTAGGACGTTTTACTATTGTAACTGAGTTCGCCGTTGTTGAAGACATGAACGCCTATCGTGACAGCAATATGGGTGACGTGATTGTGGGGAAACCATTTTGTAGGGAGATCACTATTAATGCAAAACGATTTGAAGGAAAGATCACCTTTCAATGTGGAAGCGACATTATCACTTATATGATGCCCCGAACTCACCCTGGGTTTAAACATGCTACTAATAGGGTCTGCTACAAATTCTCTCCATTCCTTTTTGTTAGTAATGATGACATGAAGAGAGGGATTGAATACCCCTATCAAATGATGGAAGGATTCTATAAAGGAGTTTTGAATTTGGGACCTGAATATATACGTGACGAATTAATTGCTAAATGGATCCTACGTGGCCATGTAGGAATCAATGATCGATATTAAAGAGCTGAACGTGAGTCTAACTTGAAGACTCTGGAATAAAGACAAGTGCTTACCGGGAGACAACCCGAAAAATTTTTATTATTCTGTTTTCTGTGTCGAGTCAGTCAGGCCCGCATGAGGATACGGCGCATCTCAATTCTGAGATGCGACGCATCTCCTGCAATGGTCATATCTTATTTTATTTTTCTGCATTTTTTTTGACTTTAAAACTTTTTATCAGTTTATTTTAATGCGGCGCATCCCTGGTTAAGGATGCGGCGCATCTTTATTCTGATCCGTATTTATTCCAGGCTCGATACGGCGTATCTTCTTCCATAAGATACGGCGCATCGACTGACCTGATGATTTTCATTTTTAATTTTTATGTTTTATTTTTTCCTAACTACTAATGTATTATGCAAGTTGAACCTTTCTTATCTTAGGTGTGTTTTGAAGCCTTGGTGGTATTATAGATTCCTGCATTTCCTGTGGATACATCTTATACGAAGCTTTAACGTTCTAATCCACAAGAAGTGGATTTTTGCTCTTATACAAATGGAGGATCATACCGAGCAAATCTCAGGGGAGTTTTTCTGTTCTAA
Organism: Artemisia tridentata subsp. tridentata; assembly: GCA_021014915.2. Classification (NCBI taxonomy): domain Eukaryota; kingdom Viridiplantae; phylum Streptophyta; class Magnoliopsida; order Asterales; family Asteraceae; genus Artemisia; species Artemisia tridentata. Next base: position 417,627,492 of record CP139506.1, read on the forward strand.
TTCTTTTATTTTCCATTTTTTAACCTTTTATACAAACAAAGAGGACGTTGTTTAACTTAAGTGGGGGGATTGGAGAATTAGAACACATAACAATTACTTGTCCTAAACTTTTTCAAAAATTATGCTTAAAATGTGCTTAATATATCAAACTTAAATTTTTTTTTTAGCATGTTTTTGTTTAAGATCTAAGTTGCATAGCTGCACACATGACGTTATTTTCAAAAATTGTGATTTTCCAAAATTCACAAATCTATGAGTGTGCCGGTGACTTGTAAACTTTAGAACTTGGCTTGTATACTATTTGAGACCACCATAATAAGTATTATTTATATAATTGGAATGACTTGTCTAAATTGGTAAAATTCTAGGATTACACCCAAATAGCCTATTATATGTTACGTGATATTAGCTAACTACACTGGTTAGTTAACCCCCGTATAAACCCTTTTGTTACTCTCATTTTTAGAGTAAGATACCCCTAGAAAAACACTCAGAGCCATTCCTTTCGTTTCTTACACCTATGTTTAAAATGTTTCGTTACACCCTTAAAACCTTAGCCTACCCTGTAGATTAGAATCCGTGGTTGGTTAATTGCTATAGGCAAAGTGTGTTTCCTTACATTACCTGTGTTCGCGTGCGTAATTCATTATCTTTGGTTAGGTCGGGAAATTGCACAATGCAATTGGAGTGAAAGTAAATATTGTATATCTTTGAGTTTATTTTTCGTGTGTTTACTACTTTCACTATTAGCGTTATTTCTGAAAGTATGAAAAGTATGGAAAAATTATTATCCGGAAAGAAAGTTATAGTGATGTGGTGAAATTTTACACATCTATGTTTATGATTAAAGTTAAAAAAAAAAAAAAAAAAAAAAAAAAAAAAAAAAAAAAAAAAAAAAAAAAAATGAGAAAAGAAAAAGAAAAGTTGGAAGTTTGTTTCAATCAACTTATGTAAAGTTATGTAAGTGGTCGATATCACCACTAGTTGTTGTACTATATCTATGGATTGAATGGGAATTGGCAGTTATGGGAACGCCAATTAAGGTTTATTCTTTGATTAAGATCTTGTTGAGTATAATTCGTGTCTACCTAAAGCATGTGTTTCAAGTGTTAAAGCGTGAGTTATTCGATGATATGAGTCTTATTCATGGGATGGTTGGGATAGTGATTAACCACACTTAGGATTTTAATTTATTTGTTTTGTTCATTTTTCATTTTACACCAATTTATATCCCAAATATTATCCATACCCTGTATTATTCTTTATCCAATCAAACCTTTGATTTATTGAGATTAGGGATTTGAGCAATCTTAAGTATCGTAGTCGTGGATTCGGCTATGTATTTATGATTTTGTCGCCCTTTTTGATATATTATTATTGGTGAAGTTTGGACCTATCTTTAGCCTATTCGAGTTAAGGATTTGAGCAATTGCAAGTATCGTGTTCGTGGATTCGATCATGTATTTGTGATTTTGTCGCCTTTTCTGGAATTTGAGATCGATAGTGAAAGAGAATAATTAACCCTTAAGCCTAAAAACCTTTTTTACCGCTTTAGACTTGTTATTCCTTAGCTTTAGTGGAGGAGATGTGTATACTTGCCAAGCTTATGATAGAATATTCGTCACGACTGGACAGTTAAACGATTAGATTTGCTTTTATCAAATTATTTATTTATACTTCTAATTCGTTAAGTGTTTAGTTGTGTGATTATGAAATAAACGAATACATGCTTAAATATAAAAATAAATCCTAACATCTTTTAGGATACATTTTCATAAAAGAAATTCTAAGGTTTACTTGGGGACAAGTAAAGTTCAAGTGGGGGGATATTTGATGAACTCAAATAAGTACATTTTATTACTATCATTTATCCAATTAATTTGACTTGTTTTACTATATTATGTATGAGGATTGATACTTAATCGTTTACTTTTGTAATTCTCAGGTAAAAACAAGCATTTGGTGAAACTTAGCGATTTTGGACTGATTATGGAGCAAAACATGCAAGAAGTTAAGAGTCTACTGAAATGAAGAAGATCAAGACTAATCTGCTCCAGATGTGCCGCATCTCACTCATGACATGCGCCGCATCTCTATTAAGATATCACCAGATACGATCCAAGATACAAGAGGACATGCGCCGCATCTAATCATGGAGTTACGCCGCATCTTCTGGTGGTGTACGAATATTCCTGAATATTATAATCTTGGACCCCACGCGAAGTTAAGTCAATGCGCCGCATCTACTTAGTAGATGCGCCGCATCTTCCCTCAGACAGAAACTATAAATACCCCAAAGACCAGACGAGTTCAGAGTCCCAAAGTTTTAACCTAAGACCGAAGACCAGAAACCAAGGACGAATTCAGTCAAGGAGGCAGCACAAGACACACCCAAATCAAAGATACAAGAGCTGTAAGAAGGTGCTGCATGTGTTTAATTCATTAAGTAGTTTTGTTTTATTGTGTTAGCAAACTTTAATTCATCAGGATTGGTGGCTTGTGTAATGTGACAACGAAAGATTGCACTCCCTTTAATACTTGCTTTCCCATCAATTAAAGTTTATATGTTGATGTCTTTGGTTACTACTTATTAGTGCATTGATAACCTCTGTGTTTATTAGTGGCTTGCGGGCATTTGACTGCGGAAAATAATGTGGCTCCCACGGTTATTACTAAATTGATCACTTAGGAATAACTTTTAGACATAAGTAATCATTAAGGGTTTACTCGCCGATAAGAATAGGACCAACGAGAAAGGGTTAACTACATACACTTCATATAAAGCTATCAATAAAACAAGTGACAATCTACTTAATCATAAGGACATCCCTCTTATTGTCTCGAGTATCTATCTGTGTACGTGTGTGCTACTTGCTGAATCGTGCCTATTAGTTTAGTTTATTATTTTATTGCAAACGAATCGTGCCAGTCTCTCAGGCTGAAACCCCCTTGCGTTAGGATATTAAAATACTGATTAGAATAACTAGATAATACGTTCCACTCTTAGTGATCGACACTCTACTTACCATTATATTCATACTGACCGGGTACACTGCTCGTTAAGTGTGTGTGTTATTGATAAGTCGGCTAAATATAAATTTAAAACTTGAGTTGGCATCTAAACGTGCTAAAACTATACTACGACACCGCACGCATCAGTCTTCAAGTTCTATAATCCTACGGTCGGAAGTGCTTGAATTGTTCGAAGGCAAAGATATTGCCTTGACCGTTTTATTCAAATCACGGGGATCATTCCAACTTTCGTTGTCATAAAGAGCAAGATCTTCTAGGAGAGCCCATGATTATTCCGCACTTAGATCACGTAGCTTACCACCGGCCGATTGGTCAATGATTTGCCTTGTGGAGAGGTTGATATGGTCATAGAAGATTTGGACTTGGAGCCAAAGTTCTATGCCATGGTGAGGGACTTTTTGGAGTAAGTCCTTGAATCGAGTCCATGCCTCGTAGAGGGTTTCGCCTTGACGTTGTTAGAATATCAAGATATCATTCCTTAGCTTGGTAGTTCTTCCCGGTGGGAAAAACTGAGCAAGGAAACGAGTGGTGAGATCATCCCAAGAGGTGATGGATCCTGCGGGTTGACGCTCTAGCCATTGACTAGCTTGGTCCCGCAGAGAGAATTGAAAGAGACGCAATCGGGTCGTCTCACGAGTAGCAACATCAAGGTCTATAGAATCAACGATTTTGAGAAAGTCCTTGAGATGTTGATTAGGATCTTCAGAACGAAGTCCATGGAATGCGCATCCGCTTTGCACCAACCGGATGGTGTCGGATCGCAAGGGAGTGACATTGGCTCCTTGAGTGAGCTCAATGGTGTTTCGATAGCCATGGTGGCTAGGACGGGAGTACTCTCCTAAAGTACGGGCTCTAGGAGGTTGTGGTGGTTGTTGTGGTGGGTTGTTGGGATTAAGGATATTACCATCTTCCATGATGTCGAATGGTAATGGTTACGAACAAAGAAACGAAGAAAAAAAAGATAGACTAAAGAAGACCTAGAAAAATAAAACAAAAATCTCACTAGAAAGGAATCTAGTGAGTAGACCTATAAAATAGAAATTCAACCTAAACAATAACTATTCCCCGGCAACGGCGCCAAAAACTTGATGCGTGGTTTTGCAACCTTACAACAGGTTTTACCTCTCGAGGGATCTCAAGAGGCTTACAACCCCACCAGGCAGTGTACCTGACCGATGTAGTATAGTGTAGTGGTAAGTACGGGGGATTGATCGTTCTCCACAGGGAATAGTGTTCGTTAGGTATGAAAAACTACTTTAATAGGTCTAAGGGTGAGAGAAGATTCTTTTTTTATGTTTTTATAATTTTATGAAAGCAAGTAAAATCTCGGGTTTGAAAGAGTGGGCGGAATTAGTTGCTAGTCAACTAACCCAAGTTACTACGAATGCAAATAAAATAAAATAACAGAAAATGAAAAGGTGGTAAAACTTATGTGGAGAGAAATGTGTTTACTTAGATTTCCTTACTCCCTAACTATCTTTTACCGGTTGATTAGTGTGTATTAATTGCGTGGATGACGGATGTATTCCTTAATACCAATCGTGGGGTGGCGTACGTACTTCCCCAACTCTACAAGCTCCTACTTCACTCCTATGTCGAGCCGGCTAGGAAGCTCCTAACATGGGATCACTAGAATTCGCTTGTGCATTAAATACAACCATAAAAACCTTTAGTACGCATTGGTTCATGTTTCTTAAGACGTTCAAGCAAGTTACCGAATAGGAAGTTAGCCAGTTTTCTTAAGCCTAACATAGATAAACAATCATCCAATACAACTAATAACACACTAATAACCAATAATCAATAGCTAGGTTTCATTAGATCTAAGCAAACACAAAGATAACCTAGCCTAGCATGTTAAACAAAAGACAAGAACAAGATAGAATCAAACAACACATAGACATATTGAATGATTAATTGATAACTTATCTTCAATGTAACATGGAAGATCTCAAGGCAAAAAGCCTTGAAAAAGCTGCTAAAATCGTCTTAGGGTTTTCACACACAAAGTTCCCCAATAAGTTCCACACTAATGACAAAAAATTGCAAAACTATATATAGACTTTCAGATCTGACGGCGTCACGTTATGGAGTGTGACGCCGTCACCTCGCCGCTTTTAGGGTTCCCGGATGGCCTTCTTGACACCGTCCCTCTTTAGCTCTCCAAAATCCGTTCTGGCTTATCAAGGCTTGACGCCGTCGGAATTAGGCGTGACGCCGTCCCTCTTTAAATTAAGCCGTGACGACCTTGATCACTCCAAAGGGTGACGCCGTCAGAATTCCCATGCAAATTTCTCTGGCTTATCATGAGTAATTTTCACATCCACCTTTTTCTTGCCAAGCCATGACGCCGTCCAGGGCAATACCTGACGCCGTCAAAGGTAACTTTTAGCCGATTTTGAGACTTTGTCGTTTTCTTCACTTTTATGCTCCAAAAATGTCCAAAATGCTTCCTTTTCCAGATTTCTTCTCAAAAGTACCTAAATGACAAAAGGAACGATTTAGGGCAATATTTGATCAAATAAATACGATTTAGGGCTTAAATGACCCCCTAAAAGCGGTACACTTTTCACTTCATCAATCAAGCAGCCCTGAAAGCAGGTCACTTCGGTAATTCCTCATGGATTACGCTTAGTGGTCGCGGCGGTTTCAACCGGTCTACAATCGTGGAGTGATCTCCAGCGACTTACCTAATCGTTGATGTGCTACGGTTCGATCTTAAAAAGCCCTCTGTGGGTTTTCGATTAGGAACGGTCTTGGTAAGGATTAGAGAGAGTTTTCACACTATGCTGTTAACAATCTCGAAGTCCAAACCTGTAAGTACCGGTCGATTTGTTGCTAACTGTCTTATGCAGGAACTTCTGGCGGTTGTAGCAGTGGAATGCTGTAGCTGGTTGCTGTTGTAGCTGGTTGCAGAAAAGATGCCAATCCATCACCACATGCTCACACCACATCATCATCAAAGAAGTCATGATCAACCTAAAATACCTTCAACACAGCTTCTGCTAACTCTGATGCTGAAGATCATGACACCATATCGTGTGAGCATGTCGGCTCTAAGTATATTTCATCACATGGAGACCTACTACTGAAAGATGACTTGGAGACTCAAGTGGGATGATACTTTCAAAGATTACTCAAAGTTCATCCAAGACAAAAGAGGAGTCATCTTATGATCACGGATGTTTGCACAACAATCTATGATTTTGAAGAATCAATGGTTACGAGCTATGATGTCAAGATCCAAAGAAGAAGTGCTGAAATTCAGAACATTACTTTTGGGGTGACCTCCCTTAGGGGGAGATTGTTAGGAATATGAATATTCAGCTGAAGACTCGGTCACCCCGAGTACTTATTAGCACATCATAGCTCGTAGGATTATCAGTAATATTATTAGTAGCTTAGTTAGTATTATTAGTATTGTGGAGTGGGTCGGGTCTTTACCCTCTGTCAGCTCACTCTACAGCCCGCTAGGGGCATAATATGTTGTAAGTATAAATACCCCTTTCCCACACAAGGGAAGGGTTGGAACTCTCATTACATTCAAGATAATACACATAGTGTTTCTCTCACTAGAAGTTCTCTCTCTAGTTCTTTGTCATTCGATCCAAATCTAAGCCTCAAACAAGTGTTTCTTGCATTGTGAATACCCTACACAGTATTAAACTTCAACACAAAGTTGAAGGAACAAATCCTTTATTGACTACGAGCATAACCCTCGAACTTTGCATCATTTCCGAAAATAGCCCTTATAACCACCTTTTACGGATAGCGTTAGACTATCTTACAGAAAATGAGCTACATCCTCAGCAATTATCTGGTATCTCAAGTCAGAGGATAAATATTCATGATATACTTAATGACTATGATCCATAAAGTATAATCATGTAGTTGGGATAAGTCCTATATTCAATTTATCCAATATTGAATATCATGTGACATTGGTGTCTCAACCTTACAGTACATTCTACCAATCCTCACATTTGTCTTAGTTCAATAATATTCCCATATTATTAATTGACAACGGACAATTTAGAATAAATTAATTATTCATGGATTTAAACATGCAAATATAGGACACAAATATTATGAATGAGAATAAACGTTATCCGCACTTTATTTCATTAAAATAATAATGTTTACACGTCCCTTATCAAATTATCTAATCACAGATTTACATGAAACTACTGGCTAAACAAAGACCAATACCCTGAGCATGTTGAGTAAGCTTTTCCTTAGGTAATGCCTTTGTGAAAGGATCAGCCAGATTGTCATCTGTGTGAACTTTGAGTATATTAATCTCTCCTAGTTCGACTTGTTCTCGAACATAGTGATATTTCCTACGAAAGTGTCTGGCGCCCTTCATAACTCCAGGTTCATTGGCGAATGTAATTGCAGCAGAGTTGTCGCAATATACATTTATAGGTAATTCACTTGATGGCATCACTCCAAGATCCGAAATGAATTTCCTTATCCAAACAGCTTCCATTGCAGCTTCTGATGCAGCAATATACTCAGCTTCTGTAGCAGACATAGCCGTTGTACTCTGCTTTTTACTCTTCCAGCCAACAACTCCTCCATTAATGACAAAAACATAACCCGTCTGAGACTTCGTATCATCTTTATCAGTTTGAAAGGACGCATCGCAGAAACCTGTAACATTCAGTTCTGCGTCTGGATTTCCCCCATACACAAGAAACATATCTTTAGTATTCCTTAAATACTTAAGAATATTTTTAACAGCATGCCAGTTATCTTTCCCTGGATTTTGCTGATAACGACTGGTAAAATTTTGTGCGAATGCCACATCTGGCCTTGTACATCTAACTGCATACATGATAGATCCAACTGCAGAAGCATATGGAACTTTCTTCATGTATGCCACCTCTGCAGGTGTAGAAGCACACATTTCGCTACATAAGCCATGTTCTACTTGCATGGGCAAATATCCTTTCTTGGAATTTTGCATATTGAATCTCTTCAATATTTTATCCATGTAAGCACTTTGGCTTAATCCGATTAACCTCTTAGATCTGTCTCTATAGATCTTGATTCCAAGGATGTAAGCTGCTTCTCCTAAATCCTTCATGGAAAAACATTTACTTAGATATGTCTTAACTTCATTAAGACTAGGTATATGATTTCCCATGATTAATATGTCATCGACATATAGGATAAGAAAAGTAGTGTTACTCCCACTAACTTTGTGGTATACACACGGCTCATCGAAATTTTGAGTAAATCCAAACTTCTTGATTTCCTCATCAAATTTCTTATTCCATTGCCTGGACGCTTGCTTCAATCCATAAATGGATCTTTGAAGCTTGCATACACGCTCAGGAAATTGTGGATTCACAAACACCTCAGGTTGCGCCATGTAGATGTCTTCATCTAGGCGACCATTTAGAAAGGCGGTTTTGACATCCATCTGCCAAATCTCATAGTCATAGTAGGCAGCTATGGCTATAAGAATCCTAATGGCTCTAATATCGGCTACAGGAGAAAAGGTCTCCTCATAGTCAATACCATATGTTTGGGTAAAGCCTTTGGCTACCAAACGAGCTTTGTAGGTGTGTACAATGCCATCCATGTCCGTTTTCTTCTTGAAGAGCCACTTACTCCCAACTACCTTAGCATTGGGAGGAAGGTCTACTTCAATCCAGACATCATTGTCTTTCATGGATTGTATTTCCCCATCCATAGCAACCTGCCATTTATCCTTCTCAGGACTATTAATGGCAGCCCTATAACTAGTTGGCTCATCAAGATCCCCTAGTATAGTTTCCTCACACTCTACGTTTAAACATAGACGTTCAGGAGCTTTTGTAGATCTTGAAGATCTACGGATGGGTACCACATCAACTTCTGGTGGAGGACCTAAACTTTCAGGTTCCACAGGAAGTGTGTTAGTGCCTTCAGAAGGTGACGTATCTTCATGATCATTTTCAAGATCATATGTTCTCCCACTGATTTCTTGAGATATTAGATTATCCTCAAGAAAATCGCCATACCTAGCCACGATGACTTTATTTTCTGGTGGGAAATAAAAGTAGTAACCCTTCGTTTCCTTAGGGTATCCTACGAAGATACACTTAACAGATCTTTGTTGGAGTTTATCAGGTGAGTCACGTTTAACAAACGCCTCACAACCCAGACCTTTAAGTAAGAAAAGTTGGGAGCTTTTCCAGTCCATACTTCATATGGAGTCTTATCAACCTTCTTAGTTGGAATCCTATTCAACACGTGAACAGCTATTTCAAGAGCATAATCCCAAAAGGATAAGGGCAGAGTTGTAAGATTAAACATAGATCGCACCATATCTAACAAGGTACGATTTCTCCTTTCAGATACACCATTTTGTTGTGGAGTATAAGGAGACGTGAGTTGCTGGACAATGCCACACTCAGCTAGATAATCTTTAAACTCTTGGCTTAAATACTCACCACCACGATCGGATCGAAGTGCCTTAATCTTCTTTCCGAGTTGCAATTCTACTTCACTTTTAAAAACCTTGAATGTCTCAAAGACTTCATGTTTATGTTTAATTAAATAAACATAACCATAACGACTATAGTCATCCGTGAAGGTCAAGAAGTAGCTAGCACCGCGTTTAGACACATGTCTAAGTGGACCACACACATCCGTGTGTATCAATCCAAGTAGATCCGAAGCCTTTTCCATATTGCTATGGAAAGGTTTCTTCGTCATCTTCCCAGATATGCAAGATTCGCATTTATCAACTGAATCATCATTGATGTTTGGTAAAAGCCCATCACGTAGCAGCTTTTCCATGCGTTTCTTGCCTATGTGAGCAAGACGACAATGCCATAAATAAGACGAATCCAAGTTAGACTTGACTCTCTTATTTCCGATGCTATACATAGAATTATTTCTATTGGATACATGATTTTCCATGTCTATTTCAAACACTCCATTAAATGGAATTGCATTAAAATAAAAAACAGAATTTAAAGAAACCGAAATTCCATTATTATTAAATGCATGATCAAAACCATTATCCAATAACAAAGAAACTGAAACAACACCTCTAACAATAGACGGTGCATAATGACAATTGTTCAATACTAAAATTAAACCCGAAGGTAACAGTAAGTCAAATGTCCCTATGGCTTCAACTGCCGCACGTATGCCATTGCCCACGTACAAGCTGCATTCCCCATAGTTCAGCTTCTTTGCTCCTCTAAGTCCCTGCGATGTATTACAGATGTGAGTACCACATCCTGTATCATATATCCAGGAATTTTTCTTACGAGGAAAAGAAAATAATTCAACCATAAAAATACCTGAAGCGCTCGCGCCATTTGCAGCCTTGGCATTTTTATTCTTGCGACACTCCTCAAGTAGCAATGGACAGTCACGCTTCCAATGTCCAGGAGTATTGCAGTGGTGACAAGCAGCCGTATCCTTTTTAGGATAATCCTTCTTAGGAGGAGGATTCTGCTTCTTGGGCTTCTGCTGATAGGTCACATTGTGTTTTCCTTTGTCAGCTTTCCCTTTGCCCCTCTTGTTCACATGTTGCGGTTTACCGGGCTTAGCTACTCTACCACCTCTGATTGCCATCACTGGAGGTGTAGGAGCTTTCTTAGCGAGTCCTTTTTCTTCCTCTATTAGCATTGCATGCAAGTCATTAAATGTCTTCCCCTTGCAATGCATATTAAAGTTTCGCACAAAACCACCATACAATTCCTCATTGAGGGATCGGTTGATGAGGCCAACTTTAACATTTTCCGCATACCCGCAGCCGAGTGCATCCAATTGGTCAAGATATCCTTTCATCTCCAATATATGGGCACTCACGGGTTTTGTTGCTTCCTGCTTGCATTTAGCTATAGAATCTAACAAGTCATATAGCTCAGCCATTGGTGGTTTTTCAAACATTTGTTTGAGTTCCACAATCATATCCATCGGACCATAATTCTCAAACTGTTTTACCAGTTGAGGATCCATCCCCGATAGCATGAGACAAGCCGCATCATTGTGCTTGTCATAGTCTTCATTATACTTTCTAAGTATATCATTAGAAGAGTCAGCAGGAGGAGCAACCGGAAGAGGAATACTAAGATACTCATAACGTTTGGCTATCCTTAGAACAATCCTTAGATTGCGATACCAATCGTTGAAATTTTTAGTACCAGTCAATTTCTCTTTTTCAAGCATCATCTTGAAGGAAGAGGTTATGTTTGACGTGTTTCCGGGTTCAGCCATTTCTACAGAAAAAAATTCAAAAAATTAGTATTTTTGATAATAAATTTTTTCAAGAAAATTAAACACCCATTGGTTAAATAACCATTTAATTTTCACTGAAAACTAGGATCCTAATTGACGTCGTTTCATTACATCAGCTTTGGCTGCTAGCAATGAAAGTACTCAATAAGGTACGGGTCAATCCCAATTGCCAATATCCAATTGCAATTCCTAGAAATCATGGGACTTACATTATATTGCCAACATCAGTTGCAAAATGTAAGCATGTTTCATCCCCAAATCTTTTATGCCTTGGTGTCGTTCCATTACATCAGCTTTGGCTGCTAGTAAATAGAAGTGCCCAATTAAGTTAACCAACTTAAGAAACATGTAAATTGGCGTCGTTTCATCACATCAGCTTTGGCTGCTAGCAATGAAAGTACCCAATTTACCCTCAGACTCCCACCCTTTGAACATTAGCATTCAGCTTTGGCTGCTAGCAATGTAGGATGTAATCTTTGGTGTTCCTTTTTGTAGTTGGATGGCATTTCACTTAAATTTTTAAGGGTATAAATTTTGATGTGTGTAATCAAAATATTTACAAAGATGTCATGCATTCATCTATGTATCATATGTTTCAAAACAAGCTTACTCATTCGTTACATTTATAAAAGCTCAAATCATCAAAGTTTTAATTGAGGCGTTGAGCAAATCACAACTTTGCCTTAAGATGCTTCGTATTTTTTCATGGTGTACTTGGTAAGTCTAATATTGACGCACAGGCGAGCGGAGAGGCAAACGTCCGCCCTAAGGCGAGTTAAAAACGCGCCCCTTTCGGATGACAATTTAATGTCAAACCTCCTTAAACCCACTTTATAGTTTGTCAATATTAGGTCCGCCGCTTCGACCACTTTTGTACAGTCGCATCAATCAACTAAACACTTATGATTTTCTTGCTTAAAACAATGTTACACCATTATTTAGTCAAGTTTATTTTTAATTTTGAAAATTACCCTTGTTTACAATATGTCTACAACATAATTAAACAAATGCGCAATAAAAAAAATAAACAACCAAATAATGAACATGCTAATTATAAATCAATTAATATGTATATATCAATTATATGACTCCCATGGGTTTTCGAGCTCATTGTACCACATGGACCACAACACCAATCCCTTGGTCGCGTAAGTTATATAATCAATATATACATAACACACAAAATTGATTAAACATGCGATATAATGGGGTCTTCCCCAATTTTAGGTCTTCCCTAAAAAAATAATTAATCCACTTTTAGTAATCACTAAAACCCTAATTAATTCATAATCGCAAAATTAGCACGTAGATCATGTAACAAATAATCAACAACCATTCCATAACAAAATATGCAAGATTTTGTCATGGATCTCATATTGTACATATAATCATGTAGTCACATATTACCATGTCAATATATAAGTACGCAATATAATTAATTAACGACATCACATAAGGTACTCATTAATTAATTCCTAAAAAATTGTATGCAATCCTAGGGTTTCTACAAGTTTTATCAAAACCAAAAACCCTAAAAATAATTCATGGGTAATCGACCCATAAACTAGGGTTTACAAATAAAACAAAACCCTAGAACACAAATTGCATGTCATCTCTACAAGATTCAATTTTTAAGGTTTTAGTAATTAATTACATGTTTAAAACGAGGCTCATGATGCCACTGTTGGAATATGTGAATCATAAAAACTATAAACACATAAACATCAAGAACATGCGCAACGGATTGGATCAACATAAACATATAATTAATTAAACTAAATAAAAAAACGTACCTTTGATTCCTAGCAAGAACAAGGAATCACGTGATCACCAAGAACAAAGTGTAAACCCTAGTTAGGGTTTATGATGGATCGATCACCACTAGTTCGAACAAGGAAAATCACCACAAGCTAAAGGAAGCTTGTTACTCGTTCTTGTACACACGTAATGATAGCGTTTCAATGGGAAAAGCTAGGTTCAAGGTCACTAACAACCAAACACTTGTAAAGCTTTGCTTGATCGACAAAATCCTTAAGGATTGATTAATGTCGATTGGTTCTAAGCTTTGGAAGGAGAGAGAGAGAAGTTTGGCCTAGTTAGGGATTCAAGATTAGGGAAAAACTAAACACAAGTGAATTGTATTTATAGTATTCCTTTTGCTTGCTCCTTACTCCTCCAAAACCGATTTCCATAACCCTATGGTTATAATCGGCCGACCCAACCCACATGTATGGGTTCTAGATCCTTCTAATCCCACTTTGCATAATTAGTCCTTTAACGATCGTTATCCAAACACCATTAAGTCCTAACCGTCGTTAAGTATTTGTTTTGTGAAATAAATAAATATAAATGATGAAGCGAAAAGTGTACCGCTTTTAAGGGGTCATTTAAGCCCTAAATCGTATTTATTTGATCAAATATTGCCCTAAATCGTTCCTTTTGTCATTTTAGGTACTTTTGAGGAGAAATCTGGAAAAGGAGGCATTTTGGACGTTTTTGGAGCATAAAAGTGAAGAAAACGACAAAGTCTCAAAAATCGGCTAAAAGTTACCTTTGACGGCGTCAGATTTTACTCTGGACGGCGTCATGGCTTGGCAAGAAAAGGTGGACGTGAAATTTACTCATGATAAGCCAGTGAAAATTGCATGTAAATTCTGACGGCGTCACGCTTTAACTTGATCAAGGGCGTCACGGCTTAATTCAAAGAGGGACGGCGTCACGTTTAAGGTCTGACGGCGTCAAGCCTTGATAAGCCAGAACGGATTTTGGAGAGCTAAAGAGGGACGGCGTCAAGAAGGTCATCCGGGAACCCTAAAAGCGGCGAGGTGACGGCGTCACACTCCATAAGGTGACGCCGTCAGATCCAAAAGTCTATATATAGTTTTCTAATTTTTTGTCATTAGAGAGGGACTTAGTGTGGAATTTTTGGGAGAAAACCCTAAGACAATTTTAGCATCTTTTTCAAGGCTTTTTGCCTTGAGATCTTCCATGTTACATTGAAAGATAAGTTATCAATTAATCATTCAATATGTCTATGTGTTGTTTGATTTTATCTTGTTCTTGTCTTTTGTTTAACATGTTAGGCTAGATTTATCTTATGTTTGCTTAGATCTAATGAAACCTAGCTATTGATTATTGGTTATTAGTGTGTTATTAGTTGTATTGGATGATTGTTTATCTATGTTAGGCTTAAGAAAACTGGCTAACCTCCTATTCGGTAACTTGCTTGAACGTCTTAAGAAACATGAACCAAATGCGTACTAAAGGTTTTTATGGTTGTATTTAATGCACAATCGAATTCTAGTGATCCCATGTTAGGAGCTTCCTAGCCGGCTCGACATAGGAGTGAAGTAGGAGCTTGTAGAGTTGGGGAAGTACGTACGCCACCCCACGATTGGTATTAAGGAATACACCCGTCATCCACGCAACTAATACACACTAATCAACCGGTAAAAGATAGTTAGGGAGTAAGGAAATCTAAGTGAACACATTTCTCTACACATAAGTTTCTCACCAACTTTTTATTTTCAGTTATTTATTTTATTTGCATTCGTAGTAATTTGGGTTAGTTGACTAGCAACTAATTCCGCCCACTCTTTCAAACCCGAGATTTTACTTGCTTTCATAAAATTATAAAAAATACAAAAAGAATCTTCTTCAACCCTTAGACCTATTAGAGTAGTCTTTCATACCTAACGAACACTATTCCCTGTGGAGAACGATCAATCCCCCGTACTTACCACTACACTATACTACATCGGTCAGGTACACTGCCTGGTGGGGTTGTAAGCCTCTTGGGATCCCTCGAGAGGTAAAACCTGTTGTAAGGTTGCAAAACCACGCATCAAGTTTTTGGCGCCGTTGCCGGGGAATAGTTATTGTTTAGGTTGAATTTTTATTTTATAGGTCTACTCACTAGATTCCTTTCTAGTGAGATTTTTGTTTTATTTTTCTAGGTTTTCTTTAGTCTATCTATTTTCTTCGTGTCTTTGTTCGTAACCATACCATCCGACATCATGGAAGATGGTAATATCCTTAATCCCAACAACCCACCACCACAACAACCACCACCTCCTAGAGCCCGTACTTTAGGAGAGTATTCCCGTCCTAGCCACCATGGCTATCGAAACACCATTGAGCTCACTCAAGGAGCTAATGTCACACCCTTGCGATCCGACACCATCCGGTTGGTGCAAAGCGGATGCGCATTCCATGGACTTCGTTCCGAAGATCCTAATCAACACCTCAAGGACTTTCTTAAAATCGTTGATTTTATAGACCTTGATGTTGCCACTCGAGAGACGACCCGATTGCGTCTCTTTCAATTCTCTCTGCGGGATCAAGCTAGTCAATGGCTAGAACGTCAACCCGCAGGATCCATCACCTCTTGGGATGATCTCACTACTCGTTTCCTTGCTCAGTTTTTCCCACCGGGAAGAACTACCTAGCTAAGGAATGATATCTTGATGTTCCAACAACGTCAAGGCGAAACTCTCTACGAGGCATGGACTCGATTCAAGGACTTACTCCAAAAAGTCCCTCACCATGGCATAGAACTTTGGCTCCAAATCCAAATCTTCTATGACCATATCAATCTCTACACAAGGCAAACCATTGACCAATCGGCCGGTGGTAAGCTACGTGATCTAAGTGCGGAACAATCATGGGCTCTCCTAGAGGATCTTGCTCTTTATGACAACGAAAGTTGGAGTGATCCCCGTGATTTGAATAAAACGGTCAAGGCAATATCTTTGCCTTCGAACAATTCAAGCACTTCCGACCGTAGGATCATAGAACTTGAAGACCAAGTCAAGTTTCTCATGAAATCCTACGAGGCTCCTAAACTTTCAAGCCAAGTGAACAAAATCACTTCTTCACGTGAATTATGTAGTGGTCCCCACGACACTCGTGATTGCATGGAACTCCCCGAACAAGCTTTTGTGGACTACGCATCCTCGCGTACCGACGGAGCGGGAGACAAGTGGTACACTTTCAAACCCGAGCCAAACCATTACGGTGATACATACAACCCCTCATGGAAAAATCACCCGAACCTTAGGTGGAAACAAAACCAAAACGCACAACAACCCAATTCTTCCAACCCACCTAATCGTTTCCAATCAAGCGGTTCCAACCCGAACAGTACTTTCAACAACAATCCTTCCGGCAATGGTAGTACCAATAACTTTGAAGGATTGATGTCTCAATTTATGGCATCTCAAGAAGCTCGGATAGCTAGATTCGAATCCGAATTCAATCAGCAACAAACTGAGATGACCAATAAAATTGACAACTTGTTGAAAGCCCTCAATAACCAAGTGCTATCACCTCCACATAAGGACGCTAGGAACACAAATAGCGGACCCCAAGTCAAAGACCCTTCTTCATCCAAACATGTCCACTTCGTCAACGTTGTCACTATTAAACCAATCGATAGGAGCATGGAAGAAAGTGACAAGAATGAGGGTAGGATAGAAATGGAACCTAAGGATGAGGTTAAGAAAGTCGAGGTTGATAAGGAAGTTAAGAAAAGTGAAGTAGAGGAAGTAGATAATGATGAGGACTACTTCAATAGGCTACCCACTAAGGAAGAGCGCGTATATCATACAAACTTATTCGATGACCCCGAGACACCATACTTCCTAGGTAGACCAATCATTGAAATAGGCGACCCTTCTAATCTCAACATACCATGTAACATCGGACATTTGCATGTGTGGAAAGCCTACATCGACCTTAGATCACCCATAAACATCATGACTAGAGCCCACTACAACTTGATAATGAAAAATCAACTTGGGTATAGGATGCTTCCTGACAAGGGTTGGATGAGTAACTTAACGGGAAGAGTTAAGGGATTACCGGTTTATGTAGGAAACTTCACCTATGTCACCGACTTTGTAATTGTAGAAGATATCCGCCCAATAGTCGATGCGTCCTTAACTCAAGTGGTTTTTGGAAAACCATTTGTTGAGGTCTCTAGAATGACTTATGAACCTTCCTTAGGGATAGTTAGATTTAAGGATGAGACCGATGAAGTAAACTACCAAATGCCATATAAGATAGAACAATTCCAACACTTGTCAAATGTTGAGAAGGAGCTCAAGCAAGCGGTCTACTATAGGAATGATGAGGATAGAAATAAAGGAGTAGACTATGTTATGGAAAGGATATTCGGTTTCTACAAGGATTGTTTGAAATTAGGACCGGAATATAAAACCGGGAATGAAAATGGCCTAGGAACCGTGACCGATGATGGAGTCACGTAATGTACGTGACTTTGAGTCTAGCTACAAGACTCGTTAATAAAGAAAAGCGCTTCTTGGGAGGCAACCCAAGCTTTATTTTATTTATTTGCTTTGTGTGTTTATTTGTTTGTTTGTCTGTTTCTATTTGTTTCCGTATGTATGTTTAATTTTTATTCCTATTGATTCATGTTAAAAACTAATTTGTGAAAATGCTTTATTTTGTTTTTAACTTCGTCTTAACTACATATAAAGGTATTTTGCAAAAGTTAAGTGTAAGGGAAATCTAAATCGGTTTATTAGAACACATATGAACATGAATCGTAATAATATTAAAGTAACATACATATTCGTATTTGTTTGAGTCAAATGCTTGTATCGAGTCATAATGATGTTTTGCAGGATTTCCAGGAAGTAAGGTAAAGGTTTTTCCAGAAATTTTCCGGAAACTTAAAATGAAAATTTTTGTCAGGTCATTTCTGACGGCGTCAGGGTTTATAACCTGACGGCGTCAGATTTAATTTTCAGAAATTTTTGAAAGTTTTGTTTTTAAAAAAAAGTTTTTATTAAAATCTCCAACTTATAATCTCCAGGAATCTGCAAAGTTATCATTCCACAAGCATTATATCCTTATATATAGATTTATCCCGCCGATGTTATGCAGGTTTTCGTGTTTGTTTTCTCAGGTTTATCAGGTTATTTTGGACAAGGAAATGTTTTGAATCAAGCTTATGGCGATGCATTAGTCATGGAGCTTCAACATTACTTTGGAAGAAGATTTAACCGTGTTACTTCATTATCCACCGAGCGAATCAGGGGAGTATTTGATTTCATTCTTTTACTTTATGCTTTTACATTTGTTATTTGAACATTGGGGACAATGTTCATCTTAAGTGTAAGGGGAGGGTAAAAGTACGATTTTAGAGAATGCTATTACGCTTGATTTTTGTTGGTTTAATAGTAGATGTGTAATAAAACTGAGAGAAATACCTGTTAGGGCAATTTTAGTGCCAAATTTAAAATTTTTTACAACATATAGGAGTGAAACTTTGATCTTAATGAGCGTCTCACGGATAGGAGTTATATGACTAGCACAAAAACCGTACCACTAAAAAAATTTTCCACCCCAAATATGTGAGGTTCGCCCCTAGAATTGGTAGGAAAAGCATTTATGCTATGATGTGTGTACCGGTAGCACTTAGATTCTAGAACTTGCGTTAGGACCATTCCAAGGCCACAAGTGAGACTACATTCGTGTAGTTAGATTTACTACATGATAAGAGGCATTAGGATTAACCCATTGTTTTACACTTGTGTTTTTGTTATAATTACATTGGCTACATTGGTCAAGTAATTCTCCCACACCCTTTGCGTTGTACTCATTTTTAGTACACGATACCCCTAGTACACCCCTCAGAGCCTATCTTTTCGTTTCGACCTTTAAGCATTTTACTTAAAGGAAGAATTTGTTACACCCCACTAAAATGTACACCCAAATCGCCTTAGCCTACCTTGTATGCACTCATTTTTAGTGCATTATTGTGACAACATTTGTTTAAACCCAAGTTAATTATCTAATTGATTACATGGTTGCTAAGTCGAGTCATATCCTTGTACATATTGTTTTGGGACGATTGGGACTCATGGGTAAAGTACTAGTGTAATGGAGTAATGGGGAAGAACATCATTTATTACCCCCATATGTGCTAAATATTTTAAAAGTACTCCAAGTTTTTCAATTATCTTAATTCGAGTCATTAGAATAGTTAATTGTAAAGTTATGTAAAAGTTCAAGTGTAAGGGGAATGCAATGCCCCTATGATGTATTATTTTGGATGGTAGGGCAAGAGTGTATGAAAAAAAAAAAAAAAAAAAAAAAAAAAAATCAAGAAAAATACAAAAAAAAATGAGAAAAAGAAAAGTAGAAAAAACATACGGACTACCATCCCGTTTCATTTTATGTTTATTTTTATGTTTTTGTTATTTTGTTATTTTGTTTCTAGCTTAAGATTGAGTCGAGTCTTGGCTTAGCAACATTGTATAGTACATGTAATTGATCAAGATCTTTAACTCGCCACCAGTAAAATATCCTTTATCCAACAAAACCGTGTTTTCCTTTTCCCTACACCTAACGTTATAACCCATTTAAAAGCCCTCTTTGATAGTTTATCTTAGGTGCTTACGCCTAGTGGAGGAGGTTTTCGATCCTTTCCCAAGCCTATGGTAATCTATTTGCTATGACAGGTAGTGAGAGATATTATCCGTTTTCATTTATGAGATTTATTTTGATGACACTTGAGAGATGTGAGTATCTAAACACTACTTGTGAGGTGCTAGTTTATAATCTCCGTGCTTATTATGATTAAAGTGGAACGATTATTTGTTGTAATTACTTTTATGTTTGCATTAAATGACCCCTAACTTGTATTTTGATTAGAATAAAAGCGCATTTGCTTGAGGACAAGCAAATCTCAAGTGTAAGGGTATTTGATGAAGCGAAAAGTGTACCGCTTTTAAGGGGTCATTTAAGCCCTAAATCGTATTTATTTGATCAAATATTGCCCTAAATCGTTCCTTTTGTCATTTTAGGTACTTTTGAGGAGAAATCTGGAAAAGGAGGCATTTTGGACGTTTTTGGAGCATAAAAGTGAAGAAAACGACAAAGTCTCAAAAATCGGCTAAAAGTTACCTTTGACGGCGTCAGATTTTACTCTGGACGGCGTCATGGCTTGGCAAGAAAAGGTGGACGTGAAATTTACTCATGATAAGCCAGTGAAAATTGCATGTAAATTCTGACGGCGTCACGCTTTAACTTGATCAAGGGCGTCACGGCTTAATTCAAAGAGGGACGGCGTCACGTTTAAGGTCTGACGGCGTCAAGCCTTGATAAGCCAGAACGGATTTTTGAGAGCTAAAGAGGGACGGCGTAAAGAAGGTCATCCGGGAACCCTAAAAGCGGCGAGGTGACGGCGTCACACTCCATAAGGTGACGCCGTCAGATCCAAAAGTCTATATATAGTTTTCTAATTTTTTGTCATTAGAGAGGGACTTAGTGTGGAATTTTTGGGAGAAAACCCTAAGACGATTTTAGCATCTTTTTCAAGGCTTTTTGCCTTGAGATCTTCCATGTTACATTGGAAGATAAGTTATCAATTAATCATTCAATATGTCTATGTGTTGTTTGATTTTATCTTGTTCTTGTCTTTTGTTTAACATGTTAGGCTAGATTTATCTTGTGTTTGCTTAGATCTAATGAAACCTAGCTATTGATTATTGGTTATTAGTGTGTTATTAGTTGTATTGGATGATTGTTTATCTATGTTAGGCTTAAGAAAATTGGCTAACCTCCTATTCGGTAACTTGCTTGAACATCTTAAGAAACATGAACCAAATGCGTACTAAAGGTTTTTATGGTTGTATTTAATGCACAAGCGAATTCTAGTGATCCCATGTTAGGAGCTTCCTAGCCGGCTCGACATAGGAGTGAAGTAGGAGCTTGTAGAGTTGGGGAAGTACGTACGCCACCCCACGATTGGTATTAAGGAATACACCCGTCATCCACGCAACTAATACACACTAATCAACCGGTAAAAGATAGTTAGGGAGTAAGGAAATCTAAGTGAACACATTTCTCTACACATAAGTTTCTCACCAACTTTTTATTTTCAGTTATTTATTTTATTTGCATTCGTAGTAATTTGGGTTAGTTGACTAGCAACTAATTCCGCCCACTCTTTCAAACCCGAGATTTTACTTGCTTTCATAAAATTATAAAAAATACAAAAAGAATCTTCTTCAACCCTTAGACCTATTAGAGTAGTCTTTCATACCTAACGAACACTATTCCCTGTGGAGAACGATCAATCCCCCGTACTTACCACTACACTATACTACATCGGTCAGGTACACTGCCTGGTGGGGTTGTAAGCCTCTTGGGATCCCTCGAGAGGTAAAACCTGTTGTAAGGTTGCAAAACCACGCATCAATAAATATAAAATATATTTAATTTATTCAATCCATTAGAACTCTCACGTATTGTTTGCAATCCCGAGTCTCGGGTTCGAAACCGGACATACTTATATTAAAAGTTATACTTAAACCTAACATGTATCAGCCATATGGGCATGTTCATATTAGTTGTGTGGAATATCATGTAAATTGCTGATTTAATTAATACAAGATCACTGTTTATAATTGCAGATATATCATTTTAAAAGCTTAAAAATTACATATATATCCAACGTAAAATACTAGTTGCACATATATCGTTTATAAGCTATTGTAATTGCATATATATCATTTCTAAAATTTTGTAATTGCAAATATATCATTTTAAAATTCTTCGTAATTGCATATATATCATTTCTAAACCTTTAATATGTCATATATAACAAAATAATTTTTTAATATAATTTTAAAATCTAAAATATGGTTAGAAAAAAAAAATCTTTCAAATGTACGATGTCCTGAGATTCAAGATGAACTAGATGACAAAAACAATATATCATGACAATATTTAACCTTTCAAAAAAATCAACCCCCCCCCCTCCGCACCATCTTTTTCACCAATTAACTAGCGTACGTGAAAGGTGATTGTTTAATTTTATTTTTTTATTTATTAAAAAAATGCTGGATCTATGTTTGTGTTGTGTTTTTCTGAGTGCGTGTGTGTGTATGTGTTGATTGAAGTACATGTGTGTTCTTTTAGCGTGTTTTATGAGGATGAAGATGATACAAGTATTTGCTTGTCTATATCTATATCTATATCTATACTACTCTATAAAGCATTTAGGCCTTTCTCTAAATAGAAAGGCTTAAAAATTCAGCCAATACACTTGTCTATTATGGAAAGATTTGGTCAAATACTAATATTAGTAACCGATATGTTCTTTAAAATGAAATTAATTTATGTAATTAATAATATAAATGATTGTAACCGAAAAAATTTAAAATACAATTAAGTAAATAACCATTATTAACTTTTGGTTACACAAATTTACATTCACATTAAATTATAGGTTATTTCTTTTAGTATAAAAAGGACCATGAAGAGATGATAGATTCATTTTAGAAAGTGGTTGTGTACAATTTATTAACGTGGTGAAAGAAAGGATGTTGGCTTGAGATGGTGAAGTCAGCTACGACGTTTTTGCAATACTAACAATTGACATTGTTTTTGTCTTCACATTATCACCAACTACGACGTGTCATCACTATTACCGTGTACCAAAACACCACCATTGTTGTTTTCTCTCTTTTTGGTTTTGATGCATTACGCATGTACTGCTATAATGTATAAAGATGATTGTGATGCTTCGATTGTATGCTATTATGGGTTATTTGGTTACACGGGTACCCGCCGCTGCAACGCGCGGGTACCCAGCTAGTATAATTTAACCTTCTATATTTAATCATTTTTTTTCTTCAGATACTAATAAACCGTTAAATGGGCGGGCCCTTGCATGATCAGATATTCCTCTATGGACTGGGCCGTGTACACATAAATTTCTCTTACTTGTGAATTTGAAATGATAAAAGAAAGAGTAAACTGCAAAAATCATCCCTGTGGTTTGTGTAATTTCGCAAGAATCATCCCTATCTCAAACCTTTAGCATTAAACATCCCCAAGTCCATAAACCTTTGGCAATAATCATCCCTGATCACTAATGTCGTTAGTTTTACCCGTTTAGTGTTAAAATAATATTTGCCCGTTAGTCCCTCCGTTAATATTTTTTGCACCGTTAGTCCTCATTTTTTAAAATGAATTAAAAAGGGCAGCATAGGCTCGAACTCGGGTTTAAACTCGTTTTTATCCATTTTCTATTTAACCTTTTTTTGGCTTCAACTCGTTTTTATCTATTTTCGTCCGTTTTTATACGTTTTTGTCTGTTTTTATACGTTTTCGTCCACTTTTTACATTTCGTCCGTTTTTATACGTCTTCGTCCGTTTTTTACGTTTTTGTTCATTTTTTTAAAATATTTGTCCATTTTTTACGTTTTTATACGTTTTAGTCCCTTTTTTTACGTTCTCGTCCTTTTTTTTTATGTTTTTTCCCATTTTTTACGTTTTTTCCGTTTTTTTACGTATTTGTCTATTTTTTTTACGTTTTTTATCATTTTTTATACGTTTTTGCCCTTTTTTTTTTTTACGTTTTCTTCCGTTTTTATAGGTTTTCGCCCGTTTTTATACATTTTTATCTTTTTTTTTACGTTTTTGTCCCTTTTTTTTACGTATTTGTCTGTTTTTTTTACGTTTTCATCCATTTTTATACTTTTTTGTCCATTTTTATACATTCTCGTCCGTTTTTTTTGTTTTTGTCCGCTTTTTTTTTTACCTTTTTTTGTCCGTTTATACGTAAAAAAAGGACAAAAAAAGTAAAAAAAACAGACGAAAACATATAAAAACGGACGAAAACGTAAAGATGAAATATATAAAAACAGACGAAAACGTAAAAAACGACAAAAACGTAAAAAAAACGGACGAAAATGAAAAAAACGGAGGAGAACGTAAAAAACGGACAAAAGCGTAAAAAATGGATGAAAATGTATAAGGAAGGGCGAAAACCTATAAAAACGGACAAAAACGTAAAAAAACAGACGAAAAAGTATAAAAACGGACAAAAACGTAAAAAATGGACAAAAACGTAAAAAAAACGGACGAAATCGGAAAAAAACGGACGAGAACGGAAAAAACAGACAAAAACGTAAAAATTGGAGGAAAATGTATAAAAACGGGCGAAAACTTGTAAAAACAAACGAAAACGTAAAAAAATGACAAAAGCGTATAAAAACAAATAAAAACGGACGAAAAGGTAAAAAAAACGGACGAGAACGTAAAAAACGGACAAAAATGTAAAAAACGGACGAAAAAATATATAAAAACGGACGAAAACGTAAAAAACGGACAAAAACGTATAAAAACAGACAAAAACGTAAATAAAACGGACGAAAAAGTATAAAAACAGTAGAAAACGGATAAAAACGAGTTTAAGCCAAAAAAAAGGATAAATAGAAAACGGATAAAAACGAGTGTAAACCCGAGTTCGAGCCTATGCTGCCCTTTTTAATTCATTTTAAAAAATGAGGACTAACGGTGCAAAAAATATTAACGGATGGACTAACGAGAAAATATTATTTTAACACTTAACGAGTAAAACTAACGACATTAGTGCTCAGGGATGATTATTGCCAAAGGTTTATGGACTTGGGGATGTTTAATGCTAAAGGTTTGAGATAGGGATGATTCTTGCGAAATTACACAAACCACAGGGATGATTTTTGCAGTTTACTCTAAAAGAAATTAAGGCGCACAAAATTTAGAAGGTTAAATTATAGAGTACACATTATGTAATACTCCCTCCGTCTTAAAATTATAGTTCACATTTTTTTTTTGTATGTCTCAAAATAATTGTCCACTTTCCTTTTTAAGTAAAAATTATAGAATATATTAGGGGAATATTCTCTTTGAGTGGTTGAGATTTATAGTGGTCTCAGTTTTATTAAACTTTGTGATTTCTCTCTCATGACAATAATTTTGAGACGGAAGGAGTACTAGTTTTTACTTTCTTGAATTTTAGTTTTAGTTTTATATATTTAGAATTTTGATTTGAATGAATTAAATTTAGTTTATTTGAAAAAAATAAAAAATAAAATAAAATAATGGGTGAGACTCAAATGACATGTTATGAGAGATGATGTATTTTGGTGTGCTGAGTGTTGAAAATAGGATGCGGAGCTGGCACTGAAAATTGGGTTTTGACATGCCACGATACCGGTGCTCTTATCTCATATACAACAAGAATACATAAAATAAACTCATTATAGATATCATGATTGTTATATATGTGCAATAGATAAAGTATGTTTACAATGAAAGAGTATATTACCACCAACAAGTGCATAAATAAAGAAAAAATAATTTAAAAAAAATATTTTTTTATAATTATAGTTATCATGCATTTTAGAGTTGTAAATTTATATTAAATAGTTATTTAAATATATATATATATAACATACTTAAGGTTTATGAAAAATTTATATACAATTGTAAATTTAAGTTGGATATATAAATAATTTAAAACTTTTGAGCCTTTCTTTAAAATTAAAAAAAAAAAAAAAAAAAAAAAAAAAAAAAAAAAAAAAAATCTTCTGAAAGGATGTATATATAATTTACATTTTTCTAATATGAGAGCTCTTTAACAAACACGGCTTGACTTTTCATGGAATGTGCTTTGCAAAGAGTAAGAAACGTCCCAGTAATTTCCATTACTTCCTAACTTCTTATTTGGAATTGAGGCATATAATAACTCACCATACATATAATATCTTGTTTAATATGTATATATAAATATAAGGACTGAACATACAATTTAGTCAAATCATAGAAACGATTTTTGCAATTTACTTCTTTTTAAACATAATTGCATATATATCTCTCAAAAAACTTAAAATTACGTATATATTCAACTAAAATATATAATTGCATATATATCATAACAAAAACTTAAAAATTACATATATATCCAACTTAAACTACTAATTGCACATACATCGTTTCTAAACTTTTGTAATTGCCTATATATCCTTTTTTTAACCTTTGTAATTGCATATGTATCTTTTCTAAATCTTTATAATTGCATATATACTTTCCAAACTTTTAATATGTCTGACATATATATTAAAATAATTTTTGAATATTATTTTAAACTCTAAATTATGATAATTATATTTTATAAATAGCAAAGAAGAAAATTATTTCTTTCAAAGGTAAGATGTCCCGAAATTCAAGATGAACTAGATGACAAAAGAAATAATATATCAAGACAATATTTAACCTTACAAAAAATCACATTATCTCATATATAAGACGAATACATGAATAAACTTATCATAAATATCATAATTATTATATATGTGTAATAGATAAAGTATGTTTAAATTGAAAGGATATATTACCATCAACAAGTTTGTAAATAAAGAAAAAAATTATTTAAAAGACTAATTATTTTTATAATTATAGTTGTCATGTATTTTAGAATTGTAAATTTATATTAAATAGTTATTTGGATATATATAACATATTTAAGGTTTATAAAGGAAGCATATGCAATTATGAATTTAAGTCAGATATATACGTAATTTTAAAATTTTAAAGGATGTATTTGCAAATATTTTTTTTCTAATATGAAACCCCTTTGATAAAGACGACATCACTATTCGAGGAATATGCTTTGCAAAGTGTAAGAAACTTCATCCATTTGAGTAAATTTCATTTTTGGTCTTTGTAGTTTGGCCAAATTACAGATTTGGTCCTCATCCTTTTGAAAATGTAACAATGTAAAAAAAAGTCCCCAATTGATATGAAATGACCAAATCACCCTTGTCTTCTTCTTTATAGAGTAAAGGGTATTTAGTCATTAAACTTTGACCACAGACCAAACATGCAATACAAACTTTAAAATGGAGACTATTGCTGCACTTTTGAAAAGATGAATACCAAACTTGCAATTTAATCAAATCACAAGTACCAAAAATGCAATTTACTCGTTCCATTACTTCCTAACTTCCCTTCCTATATATACACACATCCATTTTGTGGATATCCACTCAAATTTTATCCACTCTTCAAATTGCCATTGCTACCCTGGGGTTCAAATATATAAAAACGGACGAAAACGTAAAAAACGGACAAAAACGTATAAAAACAGACAAAAACGTAAAAAAAAACGGACGAAAACGTATAAAAACGGAAGAAAACGGATAAAAACGAGTTTAAGCCAAAAAAAGGTTAAATAGAAAACGGATAAAAACGAGTGTAAACCCGAGTTCGAGCCTATGCTGCCCTTTTTAATTCATTTTAAAAAATGAGGACTAACGGTGCAAAAAATATTAAAGGATGGACTAACGAGCAAATATTATTTTAACACTTAACGAGTAAAACTAACGACATTAGTGCTCAGGGATGATTATTGCCAAAGGTTTATGGACTTGGGGATGTTTAATGCTAAAGGTTTGAGATAGGGATGATTCTTGCGAAATTACACAAACCACAGGGATGATTTTTGCAGTTTACTCTAAAAGAAATTAAGGCGCACAAAATTTAGAAGGTTAAATTATAGAGTACACGTTATGTAATACTCCATCCGTCTTAAAATTATAGTTCACATTTTTTTTTTTGTATGTCTCAAAATAATTGTCCACTTTCCTTTTTAAGTAAAAATTATAGAATATATTAGGGAAATATTCTCTTTAAGTGGTTGAGATTTATAGTGGTCTCAGTTTTATTAAACTTTGTGATTTCTCTCTCATGACAATAATTTTGAGACGGAAGGAGTACTAGTTTTTACTTTCTTGAATTTTAGTTTTAGTTTTATATATTTAGAATTTTGATTTGAATTAATTAAATTTAGTTTATTTGAAAAAAATAAAAAATAAAATAAAATAATAGGTGAGACTCAAATGACATGTTATGAGAGATGATGTATTTTGGTGTGCGAGTGTTGAAAATAGGATGCTGAGCTGGCACTGAAAATTGGGTTTTGACATGCCACGATACCGGTGCTCTTATCTCATATACAACATGAATACATAAAATAAACTCATTATAGATATCATGATTGTTATATATGTGCAATAGATAAAGTATGTTTACAATGAAAGAGTATATTACCACCAACAAGTGCATAAATAAAGAAAAAATAATTTAAAAAATAATAGTTTTTTATAATTATAGTTATCATGTATTTTAGAGTTGTAAATTTATATTAAATAGTTATTTAAATATATATATAACATACTTAAGGTTTATGAAAAATTTATATACAATTGTAAATTTAAGTTGGATATATAAATAATTTAAAACTTTTGAGCCTTTCTTTAAAAATTAAAAAAAAAAAAAAAAAAAAAAAATCTTCTGAATGGATGTATATATAATTTACATTTTTCTAATATTAGAGCTCTTTAACAAACACGGCTTGACTTTTCATGGAATGTGCTTTGCAAAGAGTAAGAAACGTCCTAGTAATTTCCATTACTTCCTAACTTCTTATTTGGAATTGAGGCATATAATAACTCACCATACATATAATATCTTGTTTAATATGTATATATAAATATAAGGACTGAACATACAATTTAGTCAAATCATAGAAACGATTTTTGCAATTTACTTCTTTTTAAACAGAATTGCATATGTATCTCTCAAAAAACTTAAAATTACGTATATATTCAACTAAAATATATAATTGCATATATATCATAACAAAAACTTAAAAATTACATATATATCCAACTTAAACTATTAATTGCACATACATCGTTTCTAAACTTTTGTAATTGCCTATATATCCTTTTTTTAACCTTTGTAATTGCATATGTATCTTTTCTAAATCTTTATAATTGCATATATACTTTCCAAACTTTTAATATGTCTGTCATATATATCAAAATAATTTTTGAATATTATTTTAAACTCTAAATTATGATAATTATATTTTATAAATAGCAAAGAAGAAAATTATTTCTTTCAAAGTTAAGATGTCCCGAGATTGAAGATGAACTAAATGACAAAAGAAATAATATATCAAGACAATATTTAACCTTACAAAAAATCACATTATCTCATATATAAGACGAATACATGAATAAACTTATCATAAATATCATAATTATTATATATGTGTAATAGATAAATTATGTTTACAATGAAAGGATATATTACCATCAACAAGTTTGTAAATAAAGAAAAAAATTATTTAAAAGACTAATTATTTTTATAATTATAGTTGTCATGTATTTTAGAATTGTAAATTTATATTAAATAGTTATTTGGATATATATAACATATTTAAGGTTTATAAAGGAAGTATATGCAATTATGAATTTAAGTCAGATATATACGTAATTTTAAAATTTTAAAGGATGTATTTGCAAATATTTTTTTTCTAATATGAAACCCCTTTGATAAAGACGACATCACTATTCGAGGAATATGCTTTGCAAAGTGTAAGAAACTTCATCCATTTGAGTAAATTTCATTTTTGGTCTTTGTGGTTTGGCCAAATTACAGATTTGGTCCTCATCCTTTTGAAAATGTAACAATATAAAAAAAAGTCCCCAATTGATATGAATGACCAAATTACCCTTGTCTTCTTCTTTATAGAGTAAAGGGTATTTAGTCATTAAACTTTGACCAGAGACCAAACATGCAATACAAACTTTAAAATGGAGACTTTTGCTGCACTTTTGAAAAGATGAATACCAAACTTGCAATTTAATCAAATCACAAGTACCAAAAATGCAATTTACTTGTTCCATTACTTCCTAACTTCCCCTTCCTATATATACACACATCCATTTTGTGGATATCCACTCAAATTTTATCCACTCTTCAAATTGCCATTGCTACCCTGGGGTTCAAATTGTCTAATCTCTTGCCCTAATTTTCTCTGAACCGCTACCCCGAGGTTCAAATTGTCTAATCTTGCCCTAATTTTCTATGTGAACCGCTACCCCGGGGTTCAAATTGTCTAATCACTTGCCCTAATTTTCTTCTGTGAACCACCGGTACGATTACACTCTCTTACATATGATTTACGCATATTATATCACCACTAATTTCAAACGAATTTTGAAGATATAGTATTGGGGATATAAATGATCGAGATTTTGATTCAGTGATTTGTTCTCTTGTTTGTTATTGATTGATATAATTTCTGCTTCTTTTCGCTGGGGTGGTTGTTTTAGATTATTTATGGCTTAAAAGCTTATCTGTTTACAGGTTATATTTGTATAAGTTTGTTATGATATAATAAGCTTATATTAAGTCTTAAAATAAAGAAAATAATTGGGGCTGAAAAAGAAGCCGAAAACAGCCAAGCTCATAAGCCCATATTTGGGATTTGCTATTTTCCGCATACTCAGTAGGGGGTTTTTGTTTCGGCTTATATGGCCGGTGATACGGTTACTACATGCACTAAACCGAACCGGCTTACTCTCCATTCAGTTTCAAGTTTGAATAATAAAGATGCCAAGTCTTTAGGAAGACTTCTTTCAGTATCTCCATGTTTAGATATTTTCCATGCAAGTATGATAGTAGTCTCAATTGGTCCTAATATTTTCTATCAGCCGGCTTATGACTTATTTGTTTTTGGGCTTAGGTTTCATAAGCTCACAAATTTTGAAAATTTTCAGCAAGTTTATTAGGTCCTAATAAACTTATATAAGTCGAAATTACCCACAATAAGTGAGCTTATGAAACCTAAGCCAAAAGCCGGCTATATAAGCCGAAACAAACAACAAGCAATTTGAAACGGGTAAATGGATGACTGATGGGGTTAACAGGGAGGGCCAGAGTTTTTGAACCACAGTGGTTTCTTCGTGTGTTAAATGCAATATTAATGATAGGGCTAATGGTCTAAAAATGCATCAAACTTGCCACCTTTTTCTTTTGTATGCACTAAACGTTTAATTTTCCTATTGTAGCATCCGACTTTTTTAATTTCCCTATTGTAGGCCTGTAGCGGGAAAAAAGTGACGTGACAATAAGAAAATTAAAGATGTTGGATGCCTACGAATATAAAGATTAAGGAAGTTGGATGCATACAATAGGATAATTAAGGAAGTTGGATGCCTACAAAAGGGAAATTAAGAAAGTCGGATGCTGCAATAGGAAAATTAAAAGTTTAGTGCATACAAAACGAAAATGTGGCAAGTTTGATGTATTTTCAGACCATTAGCCCTTAATGATGATAAAAGGCAATGGTTGATTTTTTTATAATCATATCTATTTATAATTGCTTTTAGGCTGTATATGCTGCTAAAACAGTAATTATAATTTTTTTTTATCTCATTTAAGCACTTGGAAAAACTTCTTATTTTACCTTAAAATAAGGAGATAAGCAGAAATAGTTGTATGCCACAAAATGGTTTCTCCAATAAAAGAGAATGAGGAAATAAGCAAAAAAATAAGCAATCTCAGACATCACCTTTGTCCCCGCTTATTTTTCATAAGCCCGTGTCTACTTTTTCAGCTTAATTTTTTGTTTTGTTTTTTTTAAGTCATAATAAGCTTATGTTAACTTTGTGTAATATCTTATAATATGTACAATCATAAATTCTTTGACACTATCAAATGCAGAGTATAAGTAATTTGATCTAACTGATGCTAATGTGTCATAGGCTGCACACAGGAGAACCACCCCTGGATTAGCAGCTGCACAAAGGAAACTACATGTATGTATATGCTATCACATTAATAGTTAACGGTTCTGAAAGAACGTAGTGGTGAACGAAGTTGACTTTGACTTAACTCATTTTTTATAGAAAAAATTACCAAAAAGGTACAAAAATCCAACCTTGATCCATTATATGGACACTTTTAACATCATTTTCCCATTTTGGTCATGCTTAACTGCTCGACTCCACCCAATTTTTGACACGTGTCATTCCATTGTACTTTTTTCAGGTACAAAAAAGTACAATTTTTGTTTTTTTTTGTTCATGCTCAACTGCTAGACTCCACCAAATTTTTGACACGTGTCATTCTTTTGTACTTTTTCTGGTACATATGTACCAGAAAAAGTACAAAGGAATGACACGTCAAAAATTGGGTGGAGTCGAGTAGTTGAGCAATCGAGCATGACCAAAATGGGAAAAGCATGTTAAAAGTGTCCATATAATTGATCAATGTTTGATTTTTGTACCTTTTTGGTAATTTTCTCTTTTTTATATTAACATAAACACAATGCGATGGAACACGACATACACATGAAAAAAATAAAATAAAAATTGGTTGTAATGAGTAATGGGCCTAATGGTCCACATATTCATATAAAAAATAAATAAATAAAAAAAAATCATGATATGCAGATATAACCCCCTAATCAACTTAGGTGTTGTTTGTTTATTAAAAGACTCTGAATCTGATTCGCACATCTGAATCTGAATCTGAGGCGTAAATGTCTGAATCTGAATGAAATAATATTGTTTGTTTTTTTGTAAAAAAATATCTGAATGATACGAATATGATGCAATTTTATTCTTACGACACATAAACATTAAAAGACATTAAGAGGCAACAAGACATCCCCTGCATATCTTGTTGGTTAAGAGGTTTGAGCCTCTAACTGCCTCTGAACGAGAAGAAAAAAACAAACGCGCTTAATGACCCTAATGTCTGACCGTGTCTAAACAAGTCAGATTAAGAGGCCGTTAAGAGTCACTTTTTAAAAAACAAACACCACCTTAGTCTTTATCATCTATAAAAACCTAATGAACTCGAACGTCTTGACATATACAACAGCTTCCCTGACGTTAAACACTATATTAACATCAGTTTTGTATGCGAGTTCTTGGTTTGACAAATACTTGATCCCTACTCTGGTGGAAACATTATTTCCTCATAATTTTTAAGGTGACCCTCGATCTCTTCATTAGTAGGATCGTCTTCCATGTCGAAAAAATAGGTTTCTGGAATTGT
Source organism: Artemisia tridentata subsp. tridentata (assembly GCA_021014915.2). Lineage (NCBI taxonomy): Eukaryota > Viridiplantae > Streptophyta > Magnoliopsida > Asterales > Asteraceae > Artemisia > Artemisia tridentata. The sequence goes on from CP139506.1 coordinate 417,660,495, forward strand.
AATATTGCTAGGAATTGGCTTTCTTATAGATGGCCACTCAGTAATACCTACTTCCCTACAAGCTCTATCAAAGGTAGTCTCAACTGCAGAAAGAGAATCAAGTGTTTGTAAGTTGGTTTAAAAAAACTTCACTATTTGACTCTAGCTAATTTTTATCTACTTGAAACAGTTGTTCTGATGAGATTTTACCTCCGATGTCACAATGCAATTTAAGATTGTTCATAGCATCATCCTTCGTGAGTCCAAAGTAAGAAGCAAGAAGGTTATAGCGAGCATACTGCTTGGACTTTGAACGCCGCCCTTTTTTTTTGGAAGATTCAATCTTTTCTGTAGACTCAAATTTTTTTTTTATTGAAGTCTTCTCTAGGGTTTCAGATTTGAGATTCGCAAACTGCAAGTGAACAACAGATAAAGTAAGTCTACGTCCAACAACTAATGTTTCTATTTCTAAAGAACATCTAGCAAAAGTCTTATATTGCTAATTTAGCAAATTTATATTATAAGGCTAAACAGTATTAGGAGGAAAAGTGGATATTCGTGTTTTATCACTGATCGATGACATAGGTCATCATTAAGAAAAATTGTTTAGGAAGTCTCGTATTTTTTAGTGTAGATTTTAATGTAAGAGAGTTGGTACTCATTTTAATGTGAAGAGAGTTGACCAAAAAAATGTTTCTTTGTTATAATTTGAACTTATGTTACCTTTGTAGAATCGAGAATATATTGGCAAATGTATATTATGCTACCTCTCTTGGCAATCTTTTCTAAATTACATCTCATGTGTGTGTTTAGCAGTTTATGTGTCACAATACATATGAGGATTAGATGTGGAGAGACGATATAACATGCATATATTGATATAGAAGATACGTAAACAAGGATTTGTGGGGTACCTCAAGTGCTTTGCGAACTACTTTTATCTCAGCATCGTAAGAACTTTTTGATTCAGTCATGAGAAACTCAAGCACACCAACACATTCATTATCTAAAAACACCGGAACAACAAATGATCCCCATTTTAAAGAAAAAATCGCTTTTTCTACAAACAGAGGACACTCATCTTCAGGACAGTCAAACACATTTTCACTCTGTTGAGGAGTCCCTTCCTTGAAAGCGAGGCCCGGAAGCCCAAAGGATGCATCTTTAGCAGGATGTACAAGAAGCTTGTGATACACACAGCCTTCACGGTATGCCTCAAGTTGTTTGTATTTTTCCTTATACAAATCAAGTTGTTTGTCTTTCTTATTGAAAGCATAAGGTTGACTCGCTGTAGTAAGCAGAAACGTATCTCCAGCTTTTATTGGGGCCCAAAACTGAACAAGAACAGGTTGTTTGCGAACGACTGATAACTTTGAAAGTGCGTCTAAAATCTTATTCCTCACGTTGTCAGGTGTATCTACCCATATATCTGCAAAGTTCAAACATTTTTTTAGTACAAATGGGTGCAAAATACTGAAATAGTTTCTAGAGTAGAGGCGTAGAGCCACTAGTAACATAGTTGTTGATTGGTGTCTCGAAGTTATGAAATTATGATAAGCACGGTGTAAAAAAAAAAAAAAAAAAAAAAAAAAAAAAAAAAAAAACACAACTATGGGGATATATTAGCTGTGTCACCATTTAGCGAATTAGCCTTGTTTTGTGTGTCTTATTTAAATGCTTATTGGCTTAAAACACAATAAGCTTCTAATTTTAGTTTACTACTCCGTGTATAATTACTACCTCATATTTATTGTGCAATTTATTTATTTATTTATTTATTTTCAAAAATATTGTCCACTTTTAATCTTATTGGTGATACAATAAGATAAATAACCAAAAAGCTTTAAAAAGATAAATAAGGAATCGTATTGATGATACAATGGGTGTGTTTGAGAGGGGCTTATACGGGGCTTATGGGGTTTAAATTTAAAAAATAAGCCCCAGCCCAAAAATAAGTCTCATTTGGCGTAGAAGCTTATAGGGAGGCTTTTGAAATTATAAGCCCATCCCAAAAATAAGAGGCTTATAGGGAGGCTTTTGAAATTATAAGCCCATCCCAAAAATAAGCCCCAACCCTAAATAAGGCTAAAATTTTTAGACGGGGCTTCTAATATGTTAAATTACTTAATTACCCACAAAAATATCTAATATATACATATGTTTATTTAATTATATGTTCTTTTTAATAATTTTACAATAATAAGCTTCAACTTAAACTAATTTGCTAAACAAGTTTATGAAAATAAAAATTCTAGTTTTGGCTTATAATATAAGCTCAGCTTCAGTCCATTTTGCCAAACATACCCAATGTGGTTATTGCATTTATCATAGCAGTGTTGCTGAGAACAATATGCAGTTTCTAGTACTTGAATCAAGCTAAGAAACTAAAGTTACGTAATATATTATAAATGATTAAGCAAACTTAGTAACTTACTATTCCGATCAAGCCATGCAGGAAAGTAAGGACGTTCAAAATGCTTGAGATTACCCGTAACCGAATAAACATTCTGCAAAACACAAGCCATTAGTGTCGATTGGCCTTATTTGGTTTTAGTAAGGTTTTTTATGTGGCATATAACAGTTAAATGGCTCACACTGGTCAGTGGCTATATATATTATCGAGGCCCTAATACGCTTGCCTACTTTTTAAAACTAAGGGTTAGATAGTTGAATACATTGATTTTTATGTGGACTTTGCATGTGGAAAGATATGGCTACCGCTCTATGCACACGTGTTTTTTTTAACATTTTCTGAAAGTATGCACCATTTGTTTATTAGTCTATAAAAGAAATGCAAGCTGAAAATAAAGAGAACGAAAAAGAAATTTACATGATAAGAATTAACGACGGTTCCAGTTTCTATCGCTAGAAAAACTAACGGAAATAAGTCACATGTGATCACATGACCGAGTTAAGGCCTAAGTTAAACCGAGTTTACAAGTTCAAGGTACTAAACCGCACACTTAATATTTCAGAGTAGTAAAAAACCCAGTTAGCTAAGTTTGAGTTACAAAAATACACTTTGGCCTTTTAAATATGCATTGATCCATCGATGGAATAGTGGGTGTAATTAGATGCGAGTATACGACACATTTGAGAGAAAAAAAGGGAGTATTTCATTTATAGGGTAGGGCTAAGATAAAATGAAAAATATTTTTGAGAAGGAAAAAAAAAATTCTTTATTTTTTTTAAAAAATATGTGAGAAAAGTTGTGATAAATTTCTATTTTTTAAAGAAAATTGTGAGAAAAAAAAAATCACAAGGTAACTAGTGTATCAATCTATCTAAAGACAAATGACGCGGGTGAATAAAAGTTGTGACAATTTTTTTTTTTTTTTTTTTTTTTTTTTTTTTTTTTTTAAAGTGTAGTTTTGATGTAAATATTGTCAGAAAAATATTTGCGTATTAAAATTTTATAAATTAACATTTTGTGTATCAAATATTCATTTTTACATTCAACTTCTTTATAATATATGCATCAAATATTCATTTTTACATTCAACTTCTTTATAATATATCTATATGTAGTAATGAATTTAAGAATTTTTTTTATCTTCTACTTTTTTTACACAACAAAAAAGTCACTCTTCGAGGTTCAGATAGTGAGTAGCGAGCCTTCAATGATTGAGGGTCAGATAGTCAATAGTGCTTGACGTGGCAAACTGTTCACGTTTTAGCTTTGTTTGTGTGAGAATATATGAATCTTACAATTGGTACGGTTGTGCGTCTTATTTAAGTGCTTATCGGCTTAAAACACAATAAGCTTCTAATGTTAGTTTACTACTCCGTGTATAATTACTCCCTCATATTTATTGCGCACTTTTTTTTATTTTGATTGTTTCAAAAATATTGTCCACTTTTAATCTTATAAAAGATAAATAAGGAATCTTATTGGTGATACAATGTACTCCGTAGTTATTGCATTTATCATAACAGTGTTGCTGAGAACAATATGCACTTTCTAGTACTTGAATTAAGCTAAGAAACTAACGTTACGTAATTTAAAAATAAGGGTCTAGATAGTGTCCATCGCGCTCTCTTTATTACAGTATACTAGCCGGGTACCCTGTAACAAAATTTGTGGCGATTAATGTCTTTTAATTTTATGTTTTTCGTTACAATAACTTTATAGATTGTGAGAATTTCATATTTGAGTAACTTTAACCATGTTGTTCCTTTAAGTTGTACATGCTGGTCCTTAAAGTTGCGTATATTATGTTTTTTTGCTGGTGTTTTAAGTGCTTGGGTTATTGGATTTTAACAATAGATGATTAATAGTTTGATTAGATTGTACTATGTGTTAAAATGGTTGCATTTTTCAGTAAAGGAGTGATTTAAGAAGAGTATTAATTGCAGGTGTTTAATATACATGGTTGTGCATAAATTAATTGTACATAAAGCTTTAATATGTGTATTTGCTTAAAATCTATATTAAGAAATCTTAAAAAATTAATAGGAGAGAGGGTCTAATATGTATTATAAGTAGTATAGATTATTACAGTATAAAATGAGGGATACAGGGTAAATTTCGGTAAACTTCAATCATGAACTATCTAGTAGAAATACACTACAAAAATATTGTCACTCAAAAAAGATGTCATCAAAGTTAAAAAATTATCATTAAAAATATAAAAGTGTCACTAAAGTTTATGTGTGTTTCTCTTACACTAAAAAAATTTAGGCAGTGGTAGCATTTGACTTGGCAAATGTATATAGAGGTTTATTTTGCATACTGCAATTTTTTTTTTTTTTGTAAACTTTATTGTTAACATATTCTTAAAATTTTACACACTTCGTAAAAGTGTGGAGAAATATTGTGTAAAAATGACAATTTCTTTTGAAGTGATATTAAGAAACTATATATTTTAAATATGCATTGATCCATTGATGGAATAGTGGGTGTAATTAGATGCGAGTATGCGACACATTTGAGAGAAAAACGGGAGTATTTCATTTATAGGTTAAGGCTAAGCTAAAGTGAAAAATATTTTTGAGAAGTGAAAAAAAAAATCAATATTTAAAAAAAAAAAAGTATGTTAGAAAAGTTGTGATAAAATTTCAATTTTTTTAAAGAAAATTGTGAGGAAAAAAAATCATAAGGTAACTAGTGTATCAATCTATCTAAAGACAAATGACGTGGGTCAATAAAAGTTGTGATATATATATATATATATATATATATATATATATATATATATATATATATATATATATATATATATATTGGTTCTATAAAAAAACCCACTTTGGTGAAAAAGTAAGAAAATAGTGCAAATCATCCCCTCCCTTCCCATCCTTTTTTTCACACCATACTACAAGGACCTTATAGTATCTTTCTTCATTGTTTAAGGGAAGGTTGTGTAAATTCGTTCCTTTGATATATAATGTCTACTTTTTTTTTTTTTTTTTTTTTTTTTTTTTTTTTTTTTTTTTCCTTCTCTTCTTTTTTCTTCTTTCTCTAATAACTCCTTTCAGTTCCACCACCGTTCACATCCACCAGCCTCTACAACCGTTCCCCATCGTTCAACATCATTCTCTGTCGTTCACCATCATTCCCCATCATTAACCACCATTCCCCACCGTTCACCATCGCTCTCCAACATTCTACACCCAATATGTAATCAGATTCATCATTCAAGTTTGAAAGTATGTTTTTTTTAATTGATTTTTTACTGTTACCATCGATTAATGTGTTCATTTATTTTTTGTTATTGTTGGTCTAAATATGTTATATTTGAGAATTTACTTCTAAATCTGAAAAAAAGTTGAGCAAAAATAGATAGAAATCATGTTTAAGAAGGCAGCACACAAGGTGTTTGATAAAATGTCTCAACGAAATTTTATAGCTATGATGCACTAATTTTACATTGTGATTGCATTTAATTGCACGTCCGCGTAAACACAAACTTTGTGTACCTCATGATATATAGGTCAATAATAAGTGTGATTGTTTGCGGAATTGTCTGCGCGTTAATTTGTTGTACTAATGGACTTATCCTTTGCTAGCCTGCATGTTTTGTGTCATTGACTTGTCACATCATTGTCATAGAGTTGTCTAATCCGTGTCATATCCCGCGTAAAAAATTACGCATACGCGGGGTTGTCATAGATGAGTCACATCAATGTATGTATATGTCACATCATTGTCATATTTCGGGTACAAAATTACTTGGGCATGCAACTGTCATGTTTTGGTCACGTCATTGTATTAATATATAAAGCATAAGTTATACTAGCAACATTGTGTTGTTGTACACATAAATAAAAAACATTGAATATTAAGCACAAACAAATTGCATTAAAAAACATTATATTAAAAAACCTAGAACAGTTTTAGAAACAAAAATAGACATACATTGATAAGCTTAAACACATCAAACTAAACCATATAGGTATTATTTGGTTGATCAAGAAGAATTAGTGATTCTTTGTATGGCCCAATGAAAAACGAACCACCATTTGCTTCAATACCCATGTTTTGAAACTCCTGAGATGTTCGCTCGTACACTTGTAGTGAGTGAGCTACTTGTTGGTTGCTCTTAGATTGAACAATTGGTTCTGCAGCCTTGGTAAATCCAAGTAGTTTTATCTCATTGTCAATTGGGAATGGGACGGTGAATAGCACTTGACACGATGATACAACACCACCATCAAATTCTAATTCCCATGCGCACAAAACTTTGCACTCTTCTGCAAGGTAACTACCTGAAACTACTAGAGAGTTTCGTAGCTGAGATATATAGAATGGAGGCTGAGCCGTGAATCTTATCAATTCAGGTATGTTTTGCACTGTAAATTGGTGAGTAACCAAATCAAAAGAAACAATCATGTACCGTTTGTACGAAACACCATCATTATGAACAAATTTTTCTGAACCAATCCAGAAAATTTTACCACCCACTACTGCTTGACCAGACCGTTTAATTCTAATTGATTCACGGGGCAAACGGTCATTTTCAAGATTGTTCCAACGTCTGGAGCTCAATGTATAAACTGACACATACCATGGTCCTTGACCGTAATATGGGTAATTAATCTTTAAAAGGGTAGGGTCTAAGTTGTCGGGACGGACACCGAAACCGATGACCATTTTTGGTGAATCAGGTTGATCTGAGAAAGTAGGGACGAATATTCCTACAGATCTTTTTATTGATGGGTTCCAAAGAACAACCATCATATTTGAACCATACGAAAAGCACCAGACACCTTCAGAAGTAGCGATAGGCTTAAGAGTTGGAAGATTCAAAGTTGTTTCTAGATTCGTAAAGGCTAAATTTTCATTTACGGAAAACATAAAACCAATATTACCTTGCATATATGTTAAATTGAAACAACACATATCTCTTTCACAAAAACCGTAACTACGGATGAAGTTCGGCAAGTCTATGGAAGACTTCCATCGCTTAGACACAGTACGAAACTGTAGTAAAGACTTAACTGGTAGCTTCTTCATGATATCAACTTGAAGGTCGATTGGTATGTTGTCCGACATGTTTTTTAGTAAGTGGTGTAAAGGATGGTGTGTAATTGGCTTAACAATGTAAGACTTAAATAAGAGTATATCCCGCGTAAAAGAATACGCGTACGCGGGGTTGCATAGACTAGTCACATCAATGTACGTATTTGTCACATCATTGTCATAGACTTGTCACATCATTGTCATATTTCAGGTCACATCATTGTCATATCCCGCGTAAAAGAATACGCGTACGCGGGGTTGTCATAGACTAGTCACATCAATGTACGTATCTGTCACATCATTGTCATAGACTTGTCACATCCAGGTCTATTCTGTGTCATATCCCGCGTAAAAGAAAACGCGTACGCGGAGTTGTCATCAATGTGTATATAAAGAAAGATATATAGCGAAACGTAGCAACTACATTTACTCTAATTCAAAAAAATTTAGACACACATAGCAATGACTTCAGATACACATAAATTCAAATGTATATTACATTTTGAAGACACTGAACGAGGTGTGGCTATGTATACTAATATCACGTACTCGTGGTTAGTTGATTATGTGCGTTCTAAATTCAATGTGGATCCCAATATTCGGCTGCATATTAAATTTTCGCACCCTTCGTTTGACGTTCGAATGGATATTACCGACGACGATGAGGTAAATTTTTTTACTGATTTCGCTTACTCGAATGCAGGAATGCCACATCTGTATGTGGTTAAAGCGAAATAATTTGAAGAAACAAGATGTTTTATGTCCACCCAAAAAAAGGAAACGTTTTACAATTTTTTTGAAACAACAACTACTAACCAAAACATCGAGTCCTCTGCTTTTCAAGAAAACTCATATAATTTATATAATAAAAACCATAGTAAGTCTTTTTTTTTATGTTGGCCCATCTAAAAAAATTGAATCGAATGAATATGAAAATGATGGGTCCGGATACAAAGTTGAGCCGTACTTCACAAACCCAGGATCCTCGTTTGCATTCGAGGAGGCCGATGAGGATGTCAAAGATGAAGAAAATGATGGTAATAACCCAAAACCCATTCACTATGAATGGAAAAATATTTTTTCATTAACTCCTGCTGTTCCAGAAACACCTCTTTACCAGTCCAAACCAATAAGTTCAAACAAATACAATTGTGATTCTGATTTTTTTGTCGGAAAGTTTTTTGAAACAAGAGAAAAAATAGACGTTGCAATTAGGTTTAAATGTTTAAAAGAAGGTTACCAGTTTTTAGTTCGAAAGTCGGAACCAGACAGGTTTGATTGTAAATGCTTTCATTATACACAGTGCCAATGGAGAATTAACTCTAAACGCAGCAAAGGTTCAGATGTGTTTGTAGTTACAGGTTTGAATGATTTTCACACGTGTCCCAGAACTCAAACATATCCTAACCATCGAAATGCAAATAAAAAAGTTATTGGTCACATTTTTAGTGAGAAGTTAAACGACAATCGACGACATTTAAAACCAAAAGATATGCAACAAGACATGTTGGCGCAGTATAAAACAAGTATATCTTACCAACAAGCATGGAGAGGAAAGGATTATGGGTTAGAAATGATTAGGGGTTCACCGAAAGAATCGTTTGAAATGTTACCGTATTATTGTCACAACCTAGAAAAAAATAACCCAGGCACAATCGCGCGTATCAAAACAAACAAAAACGGAGTTTTCGAGATGTTATTCGTTGCCATTGGTGTTTCAGTAAGTTATACTAATTTTTTTTAATTAAATAAATGTTATATGTTATTATACTTTCACTTATTAAAAGCGGTTTACGTTTTAATTTTTTTTTCTTTTTCAGATTCGAAGTTTTGTACAAAATCTCCGCCCTCTGCTTATAGTCGATGGGGCACATTTGAAGGGTCTCTATAAAGGGACAAACTTGTTAGCTGTAGGCATGGATGGAAACAACCAAATTGTGCCCGTTGCTTACGGTATATGCAGAGGGGAGACTGGTGATTGCTGGTCATGGTGGTTTTCAGTCCTCAAAGAATGCATAGCCGATCGCGAGGATTTGGTTATCATATATGATAGGCATCCTGCTATCGCGTTAGCAGTACACAATGAATACCCGTTGGCGTTTCATGGTATTTGTTGTCGTCATCTAATGATGAACCTTTCTTTGAAAAATAAAAAAACAAAGGGGCTATATTGGAGCATATGCAAAGCGTATACACCTGAAGAATTTGAAAGGAGGATGCAAATACTACAGGCTATTCAGCCTGAGGCATACAACAAGCTAATTGAAGCGGATGTACGAAGATGGTCCAGAGCATATTCCCCACGAACTCGTTACAATTATTGTACATCTAACAGTGTTGAGTCTATTAACGCTTGTACTGTCAAATCAAGGAAGCTGCCAATTACAATGCTGACAGAGCATTACCGAAAAATGGTGCAAGATTGGTATTTTAAACGGCGAGAAGTTGCTGGTATTTATCTTCCTAGCGAATATATATATATTTTTTAGATGATTTTGTGTAATATAAAGTCACTGTTTTATGTCTATGTGTTTATGCAGCGAAAATGAAGTATGATATAACAGATTGGGCTGCCCATAAGGTGGAAAAGAGAAAAATAAAAAGCGCAACTTGGAATGTATACGGGATTAACCAAGATCGATTCCAGGTGTACGATGGCCGATACAATCGTGAGGTCAACTTAGCGACCAACTCATGCGACTGCCGCCAGTGGCAGCTTTCCGGGATACCTTGTGGTCACGTTATTTCTGTTACTAGGTTCTTAGGTCTAACAGATTATGTGCAGTTCGTACAGGATTGGTTTAAAAAACAGAAATACCAAGCGACATACGCAGAGTCGGTTAATTTTGTTGGAGAGTTTCACGAATGGGAGTATCCACCGCACATACAACCCATCATTCCTCCACGAATGGACAACCCACAACCCGGTCGGCCAAAAAATACTAACCGTATACCATCTCAGGGTGAGGAACCACAAGTAAAACAATGTGGTAGTTGTGGTCAAGCGGGTCATAAATCTTATCAATGCAAAAAGAAAAAAACAGTGGACGAGCAACATGAAGGTCCACATATGTTCGACGCATACCCGACTGAAACACATCATCATAACTTTCCGATTAATGACACGCACCTATCGCAAGTATTTGAACATAACACATATAAACCGCAACCATATGAACAAGGTGAGGCAAGCCACGAACAAAATGCTCTTTATAACCCGTCTCATGGCTATGAACTATACGACTCCCAACCATACGCCTCTCAACATCTGACTGATCAAAACACGCAGGAATCTGATAATAGTTGGTTTAATTTCTTTGGTTTGTAGCAAGTTAGTTATTATTATCCTGTTATTGTTGTTAATGTGTAACATACGTTACGTATCTTGTAAGAAATTCCATTTGTAATGCACGTATGTTTGTCCACAACAACTATGTTGGAATAGTAGGAATGACAAGTGGGTGAAAATGATGGTCACTTACACTGTTGATTTGATAACACATAGCGTCTTTCATGAAAATAAATAAAGCATTGATTTGATTACTCACTTACCTTTTAGGACAACGGAATGAATGCTTACCTACCCGACCAAATTATATATATATATAACAGTTGGTGCTTTCTACGAATGAAATACACTTGTTCCGTTCACGAAATGTCTACATCTAACAACCCTATTTTCGCATTCACTATCAACTACAACGGAAAATTTATAGTTAACCCATTCACATATCAAGACGGTTCACGCATCAATATTATTGTGCCACAACTTGATTTTCAGGGTATGCTTACCTATCTCAGCAGAAAATTACCTACACGAGTCCACTATCTATATTACTCATTGCCACAAAACAATACATTACAGGGTATGAAAGCAATTAACAACGATTATGATATTGATGTTATGTATGACATCGCAAAAGTTGCTGGGAATATCCAAATTTTTGTTTCTGGTCATCCTGTAGATATAAGCACAGTTTTGATTCCAGATGATGGTTCTTTGGAAGAATCGTTTGTTGGTGTAATTTCAGATGAAACTAAATTAAAACGTGAAGAGCGTGTCCGGTATCTACATCAAATGGTTCAAAGAAGAAACAAGCGTGAAGAGCGTATCCGGTTTAAAGTTGAAAGCAAGAAAAAAAGCAAACCTACTAAACCTTATACGCAAACGGTTTACAATTTTCTTGTTCACAATAATGGTCAATTGGTTTGCAATGACGGAAAACCAAAGTATGCAAACGGTTGGAAGATGAACATCAACATTCCAAGAATGAAGTTGGAAGAGCTGAAGCAATATTTGTTTAACATTGTTGATAGGAAGATTCATGCTCTTTATTATGATGTACCACACACTGGGTTTTCAATCACCGTCAAACTAGGAAACAACTATGATATACACATGATGTTTGATATTTCAGCAGCACAAGGCCAGTTGGAGATTTACATTGACCATGTAGGTGTCGATTTTTTTATTGCAAAACATATATGCCCAAATGCTACCTTGGCAGAAATGATGGATCATGTGATAACAGACTACACAAGTGACAACGAGGATAGAATGAAGAATATGGCACAATCAGATTACACTTTTGAGCAAATGGTGGAATGGGCGGAACAAGACCACTTTGAGCACGAGGAAGCTAAAGCAGATGAACATAATAAAGCGATTTTGAAGCCTTGGTTCTATTATTAAATTTGTGTCATGTTTGCGTTAAGATATCCTCTTTTGTTCTTGTACTTTATATGATTTTCGTGATATGTTATCCTCTTTTGTTCTTGTACATTACAATTTTTTTGGAGCACAAACATGAATGCTAAACTTAAAATATATACACCTTCAAGAATGATTTCAATTAATCATAACCACACATACTAGTTTCCTCACATCGACATAAATAATACATCCGGGGATTTCAATTAATCATAACCACACATACTAGTTTCCTCACATCGACATAAATAATACATCCGGGCCATGTTAAACCTAACTGCTTGGAAAAAGAGTTCCATATTTTTCTCATCCCATCTTGGTGGAAAGTTTCTTGACACAAACTGATGTAGGAGCCAACAAGTGATGACTCCACAATCTGAGGAATTCTGTTGCTGTGGGCATGGAAAAACTGGGTCGTTGTAGTAAAATGTAAAGTTGTAGTGTCTCCGCCCTGTTCGTGTAAAGTGTCCCAACTCTTCTAAACAGGTGTTGAGATGGCCAGTCCATTCTTCTAGATAGTTTTTTAGAAATCCACGACGATCAGTACTGTGCAGGGAGTCAAGAACAAACAAACTGGATAAACTTAGGTTAATGATCAAAGTTACCCAGTGATTGCCTCCTACCATCATCGGCATCAACACCTACATTGAAAATTTATTAAAAAAATACACAATCGTATAAGATTATATTGAATCATTTTACGTTGAAAGACCTTTACTTACAAAGACGACATCATCCCATGACGGGTATGGAGGCGTGCTACCATCCAATGTTCCCCTGATCCAAGGATCTATCGTAAGCATGGGTACATCACCTTTTTTAGTGGGGTAAGTCGAGGCTGTCCACGACTTCGAAACAGTCCATACCACATTAGCTTGCCTCATTCTTATTATGATCTCGACCCAACTATTCATATGCTGATTTACAAGAATATATTGAGTTATTTTACGGTCTTGAAAATAAAATAATCTAAACCTTTAAAAATATAGAACAATAAACTTACATCGTCAGTCAACCAACCAATTTTATCGGCTGGTCCTGGATCATTACCGTTCCTGTAATGATCCGGAAGTAGCTTTTGAAAGAAACTCAGATCTGCCAACCAACCCCTTGGAAGGCAGTCAAGATATATAACTGTTGGGTTTTCAAGGAACTCATTAAGTGGAACATACCTCCGACGCTCAACCTAAAAACAAAAGATAAAGTGTAACTATGTTAATCAAAACATAATTACTAATAAATTTAAAACATATTTTAGTGTTACCTTCTTGGGGTCAACATTATGTACTAATATTGGATCCCCAAAACCAGAACCAACACAACTAACATCAGCAGCCTCTTCATCCTCATCATCCGCTGCTTCTCCTAAGTTCAACAGTGGAATCTCCGAGGTCTTCTTATTCCGTTTTATTTTACCCCCACGTTTCTTAAGGACGATAGTGGTAGGTCCCTGTTGGGTATACGGATCTTGCTGATATTTAGTCGGTCTACAATCCCTCCTCGGTCGCTCCATCGAATCCTTAACATCAATATGATTACTAGTACACAATAATAATCGATATTTATTTTAAATAATTAATATGTTACCTGCTTCTCAAGCCCAACGTTAGGGCCGTGAGATGGACCTCCCTGGTCATGAACGGGCGTGGCAAATGCAGTGAACCCATAAGGTGTACGTGTAGCAATATGTTCGCTGGTTGGAAACCATGATGGACATGTAGACGGCACCGCAGGTGAAGGTACACGAAGACCTTCAAAGAAAGAATCGTTAGGTGCCGCAACAGTTGGACGTCTGGGCCGTTGCGATCCCTATATATAAAATTAAAAGGAAAAGTGAGTAACCAACAAATGTAAATATAATTAAATTAAAAGCATGAAAATATACCTGCGTGTTTTAAAAACCACTAAAGGCACTGAAACCAACATTCTCACCAACAACGAAGCTTGATTCTCTTTGTGGCCGTGGATTCTTCACAAATCGGAATTGATGCAATACATTTTTTAAACAAACAATTAAAAAAATATTAACTAATGTTGATACAAAACAATTATTTAAACAAATAATTTTTTAAACTGCTTACCCCATATTTTTCGTTTAATTGTTCGATTTGGAGGTCATGTTTCTTTAACCATGCTTCAACTACGGGGGGAATATCTTCCCGCACAGATCGGTTTGCCGGCTGCTGTATGACTGGATGTGGGGGCGGGTTCCCATCAAAAAAGGCTCTACTTTGAACCCACCAGTCGGTATTTTGCTCAAACTCATCTGGGATAAGCCTAGCCAACGGCCGCCTTACCTATTAAGAAAAAGTACAATATATACCACGTTAAAAAATCCAAACAATATTTATTTATTGTATCGTAATAAATTTAGTTCATATGTCAAACTCACACTAAATTCGCCATCCAGAATAATGTTTACACCCTCCCGGTTCACCAAGCGGCTAAAACCCCAAGCAATTGATCGGGGATACAACTGTTGATGAGAAAAAAATAGGGCTGCACCATGTGGGAACGACTCCAATATCCACGTCTACAAATAAGGAAATTATTATTAGAAATTGCTAACGGGAAACATATACATCAAGTTTACAAATTTATATATGACATACCTTGAAGGCCCACATAAATCCATTCAACGAGTACTTAGGCATTGTATTGGGATCCCTCCCCTCGGCAAAGTGCTTTACCCTACGCGTTACTGCTGCATCCTTTATATTCTTGTACAAGTCTGGCCATACATAAGACACCCACGGATACAGATTCCAGGCATCTAAATCCTCGACTAACCTAAGTATCCATTCTTCGACTACTTTCCTAATCTCAGTCCCTTCTAACACCAACATCAACACGCATATCAAACATACGCGAACAACATCCTCGTCACTCAACTCAAAAAACTGTTTACTATTTATTATACTACGCAACATACCAACTTTTATTGATCTTGAATCTGCTGTCGAGGGGAACACTCGTCTCCTAAACAGCATAGGTCCTTCTTGATAAAGATTTCTAAAATCCGTCCCAAACCTTAAACTAGTAACTAGACAAAATTCCTCTCTACCAAACTTAATCTCAACCTCACCTACCCGAGATAGATCACGTACACGATATCTCAAAGGAACAATGTTTGTCTCACCCTCATCACACGGCACTTGGTGGCATATAAAATAATGCACTAAGACAACACTCTCTTGCATTGTTGGTATATCTAGCAACCAACCAAAGCATGTTTGCCTAAATAACTGTTACCTTGGGGTGTTCCTGATAAGTTTTTTAATATCCCTAACTAACGACAACTTACTCCTACATGAAACTTCCGTCGGATAATCCTAAAATAAAAAATACATATAAATATATATTACAACACATATACTTTACAAATAAATAAACAATACGTGTTTTATAGAAAAAAATTATTTTAGATTGCGAAATACCCGATAATCCGCCATATTCAACACCGCAGCCACCACCACCACCTGTCACCTTACCACCAACAGCAACAACACCACACAACGAGAGCAACCACACCGACAAAACAACGACAAACAACCACCACCACCACCTTTCACCTTACCACCAACAGCAACAACACCACACAAGGAGAGCAACCACACCGACAAAACAACGACAAACAACCACTACCACCACCTTTCACCTTACCACCAACAGCAAAAACACCACACAACGAGAGCAACCACACCGACAAAACAACGACAAGCAACCACCACCACCACCTGTCACCTTACCACCAACAGCAACAACACCACACAACGAAAGCAACAACACCGCCAATGTACAACTTGTATTTTATGTAATGGAACTTTATATACTTTTGCAACTTGCAATTGATATGTTATCCTCTTCGAACAATGTTATAGTATCAGTTTTTTCTTTGCAAAGAAAGAATCATGCATGTGTCTCTTTATCTTGTATTATGTAATGGAAGCTTAGTATGTAATGGAAGCTTATTACGCAGGATCTTCGAACAATGTAATATGTAATGGAAGCTTAGTATGAGTTTTTTCTTTGCAAATGAAACTCTTCTCTGCATGTGTTCTCTTTATCTTGTATATGAATTTGTCGGATTAAGCATGCATGTGTCTCTTCACATCCCTTCAAACGTTCCTTCCCGAGGTTTGTTTTTTTCACATTTTGCGTAAAAGTAACACATCTTGCGTATGAATATGCGCGGGATGATATTATATCCATATTTTTGCATCTTGCGTAATTTTGCACATCCTGCGTAAAAGAATGCGCGGGATGTTTTAAATGTTTTTTTTTTTTCGACGGCTAGGATCAAAACATGTCATCTTGCGTATCTTGCGTAAAGATGAACGCAAGATGTATGGGCATTTTGGATAGCTTGATAAAGTTTGGGCAAATTGAGACATGTAAAGGTGTACAGGTCCAACCTAGTAATTTTCTCTAAAAGAAATGCAAGCTGAAAATAAAGAGAACGAAAAAGAAATTTACATGATAAGAATTAACGACGGTTCCAGTTTCTATCGCTAGAAAAACTAACGGAAATAAGTCACATGTGATCACATGACCGAGTTAAGGCCTAAGTTAAACCGAGTTTACAAGTTCAAGGTACTAAACCGCACCCTTAATATTTCAGAGTTGTAAAAAACCCAGTTAGCTAAGTTTGAGGTACAAAAATACACTTTGGCCTTTTAAATATGCATTGATCCATCGATGGAATAGTGGGTGTAATTAGATGCGAGTATACGACACATTTGAGAGAAAAATATGCATTGACTACCGTTCTATGTAGGGCTGTAAATGAACCGGACGAACACGAATGGAGCCTTGTTCATGTTCGTTCATTTAATTTTAGCGGGACAAATAAACGGACACGAACGTTTAAACGGACGAATTTTCTTGTTCATGTTCGTTTATTAAGAAAATGAGTTGTTCATGTTCGTTTATGTTCGTTCATTAAGACACTAAACGAACGTTAAACGAACATAAACGATCGAACATAAATGAATATAGACAAACAAACATAAATAAACGTAAACGGACATAAACGAGTGCAAACTAAAGCTATTACTTTAAACGTACCATCTGATCATTATCCCAAAAGATAGTCTTAATGATATCATTTATCATAGCGGATGTTCATATTCATCATTTACCTTAGCTATTACTGTGAATTATATTGGCGCCAAACACTCCCCCGCTCATTTGAAGACCATTGTTTTGAACTTTTGATGCTACTTTTCAATTTTCATTAAACTTTACTCTATTATCCGCATACTCAGTAGGGGGTTTTTATACTTGATATATAATTTATTAGGCAGCTTTGATATACTTGATATATAATTTATTAAAACTTTTTAATATATGGGTTGTTAATCGAACGATAATAATTGAACGTAAACGAACGAAATAATCGAGCGTAAACGAGCGAAATAATTGAACGTTCACGAGCGCAAATGAACGAACGAAGCATTTGTTCATGTTCGTTCATTTAACTAAACGAACCAAAAATCTTGTTCGTGTTCGTTCATTTATTAAATAAACGAACATAAACGAGTTTCCCGCCGCACGGTTCGCAAACGGTTCGCTGAACGTTCAGTTCGTTTACAGCCCGAGTTCTATGCACAATAAGTTGTGAGAAAAAAAAAATCACAAGGTAACTAGTGTATCAATCTATCTAAAGACAAATGACGTGGGTGAATAAAAGTTGTGACAATTTTTATTTATTTATTTATTTATTATTATTATTTTTTTTAAGTGTATGGTTTTGATGTAAATATTGTTAGAAAAATATTTGCGTATTAAAATTTTATAAATTAACATTTTGTGTATCAAATATTCATTTTTACATTCAACTTCTTTATAATATATGCATCAAATATTCATTTTTACATTCAACTTCTTTATAATATATCTATATGTAGTAATGAATTTAAGAATTTTTTTTATCTTCTACTTTTTTTACACAACAAAAAAGTCACTCTTCGAGGCTCAGATAGTTGAGTAGCGAGCCTTCAATGATTGAGGGTCAGTTAGTCAATAGTGCTTGACGTGGCAAACGTTTCACGTTTTAGCTTTGTTTGTGTGAGAATATATGAATCTTACAATTATATATATATATATATATATATATATATATATATATATATATATATATATATATATATATATATATATATATATATAAATTAAGAAATTTTTTGATCTTATACTTTTTTTACACAACAAAAAAGTCACTAATCGAGGCTCAGATGGTGAGTAGTGGCCGGGGCCACTCAGTGGGTAGTCGCATTTTCTCATTTGCTTTCCCATTCGTTCGTTATTGTCATTTGTCTTTAGATAGATTGATACATTACTTCTTTATGATGAAGTAGATAATCTTGAAACAAATTTAAACTTGGGAAACAAGGAACAGAAAACTTGGGGAGCAAGGAATCAAGGTTAGGAGTGTAATCGAGCCGAGCCAAGCCCGAGCTTGACAAGGTTCGAGCTCAGCTTGAAAAATAAAAGGTTGGCTCGAGGTCGGTTCGATTGCTCGTCAAGCTTTAACCATCCAAGCTTGAGTTCGGCTCAAGTAGGATTCGAGCAAAGCTCGAGCTTAGCTTGAAAAACTCAAAATTATATATATAAAAGCTCGAATTTGTGTCAACTGGTATTTGCAGCTGAACTGAACTCGAACAAAATAGCAGATACGCCATTCCGCGTCAAAACGAATTGCAAATTGCAGCCGCCACTAAAAAAGAGGGCCAATGACTTAAATAGACCAAGAGATTTTTTTTTTCCCATCGCATAGACCATTTTCTCTATTTGAAAAAAAATTCCAAATATAGACTGCTCGACTGTGAGACCACTCGACTCCAGTTTTATTTTTTGCTCGACTTCACTTTTTGGAAAAAAAAGTCGCGAAATATATAGGCTGGAAATCAACTTTTTATTTTATTTTATTATTTTATTATTTTTTTGTCTATTTAAGCTATTAACTCAAAAAAATATAGTATTCACACAGAACTTGTACATGATCTCGAATCAAAAACTGGAAAAGAAATACTTAACCGTTTAAAAACCAAATTAGATATCTTTAAGAGTAATAAAACCAACAATAAAACTCTCATGACCAATGCCAACATTATAGTTTAAAGGGTATGTCTAAAATATAATATTTTATCCTTTATTAAGTTAGTCCTTATAATTAGGTTAATATTTAAATCAGCCCTTATTTACATGTTTAAAAATAATATGAAAATATATTTATACTAAGGCTCGAAAAGCTCGATAACCGCTCGAGCCGAGCTATCAAAAGCTCGAGCTCGACTCATTATATATTTCAAGCCAGTTTATTGGGCTTAAGCTCGGGCTTGAGCTCGATAAAAGCTCAGCTCGATCAAGTCGAGCTTGAACTCGAGCTCGAGTTGCTTGATAAAAGTTTGGCTCGTTTACACCCCTAATCCAAGTCACAGCAGATTTTTCAGTTTTATTAGGAAACTTTTCTTATGTTTATCTTTATTTGTTAATTAGTATTGGTATGCAATTAGGAAACCTTTACTTCTAGTCAGTTTAGAATTAGGATTCTTAGGTCTATTTAAACCACATTCCAGCATAGTTGTATTCATTCAATTCATTATTAAAAAACTTCAAGTCAATTTTGTTCTTCTTTGATACCACCTAATGTAGGACAGCGGAAGGCCGATTTGTCCACAACAAATGCTTTGTGAACAAGAAGAATTTTCTTGATTGCCTAGGATAAAGGCAGATATACTAACTTTTTCGGGGTCATTAAACATTGAAGATTTTCTTGATTGGGTTTCTGAAACAGAAAAGTATTTTGAACTCATGGACATTCCCGAAGAATCCCAAGTCAAATATGTTGCTTACAAATTGAGAGGAGCCGCCTCATCTTGGTGGGACAATCTTCAAACAGGTTGTCGTCGTCAACGAAAACGACCATTACTACAAGGCGCAAGATGAAACGATTAATGTACGCGCGTTTTCTTCCGGTTGATTACGAGTAGACTCTTTATTCACTATATCAGAATTGTCGCCAATATTCTTGAACTGTATCAAAATATGCAGAAGAATTCATGAGACTTGCATCCCGAAATCAGTTAAGCGAGTCCGATGCACAACAAGTTGCAAAGTTCAACGATGGTCTTCGTTATGACATTCAAGCCTTTATATCTCTCCAAGCAACTTAGGACTCTTGATGAAGCCGTGCGGGTGGCGTTGAAAGCAGAACAAACAATCAGTAGACAAGGAAAGGGCAACTCTAAGTTCAAAAGTAAACCCGATGTAAACCAAAGTTCGAATCAATCAGGAGAAAGTTCATAGCCACTTAATTCCAGTGAAGCAGATAGTGAGAAGAATAAGTCGACATATGCAAGTACTTCTTCACATGCCATAAAGAAACCAACAAATCCTTATGCCCGCCTCGTTGGTAATAAGTGTTTTAGATGTCAAAAAACATGTCATACTTCTAGCCAATGTCGAGCGAGCAAAACTGTAAATGTAGCAGAACGAGAAGAATTCTACGAAGGATCTGAGAATGAAGAATGTTTCATCCGACCCGAAGATGTTCTTGACGAGGAAGAAGATGACCAAGAGGAAGCTTATTCTTATGTTGTTCGTAGATTAATGCTCACCACTCCTAAAAAAAGTGAAGACACCTAACGATACAACATCTTTCGAACACGATGTAGAATCAATCAAGATGTCGTCAACAACGAATATGGATTAAAGCCATAGGTGAAGTACGGGTAACTGAACAATGTGAAGTTCTGATCTCCATGGGCAAGTACAAAGATACAATTTTATTTGACATTGTAGACATGGATGCGTGTCATGTCTTACTTGGGCGGCCTTGGCAATTCGATCTAGGTGTGATACACAAAGGGAAGGAAAACACTTACACGTTTTCAAAGGATGGTAAAAAATTCACTTTATGTCCCTTTTCTAGTGAAGATAGACCAAAAGAAACTAAAGAGAAAGCAAATACTATTCTCTTATGCTCACGAGAGGCCTTTTTGGCTGAGATACGACATGCTTAAACCATATTCGTTGTTGTTTTTAAAGGGGACGACACGATAATGGAGAATGTACCACCTAAGCTACATGATTTATTATCTGAATTCAAGAACATCATGCCCAAATAACTCACGGATGGTCTCCCTCCATTAAGAGACATTCAACGCCAAATTGACTTTGTACCCAGGGCTAGTCTCCCAAACTTGCCTCACTACCGTATGAGTCCAACTGAACACAACATTTTACAGGGCATGGTAG
The DNA here is from genome assembly GCA_021014915.2 of Artemisia tridentata subsp. tridentata. NCBI lineage: Eukaryota > Viridiplantae > Streptophyta > Magnoliopsida > Asterales > Asteraceae > Artemisia > Artemisia tridentata. The sequence goes on from CP139506.1 coordinate 417,681,905, forward strand.
AAGAACTGTTTAAGAAGGGTGTCATTCAAGAAAGTAAAAGTCCATGTGCGGTTCCAGCATTACTTGTACCAAAGAAGGAAAAAACGTTGCGTATATGTATTGATAGTCGAGCCATCAACAAAATCACAGTTAAGTATTGATTTCCCATTCCCCGTCTTGATGACATGTTGGATATGCTACATGGTTCTCAGGTATTCTCCAAAATTGATCTTCGTAGTGGTTATCACCAACTTCGAATTCGTCCTGGAGATGAATGGGAGACTGCTTTTAAGATAAAAGAGGGCTTTTATGAATGGCTTGTCATGATTTTCGGGCTTTCAAATGCTCCGAGCACGTTTATGCGATTAATGAATCAAGTCTTAAAGCCCTTCATTGGAAAATTTCTCGTTGTGTACTTTGATGATATCCTCATCTATAGCAAGACAGAGGATGAGCATTTAGACCACCTACGAGAAGTACTTATGGCTTTGCAAGAACATAAGCTATTTGTAAACCTGAAGAAATGTAGCTTCATGACTAACAAGCTACTTTTCTTAGGATTTGTGGTTAGTGCTAGTGGTATCCATGTAGATGATGAAAAGATTAAAGTCATACAAGATTGGCCTACACCTCAGACAATTGGTGATGTTCGAAGTTTCCATGGTTTGGCAACATTCTATCGTCGCTTCATTCGGGATTTTAGTACAATCATGGCTCCAATCACTGAATGCCTAAAGAAAGGGCATTTTCATTGGGGAGATGATGCTGCTAACAACTTCTCATTAATTAAACAGAAACTTACACCAGATCCTGTCCTTGTCTTACCAAACTTTCAAAAACCATTTGAGTTAGCAATTGATGCTTCCATTATTGGTGTTGGAACAATTTTATCACAAGAAGGGTGTCCTGTAGCATTCTTTAGTGAGAAACTTAGTGAAGATCGAAGAAAGTGGACCACCTATGAGCTCGAATTTTATGCTATCGTACGGGCTGTTAAGCATTGCGAACAATATCTTTTCCAGCAAGAATTTGTGCTTCAAACAGACCATGAAGCATTGAAATATTTCAACACCCAAAATTCGATCAGTCGTATTGATGAACTCAAATAAGTACATTTTATTACCATCACTTATCCTATTAATTTGACTTGTTTTATTATATTATGTATGAGGATTGATACTTAATCGTTTACTTTTGTAATTCTCAGGTAAAAACAAGCGTTTGGTGAAACTTGGCAATTTTGGACTAATTATGGAGCAAAACAAGCAAGAAAGTTAAGAGTCTACTGAAGTGTACAAGATCAAGACATTCTGCTCCAGATGCGCCGCATCTTGCTTATTACATACGGCGCATCACTATCCAGATTTCACAAGATACGATCCAAGATACAAGAGGACATGCGCCGCATCTATTTATGGAGTTACGTCGCATCTTCTGGCGGTGTACGAATATTCCTGAATATATTAATCTTGGACCCCACGCGAAGTTAAGTCAATGCGCCGCATCTGCTTATTAGATGCGCCGCATCTTACCCTCAGACAGAAACTATAAATACCCCAAGACCAGACGAATTTCAGAGCATATATACATTATACGAGGTACGAAGTACAGAAACCCTAGGACGAATTCAGTCAAGGTAGCAGCACAAGACACACCTTGAACGAAGATACAAGAGCTGTAAGAAGGTTCTGCATGTATTTAATTCATTAAGTAGTTTTGTTTTATTGTGTTAGTAAACTTTAATTCATCAAGATTGGTGGCTTGTGTAATGTGACAACGGAAAGATTGCACTCCCTTAAAACTGCTTTCTCATTAATTAAAGTTTATATGTTGATGTCTTTGGTGACTTTTATTAGTGCATTGATAACCTCTGTGTCTAGCTGAGCGTTGATCGGGTCGCCATGCCTCTGCCCTCGCCTATTTATTAGATCGCCTATGCATTCTATCGTCTGTAGAAAAGTAGGAAGAAAGATAAATAGGATAGTCATAAGTAATCATTAAGGGTTTACTCGCCGATAAGATTAGAACCAACGAGAAAGGACTTAATCTCGGTGCGTTGCATCGAACTATACACTTCATATAAGACTAGCAATAAAACAAGTGACAAACTACTTATCTATCAGGACAGATCTTCTTATTGTCTCAAGTATTTATCTGTGTACGTGTATGCTATTCGCTGATTCGTGCCTATTGGTTTAGTTTATTATTTAATTGCAACCAAATCGTGCCAGTCTCTCAGGCTGAACCCCCTTGCGTTAGATTAGGTTGTATAGCTAACTTAATATATTAAAATACTGATTAGAATAACGAGATAATACGTTCCACTCTTAGTGATCGACACTCTACTTACCATTATATTCATACTGACCGGGTACACTGCTCGTTAAGTGTGTGTGTTATTGATAAGTCGGCTAAATATAAATTTAAAACTTGAGTACGCATTAATACTGCTAAACCGCAACGACACATCGCACGCATCAAGTTTTTGGCGCCGCTGCCGGGGAGTGAATTGTTATTATCTGTTAATTTGATTAGTATTTTAATTAGGTTTTTTTTTTTTTAATCTAACCGCTAATTCTGTTGTGTATTAGGTTAATTTGCATTCATTGTATTATTTTGCATATTTTCTGTTTTGTGTGTTATTTATTTGCTTGTTTTCTTTGTGTTTATTTTCGTTTGTGTTTTTATTTGTTTTTATTTTTCGTATTTTTTGTATCCTGCTATCGTTGTACTGAGCTAAATCAAACGATACGGCGCATCTGATTTCTCAGATACGGCGTATTGCGTTTAATTTTTATAAAATACAACGCGTTTAATTAATTCGATACGACGCATCTTTCCCCAAAGATACGGCGTATCTGTTTTTGATAAAAAAAATTTCTAAACGTTAACGCCATACGACGCATCTGCTTTAGCAGATACGGCGTATCTATTATTTTAATTAAAAACAGTTTTCGAATTATTAAACAGATACGACGCATCGATCTCTGTCGATACGGCGTATCTTCTGAATCAAAAATCTTGAAACGTAACGAAAATACGGCGCATTAACTTTTGTTAATACGACGCATTTAATTTTAAATAAATATCGATTTTTGATTATTAAAATTGATACGGCGCATTCTAATTTCTAAGCGGCGTATCTATTTTCTGAATAAAAGTCTGATTTAATTTTAACGATTATAAGATACGGCGTATCCATCTTTTTGGATACGGCGCATCGTCTGCAGATATCAGCAACTTTTTTTTTTTATCTCCGAACGGAAAATACTCTGACCCTTATACCTGGAAACTTTTACTTTGAAATCTACCTCTCTTTAATTTTCAGGAACAATGTTCGATATTTTCCCCAACTTGTTCGGAAGACCCCAAAGAAATCTTACCATGGAAGAGTTTGCACTACGAATCGCTCAAGCCAATGAAAAAGAACATCATGAAGCAAGAAACTTTATTAATGAATTCAAAGGCAGTCATGAGCTGTTACTAAAGGAACAAAACAACATGATTTATGGATTGGCAATTGAAGTGCACCAATTGTCAGCGGTGCTTAACAAGGTTCTTTTGGTAAAGCAAGATTTGAAAGGGATTACAACTAGAGGAGGAAAGTCAACCTTTCAAATCGGAGAGACACCCGAGGATGACGGTACAAACAAGATTTTCCCTGAATCTTTATCACCTGAGCAAGAGCAACCAAAAGAGACTAGTCCAGAACCTGTAATCAGAGAAGAACCTTCTATTGAACCTAAACAATCAACACTACCTTTCCCACATAGGGTAAGGAAAGAGAAAGAAGATGCCTATCAAAAGAAATTCCTGGAGAATCTCAAGCAGCTGCAGCTAAGCATACCATTTATGGAAGCCCTAGTGCAAATGCCAAAATATGCTAAATATCTGAAGAGCTTGCTTACAAACAAGTCTAAACTTGAAGAGGCTTGCACCATAACAATGGGGAAAAGAAGCTCAGCAGCATTACTCAATAAACTTCCGTCTAAAGAAAAAGATCCAAGGAGTTTCACTATTCCTTGTCAAATTAAAAATTTGCATATTGAAAATGCTTTAGCCGACCTAGGAGCTAGTATAAGTCTTATGCCCTCTTCTATGTATGATAAATTAGGTCTTGGTGAACCAAAACCCACTAGGATGTGCTTAGAACTAGCTGATAGGTCCATACAATACCCATTAGGAATAGCTGAAAATATATTAATAAAAGTTGATAAATTTGAATTACCTATCGACTTTGTTATCCTCGATATGCCTGAAAATTCTAGAACTCCTATAATATTAGGACGACCATTTTTAGCCACTGCTAGGGCTATAATTGATGTTTTTAATAAAAAGATAACTCTTACCATAGGAAAAGATGAGGTTGAGTTCAACATGGAACAATCTATGAGTAAAGATAAATCCGATGACGATGAATGCTATAATATCGATGTTTCTGATGACACGATTAATCAATTTACTCAGAAATTGTTAAAAAGTAATTTACTTGATTCTTTTCTGCTTAAAAATCTAGAAAACACAATTGCTATAGAAGATCAAGTTGAAGAGAATACTATTAATAATAATTTAGCTGCTGGCTCTGCTGTATTTAACGACATACGGCGCATCGAAAATATCGATGCGGCGCATCTATCTTATGACAGCAGCGATATAATTAAAGAACAAGTATATTCCGCTAATGCTACTGAAATTGATAATATTAAACGTACGCTTAAGGATCTCCCTTCTACTTTGGAGTATGCCTATTTAAATGGGAACACTAATTCGCCCGTTATTATTGCATCTAATTTAACGCCAAAAGAAAAAGAATCCCTTTTGCAGGTACTATATAAATGAAGAGGAGCGTTAGCGTGGAGTATGTCTGATATTAAGGGAATTAGCCCGTCATTCTGTACGCATAAAATCCTTATGGAGGATGAATTCAAACCAACTATCCAACCTCAAAGGCGTTTGAATCCAAAAGTCCAAGACGTGGTGAAAAATGAAATTGTGAAATTACTTGACTCCGGACTTATTTACCCAATTTCCGACAGCTCATGGGTCAGTCCTATCCACGTTGTACCAAAAAAGGGAGGAATGACGGTAGTACTCAATGACGATAATGAACTAATCCCTTCAAGAACTGTTACCGGATGGAGAGTTTGCATCGACTACCGCAAACTCAATGATGCTACGCGAAAAGATCACTTCCCTCTTCCATTTATTGATCAAATGTTAGAAAGACTATCAGGTCATGATTATTATTGTTTTCTCGATGGTTTTTCAGGTTTCTTCCAAATACCAATTGCCCCTGAGGATCAAGAGAAGACGACTTTCACCTGCCCTTATGGAACCTTCGCCTATAGGAGAATGCCGTTCGGACTATGCAACGCCCCTGCTACTTTCCAACGTTGTATGACGGCTATCTTCCATGATATGGTAGAAGACTTTATGGAAGTCTTCATGGACGACTTCTCGGTGTTCGGTAACTCATTTAGTGATTGTCTCTTTAAACTTGATAAAATGCTTGCTAGGTGTGAAGAAACTAACCTTGTTCTTAATTGGGAAAAATGTCATTTTATGGTTAGAGAGGGAATTGTGTTAGGACATAAGATTTCTGGGAAAGGTATAGAAGTTGATAAAGCTAAAATTGATGTAATTGCCAAACTACCTTACCCCACTAATGTAAAAGGTGTTAGAAGCTTTTTAGGACATGCCGGATTCTATCGTAGGTTCATAAAGGATTTTTCAATGATATCTAGGCCTATGACCCAATTATTGCTAAAAGATGCGAAGTTTGATTTTTCTGAAGATTGCAAAAAGGCATTTAATATACTTAAAGAAAAACTAACCTCCGCACCTATTATAATTTCGCCGGATTGGAATTTGCCTTTTGAACTAATGTGTGATGCTAGTGATTATGCTGTTGGAGCTGTACTTGGTCAAAAGATAGATAAGAAATTTAAGCCAATTTATTATGCTAGCAAAACATTGAATAATGCCCAAGAACACTACACCACCACGGAAAAAGAACTTTTAGCAGTAGTTTTTGCATTCGATAAATTTAGATCATATCTTATATTGTCAAAAACTATGGTTTACACTGACCATTCTGCTTTGAAGTATTTGTTCAATAAACAGGATGCCAAGCCAAGGCTTATTAGGTGGGTTTTATTGCTCCAAGGATTCGACATTGAAATTAAAGATAAAAAGGGTGCCGAGAATCTAGCTGCTGACCACTTATCTAGACTTGAAAACCCTGATATGGAGGTGCTTGACGAAAGGGAAATAGCCGATGAATTTCCTGATGAACACTTTATGATGGTAGGAATTAAGAGCAATAGTAATGGACCGTGGTATGCCGACTTTATAAACTTTATTGTTACAAATGAAATTCCAAAAGGGCTAACATCCGACGAGAAAAGAAGGTTTCTAACTCGCGCTAGCGAGTATATTTGGGACGAACCTTATGCCTTTAAATTATGTCCTGACAATATTATACGAAGATGCGTAGATGGTGATGACATCCCAGCAATATTGGCACATTGCCATTCAGGGCCAACGAGGGGACATCACGGTGCAGTCATCACAAGAAGAAAGATCCTTGATGCGGGATTTTATTGGCCCACTATGTTGGATGATGCAAAAGATTATATAAAAGGATGTGATGCGTGTCAACGATCCGGGAATATAACGTCGAGAAACGAAATGCCGCAAAATTATATCCATGTATGTGAAGTTTTCGACATATGGGGATTGGACTTCATGGGGCCGTTTCCTGAATCTAAAGGTAATAAATATATTTTGGTTGCTGTTGATTACGTATCAAAATGGGTCGAAGCGCAAGCATTGCCAACAAACGACAGCAAGGTAGTACTTAAATTTTTGCAAAGTTTGTTCTCTAGGTTTGGAATTCCTAAAGCATTGATTAGTGATAGGGGAACACACTTTTGTAATCATCATCTGGGAAGAGCCTTGCAAAAATATGGAGTATATCATAGGATTTCCACCGCATACCATCCTCAATCCAATGGGCAAACTGAAGTAACCAATAGGGCTATTAAGCGAATTCTTGAAAAAACGACTGGATATAATCCGAAAGGGTGGTCTGACAAGTTAAATGATGCTTTATGGGCATTCCGTACAGCCAATAAGACACCAACGGGATGCACTCCATTTCGTCTTGTATACGGAAAAGCATGCCACCTACCGGTCGAAATTGAACAAAGTGCATATTGGGCTTTGACAAATTGTAATTTGGATATGGAAGCTGCAACGAAGAACCGTTTCATAGAACTTAATGAACTCTATGAACTAAGAGATGAGGCCTACAAAAATACTAAGATCTACAAAGAAAGAACTAAAAGATGGCATGACTCGAGGTTACGTGGGGATAAAACGTTTACTATTGGAGAGAAAGTGCTACTATTTAATTCCAGATTAAAGATGTACCCTGGTAAACTTAAATCAAGATGGACGGGTCCGTTCGTTGTCAAGAAAGTGTATCGTTATGGAACTATTGAAATATGCGATAAAAATGGTTATATATTCAAAGTAAACGGGCAACGTGTGAAGAAATACTTTGATAATAAAATTGAGGATAATGAGAACGAGGTGGTGGAGTTTGAGCCTGAAGTATTGGATTAATGAGCTGAACGTGAGTCTAACTTGAAGACTCTGGAATAAAGACAAGTGCTTACCGGGAGACAACCCGGATTTATCTTTTTATTTTCTGTTTTGTGTCGAGTCAGTCAGGCCGCAGAGGATACGGCGCATCTCAATCTTAAGATGCGACGCATCTCCTGCAATGGTCATATCTTATTTTATTTTTCTGCATTTTTTTAATTTTCGACTTTAAAACTTTTTATCAGTTTGTTTTAATGCGGCGCATCCCTAGTTAAGGATGCGACGCATCTTCTATTCTGATCCGTATTTATTCCAGGCTCGATACGGCGTATCTTCTTCCATAAGATACGGCGCATCGACTGACCTGATGATTTTCATTTTTATTTTTATGTTTTATTTTTACTAACTACTAATGTATTATGCAAGTTTGAACCTTTCTTAACTTAGGTGTGTTTTAAAGTCTTGGTGGTATTATAGATTCCTGCATTTCCTGTGGATACATCTAATATGAAGCTTAAATGTTCTAATCCACAAGAAAGATGATTTTTGCTCTTATACAAATGGAGGATCATACCGAGCAAATCTCAGGGGAGTTTTTCTGTTCTAATTCTTTTATTTTCCAGTTTTTAACCTTTTATACAAACAACGAGGACGTTGTTTAACTTAAGTGGGGGGGATTGGAGAATTAGAACACTTAACACTTACTTGTCCTAAACTTTTCAAAATATGCTTAAAATGTGCTTAATATATCAAAATTTAAAATTTTTTAGCATGTTTTTGTTTAAAGTCTAAGTTGCATAGCTGCACACATGACGTTATTTTCAAAAATTGTGATTTTAAAAAAAAAAAAAAAATTGTGATTTTTCAAAATTCACAAATCTATGAGTGTGCCGGTGACTTGTAAACTTTAGAACTTGGCTTGTATACTATTCGAGACCACCATAATAAGTATTATTTATATAATTGGAATGACTTGTCTAAATTGGTAAATTTCTAGGATTACACCCAAATAGCCTTTATATGTTATGTGATATTAGCTAACTACACTGGTTAGTTAACCCCCGTATAAACCCTTTGTTAAAATGTTTCGTTACACCCTTACACCTTAGCCTACCCTGTAGATTAAAATCCGTGGTTGGTTAATTGCTTTAGGCAAAGTGTGTTTCCTTACATTACCTGTGTTCGCGTGCGTAATTCATTATCTATGGTTAGGTCGGGAAATTGCACAATGCAATTGGAGTGAAAGTAAATATTGTATATCTTTGAGTTTATTTTTCGTGTGTTTACTACTTTCACTATTACCGTTATTTCTGAAGTCATGAAAAGTATGGAAAAATTATCCAGAATTATCATTATAGTGATGTGGTGAAATTTTACACATCTTTGTTTAATTAAAAAAAAAAAAAAAAAAAAAAAAAAAAAAAAAAAATCGAAAAAAAATAGAAAAGAAAAAGAAAGAAGAAAGTTGGATGTTATTTTTAACCAACGATGTAAAGTTATGTAAGTGGTCGATATCACCACTATTTGTTGTATTATATTTATGGATTGAATGGGAGTTGGCAGTTATGGGAACACCAACTAAGGTTTATTCTTTGATTGAGATCTTGTTGAGTATAATTCGTGTCTACCTAAAGCGTGTGTTTCAAGTGTTAAAGCGTGAGTTATTCAATGATATGAGTCTTATTCATGGGATGGTTGGGATAGTGATTAACCACACTTAGGATTTTAATTTATTTGTTTTGTTTATTTTTCATTTTACACACAATTTATATCCCAAAAATTATCCACCCCCTTTATTATTCTTTATCCAACCAAACCTTTGATTTATTGAGATTAGGGATTTGAGCAATCTTAAGTATCGTAGTCGTGGATTCGGCTATGTATTTATGATTTTGTCGCCCTTTTTGATATAATATTATTGTTGAAGTTTGGACCTATCTTTAGCCTATTCGAGTTAAGGATTTGAGCAATTGCAAGTATCGTGTTCGTGGATTCGATCATGTATTTGTGATTTTGTCGCCTTTTCTGGAATTTGAGATCGATAGAGATTAAGAATGATTAACCCTTAAACCTCAAAACCCTTTTTACCACTTTAGACTTGTTATTCCTTGGCTTTAGTGGGGGAGATGTGTATACTTGCCAAGCTTATGATAGAATATTCGTCACGACTGGACAGTTAAACGATTAGATTTGCTTTTATCAGAATATTTTATTTTACTTCTAATTCGTTAAGTGTTTAGTTGTGTGATTATGACAAAAATGAATACATGCTTAAATATAAAAATAAATCCTAATATCTTTTAGGATACATTTTCATAAGATTTAATTTAAGGTTTACTTGGGGACAAGTAAAGTTCAAGTGGGGGGATATTTGATGAACTCAAATAAGTACATTTTATTACCATCATTTATCCTATTAATTTGACTTGTTTTATTATATTATATATGAGGATTGATACTTAATCGTTTACTTTTGTAATTCTCAGGTAAAAACAAGCGTTTGGTGAAACTTGGCGATTTTGGACTAATTATGGAGCAAAACAAGCAAGAAAGTTAAGAGTCTACTGAAGTGTACAAGATCAAGACATTCTGCTCCAGATGCGCCGCATCTTGCTTATTACATACGGCGCATCACTATCCAGATTTCACAAGATACGATCCAAGATACAAGAGGACATGCGCCGCATCTATTTATGGAGTTACGCCGCATCTTCTGGCGGTGTACGAATATTCCTGAATATATTAATCTTGGACCCCACGCGAAGTTAAGTCAATGCTCCGCATCTGCTTATTAGATGCGCCGCATCTTACCCTCAGACAGAAACTATAAATACCCCAAGACCAGACGAATTTCAGAGCATATATACATTATACGAGGTACGAAGTACAGAAACCCTAGGACGAATTCAGTCAAGGTAGCAGCACAAGGCACACCTTGAACGAAGATACAAGAGCTGTAAGAAGGTTCTGCATGTATTTAATTCATTAAGTAGTTTTGTTTTATTGTGTTAGTAGACTTTAATTCATCAAGATTGGTGGCTTGTGTAATGTGACAACGGAAAGATTGCACTCCCTTAAAACTGCTTTCTCATTAATTAAAGTTTATATGTTGATGTCTTTGGTGACTTTTATTAGTGCATTGATAACCTCTGTGTCTAGCTGAGCGTTGATCGGGTCGCCATGTCTCTGCCCTCGCCTATTTATTAGATCGCCTATGCATTCTATCGTCTGTAGAAAAGTAGGAAGAAAGATAAATAGGATAGTCATAAGTAATCATTAAGGGTTTACTCGCCGATAAGATTAGAACCAACGAGAAAGGACTTAATCTCGGTGCGTTGCATCGAACTATACACTTCATATAAGACTAGCAATAAAACAAGTGACAAACTACTTATCTATCAGGACAGATCTTCTTATTGTCTCAAGTATTTATCTGTGTACGTGTGTGCTATTCGCTGATTCGTGCCTATTGGTTTAGTTTATTATTTAATTGCAACCAAATCGTGCCAGTCTCTCAGGCTGAACCCCCTTGCGTTAGATTAGGTTGTATAGCTAACTTAATATATTAAAATACTGATTAGAATAACGAGATAATACGTTCCACTCTTAGTGATCGACACTCTACTTACCATTATATTCATACTGACCGGGTACACTGCTCGTTAAGTGTGTGTGTTATTGATAAGTCGGCTAAATATAAATTTAAAACTTGAGTAGGCATTAATACTGCTAAACCGCAACGACACATCGCACGCATCACGTATGCATGCTTATTGGATGGAATATTTGCAACAATTTACTTTTGTCATAAAGCACAAGGCAGGCAATCAGAATAAGGTAGCAAATGCCTTAATTCGACGAGCAATTTTACTTACAACCATGGGAATTGAAGTCATTGGTTTCGACTGTTTGAAAGATTTGCACATATCAGATGACGACTTTGCAGAAGTATGGAAACATAATGAAACAGGTATTCGAGGTGGGTTATATCTCATTCAAGATGGGTTCTTATTCTTTAAGAATCGGTTGTGCATACCTCGCGGGTCACTTGGAGAGCACTTAATTCAGGAACTTCATAGGGGAGATCTTGGTGGCCATCTTGGTCGAGACAAAACCATTAAGTTGGTTGAAGAACGCTATTATTGGCCATAAATCAAGAGAGACGTGAATAAATTTGTTAAAAGTGTTACATATGTCAAACCAACAAAGGTCAGTCTCAAAACACCTGTTACATATGCCAATTCCCAAAGCTCCATGGGAAGATATATCCATGGATTTTATTTTAGGATTACCAAGTACACAAAGATCTTATGATTCAGTATTTGTAGTGGTTGATCGTTTTTCAAAAATGGCGCATTTTCTTCCTTGCAAGAAAATATCTGATGCGTCACATATTGCTGGTATTTTCTTTCGGGAAGTAGTTCGGCATCAGGGGGTGCTGATCTGTGTTTCGTTGTAGGTATTTTTATATTCGAGTTTTAATATTTATATTTAGCCGGACTTATACCTTGAAGACACACTTTCACGGGCAGTGTACCCGATCAGATGTAGCCAGTGGGGTAAGTACGAGGTCGATCTCGGGAATAGTATGCTTAGATCCTATCTAGTGTATTTTACAAGTTTAAAAGGGGGTTTTTATTGATTTGATTAATTAACTACTAATAGCATAAAATGTAAACTAAACTAAATTATACTAAAGTTGTGATCAATAAGAGAAAGTAGTGCTAGCCATGTTAATCCTATTCCAATATAGTTATCCGTTTATTAGTGCAATAATTTATTAGTAAAGTACTGGTGACGTCAGGATATGTGGGGAATGTTTCCTTTGTCCAGACAACATCCCCACACTCCTATCTAACCTAAACTAGTCCACTTGGTCCGTGAATCTAGTAACTATACATTTAATCTCCTAGGCCATTTAGTCAATGTTCCTATCGGACTACAAGTATGCATTAAGTCGTGTCAACTAATCTATGTGATTTCTCAGTGGTATCCATTTCGTCCATACGATACCTGATGCGTGGTTTTGCGACCTTACAACAGGTTTTACCTCTCGAGGGATCTCAAGAGGCTTGCAATCCCCACCAGACAGTGTACCTGACCGATGTAGTATAGTGTAGTGGCAAGTACCGAGGGATTAATCGTTCTCTAGGGGAATAGTGTCGTTAGGATTGAAAAACTACTCTAATAGGTCTAAGGGTGAGGGAAGATTCTTTTTGTATTTTTTATATTTTTATAAAAGCAAGTAAAATCTCGGGTTTAAAGGAGTGGGCGGAATTAGTTGCTAGTCAACTAACCCAAATAACTACAATTGCAAATAAAATAAAATAACTGAAAATAAAAAGATTGTGGAACTTATATGGAGAGAAATGTGTTTACTTAGATTTCCTTACTCCCTAACTATCTTTTACCGATTGATTAGTGTGTATTAATTGCGTGGATGACAGGTGTATTCCTTAATACCAATCGTGGGGTGGCGTACGTACTTCCCCAACTCTATAAGCTCCTACTTCACTCCTATGTCGAGCCGGCTAAGAAGCTCCTAACATGGGATCACTAGAATTCGCTCATGCATTAAATACAACCATAAAAACCTTAGTACGCATTGGTTCATGTTTCTTAAGACGTTCAAGCAAGTTACCGTATAGGAGGTTAGCCAGTTTTCTTAAGCCTAACATCGATAAACAATCATCCAATACAATTAATAACACACCAACAACCAATAATCAATAGTTAGGTTTCATTAGATCTAAGCAAACACAAGATAAATCGTATTTATTTGATCAAATATTGCCCTAAATCGTTCCTTTTGTCATTTTAGGTACACTTTTCGCTTCATCAAATACCCTTACACTTGAGATTTGCTTGTCCTCAAGCAAATGCGCTTTTATTCTAATCAAAATACAAGTTAGGGGTCATTTAACGCTAATATAAAAGTAATTATAACAAATAGTCGTTCCACTTTAATCATAATAAGCACGGAGATTACAAACTAGCACCTCACAAGTAGTGTTTAGATACTCACATCTCTCAGGTGTCATAAAAGTATATCTCATAAATGAAAATGAATAATATCTCTCACTACTTGTCATAGCAAATAGATTACCATAGGCTTGGGAAAGGATCAAAAACCTCCTCCACTAGGCGTAAGCACATAAGATAAACTATCAAAGAGGGCTTTTAAACGGGTTATAACGTTAGGTGTAGGGATATGATAAACACGGTTTTGTTGGATAAAGGATATTTTACTGGTGACGAGTTAAAGATCTTGATTAATTACATGTACAATATAGCGTTGCTAAGCCAAGACTAGACTCGACTTAAGCTAATGAAAAAAAAAATAACAAAAAGATAAAATAAACATAAAATGAAACGGGATGGTAGTCCGTTTTTTTTTTTTTTTTTTTTTTTTTTTTTTTTTTTTTTTTTTTTTTTTTACATACACTCTTGCCCTACCATCCAAAATAATACATCGTAGGGGGGTTGTATCCCCCTTACACTTGAACTTTTGCATAACTTTACAATTAACTATTCTAATGACTCGAATTAAGATAATCAAAACACTTGGAGTACTTTTAAAATATTCAGCACATATGGGGGTAATAATGTTGTTCTTCCCCATTACTCCATTACACTAGTACTTTACCCATGAGTCCCAATCGCCCCAAAACAATATGTACAAGGATATGACTCGACTTAGCAACCATGTAATCAATTAGATAATTAACTTGGGGTTTAAACAAATGTTGTCACAATAATGCACTAAAAATGAGTGCATACAAGGTCGGCCAAGGCGATTTGGGTGTACATTTAAGTGGGGTGTAAACAAATTATTACTTTAAGTAAAATGCTTAAAGTTAGAAACGAAAAGATAGGCTCTGAGGGGTGTACTAGGGTATCGTGTACTAAAAATGAGTACAACGCAAAGGGTGTGGGAGAATTACTTGACCAATGTAGCCAACGTAATTATAACAAAAACACAGGTGTAAAACAATGGGTTAATCCTAATGCCTCTTATCATGTAGTAAATTTAACTACACGAATGTAGTCTCACTTGTGGCCTCGGAATGGTCCTAACGTAAGTTCTAGAATCTAAGTGCTACCGGTACACACATCATAGCATAAATGCTTTTCCTACCAATTCTAGGGGCGAACCTCACATATTTGGGGGTGGAAAACTTTTTAGTGGTACGGTTTTGTGCTAGTCATATAACTCCTATCCGTGAGACGCTCATTAAGACCAAAGTTTCACTCCTATATGTTGTAAAAAAATTTAAATTTGGCACTAAAATTGCCTTAACAGGTATTTCTCTCAGTTTTATTACACATCTACCATTAAACAAACGAAAAATCAAGCGTAATAGCATTCTCTAAGGTATTGTACTTTACCCCCCCCCCCCCCTTACACTTAAGATGAACATTGTCCCCAATGTTCAAATAACAAGATGTAAAAGTAAATAAGGTAAAAGAATGAAATCAGATACTCCCCTGATTCGCTCGGTGGATAAAGAGGTAACATGGTTAGATCTTCTTCCAAGGTAATGTTGAAGCTTCAAGACTAGAGCAACGCCAAAAGCTAGATTCCACATACATCTACTTGTCCAAAATAACCTGTTAAACCTGAGAAAACAAACACGAAAACCTGCATAACATCGGCGGGATAAATCTGTATAAGGATATAATGCTTGTGGAATGATTATTTTGCAGATTCCTGGAGTTTATAAGTTAGAGATTTAATAAAGCATTTTATGATTCCGGAAGAAAAACAAAACTTTCAAAAAAAATTCCAGAAAACTGTTCCTGACGCCGTCAGAAGTGATTTGACAGATTTTTCATGTTAAGTTTCCGGAAAATTTCTAGAAAAACTCAATCCTTATTTCCTGGAAATTCTGCAAAATATCATTATGACTCGATACAAGCATTTGACTCAAACAATTACTAATATGTATGTTAATTTAATATTGTTATGATTCATGTTTATTTGTTCTAATAAACCGATTTGGATTTCCCTTACACTTATCTTTTGCAAAATACCTTTATATGTAGTTAAGACGAAGTTAAAAACAAGATAAAGCATTTTCACAATTTAGTTTCGAACATGAATCAATAATAATAAAATTAAACATACATATGGAAGCAAATAAAATCAAACAAACAAATAAATAAACACATAAAGCAAATAAAGCTTGGGTTGCCTCCCAAGAAGCACTTTTCTTTATTAATGAGTCTTGTAGCTAGACTCAAAGTCCTTTTAACCTATGTAAGTGAGATCGTCATCGAGGACATCTTTAGGGTTAAGCTTGGATTGAAGTTTTCTATTGGTCCGCATAGTACGATATATCTTTTCAAACCTCTCTCCATCCGGGTCATACAATGTCATCTTAATATGCCATGACCCATCTCCATCTTTGGGTGGTTTGTCCCAATCCCACTTATGATCATTGTCTTCACATGTCCACCTATTCATCCCTAGGTTAATTGGCAAAACTCCTAGGAAATCAATCATCTTCCTAAAAACTAGAGGGTCTTCAAATGGATCCAATTCGGTGTCCCTAGCCAAGAGTTGTTCTACCGTATGTGTTCGGCTCACAAAGTCCTCTTCTAGGTAAAATGGGCGTTGGGGTCCTATGAAGTCTCCATCGATCCAGGGTCCATATCTAGATGGTCTCCTATTTAATTCTAACCAATGGGGTGTTGGTTCCTCACTAGTATCATAGGCATGTTTCTTCACATCATAGACTGACCAAGTATCACCTTCTCCTACCGCTATCTTAGATTCCTTACAATCAATCATAGCACTAGCGGTCGCCAAAAATCCTCTACCTATCAACAAGGGGCATGTAGGGTCGCTAACCATATCAAGGACGTGGAAATTGGCTAAAATGGTTAGTTTTCCTATGTGTACTAACACGTCCTTGAATACTCCAACCGGGTAAGCAACACTTCCATCCGCTAAGCCTATTATTACCTCGGTTTCTTCAAGTTTCCCTAGTTTTAGAGAGGTGTGGAGAGGTAACGGAAGTAGGTTAAGGCTTGATCCAAGATCGGCTAATGTGTCATAAGCCTCCGAATTACCGATCTTGCAAGGTAGAACAAATAAGTCCGGATCATCTAATTTCTTAGGTAGTTTTTTTTTAACGAAGGCGGTCCCTTTGTCACATAACTCGAGCTTCTTCTCATATTTTTCTAAGAGGGCATTATAATAGGGGGCTCGTGCTAATACATCAATAACCGGACGTTCAAGGTGGAGCTCCTTGAATTCTTCGTCAAGGTTTTGAGTGGGAGGTGTTTCAACTATGTTGTTGACCAATTTAGTGTTGGATATCATAACTTCTTAGTCATTTTGAACGACTTGGGTTTGTTTGAAACACGAGCTCATGGAATTGACCGAATAATATTGTGGACAAGAACTAGGAGACGAAACCGATGGAATGGCGTTGACGTTTAGTTTCGGGTTCTTGACTGTGTTGCTAGGGAGTGCTCCCATTTCTCGGTCATTGAGGGCTTTCAACAAAGTGTCAATCTTATTGGTCATCTCGCTTTGTTTTTGTTTGAAATCGGCTTCAAACTTTGCTAAACGAGCTTCTTGAGATGTCACGAAGTTGGACATCAACCCTTCAAAGTTATTGGTACTACCATATTTGGAAGGATTGTTGTTGAAAGTACGGTTCGAGGATGAACCGCTTGATTGAAAACGATTAGGTGGGTTGGAAGAATTGGTTTGTTGTGCGTTTTGGTTTTGTTTCCACCTAAGGTTTGGGTGATTTTTCCATGAGGGGTTGTATGAATCACCGTAGGGGTTTGGCTCAGGTTTGAAAGTGTACCACTTGTCTCCCGCTCCGTCGGTACGCGAGGATGCGTAGTCCGCAAAAGCTTGTTCAGGGAGTTTCACGCAATCACGAGTGTCGTGGGGACCACTACATAATTCACACGAAGAAGTGATTTTGTTCACTTGGCTTGAAGGTTTAGGAGCCTCGTAGGATTTCATAAGAAACTTGACTTGGTCTTCAAGTTCTATGATCCTACGGTCGGAAGTGCTTGAATTGTTCGAAGGCAAAGATATTGCCTTGACCGTTTTATTCAAATCACGGGGATCATTCCAACTTTCGTTGTCATAAAGAGCAAGATCTTCCAAGAGAGCCCATGATTGTTCCGCACTTAGATCACGTAGCTTACCACCGGCCGATTGGTCAATGGTTTGCCTCGTGGAGAGATTGATGTGGTCATAGAAGATTTGGACTTGGAGCCAAAGTTCTATGCCATGGTGAGGGACTTTTTGGAGTAAGTCCTTGAATCGAGTCCATGCCTCGTAGAGGGTTTCGCCTTGACGTTGTTGGAACATCAAGATATCATTCCTTAGCTTGGTAGTTCTTCCTGGTGGGAAAAACTGAGCGAGGAAACGAGTGGTGAGATCATCCCAAGAGGTGATAGATCCTGCGGGTAGGCGCTCTAGCCATTGACTAGCTTGGTCCCGCAGAGAGAATTGAAAGAGACGCAGTCGGGTCGTCTCTCGAGTGGCAACATCAAGGTCTATGGAATCAACGATTTTGAGAAAGTCCTTGAGATGTTGATTAGGATCTTCGGAACGAAGTCCATGGAATGCGCATCCGCTTTGCACCAACCGGATGGTGTCGGATCGCAAGGGAGTGACATTGGCTCCTTGAGTGAGCTCAATGGTGTTTCGATAGCCATGGTGGCTAGGACGGGAGTAGTCTCCTAAGGTACGGGCTCTATGAGGTGGGTGTTGTTGTGGTGGTGGGTTGTTGGGATCGAGGATATTACCACCTTCCATGATGTCGGATGGTAATGGTTACGAACAAAGAAACGAAGAAAAAAAAATAGACTAAAGAAAACCTAAAAAAATAAAATAAAAATCTTACTAGAAAGGAATCTAGTGAGTAGACCTAATAAAATAAAAATTCAATCTAAACAATAACTATTCCCCGGCATCGGCGCCAAAAACTTGATGCGTGGTTTTGCGACCTGACAACAGGTTTTACCTCTCGAGGGATCTCAAGAGGCTTGCAATCCCCACCAGGCAGTGTACCTGACCGATATAGTATAGTGTAGTGGCAAGTACCGGAGGATTGATCGTTCTCTAGGGGAATAGTGTCGTTAGGATTGAAAAACTACTCTAATAGGTCTAAGGGTGAGGGAATATTCTTTTTGTATTTTTTATATTTTTATAAAAGCAAGTAAAATATCGGGTTTGAAGGAGTGGGCGGAATTAGTTGCTAGTCAACTAACCCAAATAACTACAATTGCAAATAAAATAAAATAACTGAAAATAAAAAGATTGTGGAACTTATATGGAGAGAAATGTGTTTACTTAGATTTCCTTACTCCCTAACTATCTTTTACCGGTTGATTAGTGTGTATTAATTGCGTGGATGACGGGTGTATTCCTTAATACCAATCGTGGGGTGGCGTACGTACTTCCCCAACTCTATAAGCTCCTACTTCACTCCTATGTCGAGCCGGCTAAGAAGCTCCTAACATGGGATCACTAGATTTCTCTCATGCATTAAACACAACCATAAAAACCTTAGTACGCATTGGTTCATGTTTCTTAAGACGTTCAAGCAAGTTACCGTATAGGAGGTTAGCCAGTTTTCTTAAGCCTAACATCGATAAACAATCATCCAATACAATTAATAACACACCAACAACCAATAATCAATAGTTAGGTTTCATTAGATCTAAGCAAATACAAGATAAATCTAGCCTAGCATGTTAAATAAAAGACAAGAACAAGATATAATCAAACAACACATAGACATATTGAATGATGAATTGATTACTTATCTTCAATTGAACATGGGAGATCCAAGGGTATAAAACCCTTAAAAGTAGCAGAAAAATCGTCTTAGGGTTTCTCCTCACAAAGTTGCACACTAATGACTAAAAATTATGAGAATATATATAGAAAATCAGATCTGACGGCGTCACGTTATAGAGCTGACGCCGTCACCTCACCGCGGTTAAGGTTTCTTGATGGCCTTCTTGACGCCGTCCCCTTTTAATCATCCAAAATCCTCTCTGGCGCGTCAAGGGTTGACGGCGTCACAATGGTGCTTGACGCCGTCACAGGTACTTTTCCAGCCGATTTTGAGACTTTGTCGTTTTCTTCACTTCTATGCTCCAAAAACGTCCAAAATGCTTCCTTTTCCAGATTTCTTCTCCAAAGTACCTAAAATGACAAAAGGAACGATTTAGGGCAATATTTGATCAAATAAATACGATTTAGGGCTTAAATGACCCTCTAAAAGCGATACACTTTTCGCTTCATCAATACCTTACCCACTCCCCCACTTGGTCCATGCAAGAAGAGTAAGCGCCTACTTAAATGTTTTCATGATATACATCCAATACCCATATGGTCCATGTGATACTAGACTTAAACTACTCAAACAAATAAACAAGTATTGAAACGATAAACACATAAACAAAGCAATACAAGACATTAGATCTAAACAAACTGAAATAACTATCATAGAATATTCATAAACATGGCTAACACCCAAGGGTGTTAGCCCATAATGTATGTAAAAGCACAAAGAGATAATTCAAAATACGATACACAATGGAAATCATAATGAAATCAATATGCAAACCGAATGATTAAGCCTAAAGTGATGATACGAGACCTTCTCTCCTTATTATCCTAGCTCTTGGGACTGATCTTGGGGCCTTGGAGTGGTGAAATTCGGCTGTGGTTGAGAGTGGTGAGTGAAAGATATCAAAAACTCCCATTTAGGGCTTATATTTTTAGTCTTCTGTTAGGGCGAGATTACGGCGTAATCATAAGGGAATACGGCGTAATCTAGATATCTTGATTGCTGACGAAGAAAGCATATTCCAAGCATATTCTGTGTATCTTCTAAAATACGGCGTAATCTTGAGTTTAGATACGCCGTAACCTTTAAATCTTTGATATACTTGTATGGGGGATAAGATCCTCATTACGGCGTATGGCCAGAGTTTCATACGCCGTAATCCTTCAATGGTTAACTTGGGTTTTGAATGTAGAGCTTCCAATTACGGCGCATTGCCAGAGTTAAATGCGTCGTATTCTTTAATATTCACCAAGACTTAGTGAATTCTTCCAGGTACCAATACGGTGTAAGGACAGAGTTTCTTATGCCGTATGCTCTTTTACAGCTTGCATACAAAATAGCTCCAAATCATGCCTTAAATTCGTGACTTTGACAATATTGTTCCATAATTACTGAAATAGGAAAACTAAGCCAATTAAGTATTAATTCAGATATAAATATGTACGATATGAGCAAATAACATGTGATAAATATTCAACAATATAGGACTTATCACATACCCCCCCCCCTTAACTTCTACTTGTCCTCAAGTAGACTCTAGATTAAGTAATTAGAAAAACATCCAAAACCGTAGTTTAGGAGTTAAGCATCAAAGTAATTAACTCAACCAATAGTGCATAACCATTACTCCTCACGAAATAGGAAATGAAATTCGCTCATCTCTCGTAACTAATCTAGGGTGTTTATTTATTGGTACACTCAGTTGCACAGTCGTGGTGAGTATTCTATCATAGGCTTGGCAAGGATACACATCTCTACCACTAGAGTCCAAGACAATAACCAATTTCAAAGGCAAAATGGGTTAAAATAGTGAAGGCTTAAGGGTTGTACCAGGCTTATGTTTCAACATTTTGCACAAAAACATAATAGATCGATAGCGCGAATTTTCGATGTCCTCAAACAATGGATGGTCACTAGAGCATATCTCGGATCGCTGGCGCGTTATTTACATAACGGATAGTCACCAAAATACACACCAGATCGCTGGCGCGTCATTCGATTAGTCAAAAACTCGGATGGTCACTAAAATATTGATACACTATATATTTTCATAAAGCCATCACTATATCCGGATGCTCGAAGGCAAATAACGAATAAAGTAATTTGGTAAGGGTATGGATAAGGCATGTGAAACATTTATAATTGGTGTAAAAAGAAAATAAACAAAAAAATAGATTAAGTCCGACACAACCAATTGCTACTAGTTACTACCTTACCATAAACCTTAAAGAGACATTTGTCATTGACTAACTCATGCTTTAACACGGAAAACACACGCTTTAATGACACGTAAATAAGACTCAAGAATACCTCAATCAACATCATCAACAATCCAAGTTGGCTATCCTAAATCACCAACTCTCATAAGATCCCAAAAATATACAATAATAGTGGCAAAGTTATGACCACTGTACACTAATCATAAGTGGTTTATACTACGTACCACATAAACTAAATACTGAAATTCACATTCTTTTTCTCATTTTTCTCATTTTTTTTAACTAAATCAAACTAATGGTATATTACTTTACCATTTCACCAATAATATTCCATCATATGATACTCATGAACGTATAGAAATCCGAATGAAATAAACACTAGCGAAAGGAGTAGTACAAGGGTAAGACACAAATTACATACTTTCACATTCCCGTTGCATAGTGCAATTTTAATGACCAATGTCTCTCTAGAAAAGAATCGAACGAAAAACTCACACGAACACAGGAAATACACAAGATACACGTAGCAACTAGCAATCAAACAATGGACTTAAATCTACACGGTAGGCTAAGGTGTAAAGGTGTAACAAAACAATAAACATTTAATGGTGTCACAAAGGAAAAGAAAGGCTCAACAGGTTTTACTAGGGGTATCTTACTCTAAAGATGAGAGTATAACAAAGGGTTTAAACAGGTGGTCAATTAACCAGTGTAGTTAGTTAATAAACAAACATATATAATGACATGGGCCATTTGGGTGAATCCTAGTAATTTTGCCTCTTACGTTGATTAAAGCTGATTACACCAAGTTTCCTAAATGTAATGCTCATTATTGAGGTTTCGAATAGATATACCAAGCCAAGTTCTAAAGTCTACATCAATGCACCGACACACACATATTTTTTTGGAATTTTTAGTAAAATAGTGGAAATGAAATGGTTTCAATCCTCACAAACGGTATCAAGGGTATTGGGTGTGGGTTATGCTACTAATGATTTACGAAAAACATATGAAAATTTTTAATTTTAACCATTTTTAGTCAATTTTCTTAGAATAGGACAAGTAAAGTTTTAATTCTAGCTACCTCCCCCCACTTGAAGTGTACAACGCCCTCGTTGTACAAATGAATGCATAAAATTAAAGAAGGTAGAATTAGAAACTGAAAACTCCCTTGAGATTGCTCGAAATGATCCTCCATGGTATGAATGTGAGCAACTTTTTCTGTTTATAGAAAGAGGGGCGCCTGAATTCCAGCATGGCTGTGCAACATCTAGAATATCAGAATATGTAAACCACCACTTCAAATGTTTCACCAAACCTGTAGATACATCAAATAAAAGCAGAAAACTACTTTCGTAGCGATTAGAGAGTTATGAACAAATTTAAGAAGGTCATGTCCAGATCTGTAGATCGTTACGGCGCAATCCATTAATTGGATACTCAGTAATGGTCAAGATGGGGTAAAAACTACCTTGGTGATATAATACAGACTATTGTTCATACGACGTATCCCTGAGATTGGATACGCCGTAATGAACAGTCTGTATGTAAAACAAAGTACGGGTCAGAGTTTGATTGCGGCGTATCCCAAACAGGATTGCGCCGTAAACAAATACCTGACAGATAGTTTATAAAATAAAAATCCTAAAAAATTCAGAAATAAACAAAAGTACGAAATCTGAGAGTGGAATACACCGTAACCAGAAGTGGTTACATCGTATCGACTCGTCAGACATAATCATAAAAAGAAAAGAAAAATTAAAAAAAAGCATTCCGGGTTGTCTCCCAGTAAGCACTTTTGGTTATTTCTGAGTCGTTCAAGTTCGAATCTCTTCCTCCTTACGTTAGTATTGTGACCATCGCTCCGTCCGCCTTTAAATCCAACATCTCTCTAAATACTTTAGTAACATTTTCTTCAGTCCTTGGCATTCCTTTTAATCATGTTTCCTTCATAATCACGTATTGTTCATTAGTTCCAAGTGAGTAGTTGGCAACTTCATACCTTTTGATCAAAATCACTGGATATGGTTTGTAGGGCATCCCAAGCAATTCACATCTCTTTTGTTTATAAGCTTCCTCCTCGGGGTCAACATAATAGGCATCGCTCTTTGGCTCAAAATATTCTTCCGTGTAATCAACATCTTCTTCAGCTTCAGGTTCTCCATTACGATACAATTTATTCCATTGAAACCAAATCCTAGCTTTTGTCCTTCCTTTCATGTTTTTATTGTCTCTGTAAGTATGTTCGAACCATTCATCGAATGTAGCCTTATATGGATCGAATTTTTCTTCCAACACTTTCTCGTCATTCTTATACAAGTCATTCCAGACAGGCCAAAGTTCGGACTTGGTTTCTTCATTCATCTCATCATGATTCACAAAGTTTGCATCCATCCATTCATTGAATGTTGCATTGAGTGGCTTAGCATACCATTTCTTTTCATCATTTTTCCAGTTTTGCCAATACTAAGTATCATGCAGATTCTTCTTAGTATTTTCATCCATCTCATAGTAGTATTCATAATTTTCTTTCAACCAAGCATCAAAAGCTTTTTTTTTCATCACTTACTTCCTTCTCCTGCTGCTCAATCCTATAGAATTGCAAGTTATCGGGCCATTCTCCCCAGGAGTCGTTATTCTCATTACTAATATCAGAATCTTCTACCCATTTTCTTCCTTCCACTTACATCTGTTGCCACTCATAAACCCATTTTTCTTAGGTCTTGTTCACAATGATCTCATGGGTAAACAGATCAACATCGATTGAGCACAACTTCAGGAATTCATCAAACGCCTATCCCATTGGTGTCTCATGAGTAAGAACATCAACATCAATAGTCATGATGTCGTCCCTATCAAATTTGTTCCCCTGTGCAACAATTTTCATACTTAATCTGAAATAAAACAAATACTATTAGTATTCTTTTAAAAAGAAAAATTACCCTAAATACGAAAAATAAAATATTTTTGGTGTTACTGTTTACCTAATACGCCGTAAACAGGAAACTGTTTACGCCGTAATCAATCTTAAAACAATACTAATATTGAATTAAAACCGTTATGCCGAATCAAAATAAATTAATACGCCGTAAAGATAAATAATAACGATTTTTAAAAAAATTTATGTTTTTTTTTTTTGAAAATTTTAATAAAAATTAAAATTAATAGATTAATCTAATTAAAAATAAAAACTAAAAATAAAGAGAAAATAAAAATTAAACTAAGACAACTAATCTATATCAGCAACGATTACGCCGTATGCTAAAAAGCAATACGTCGTAACTGAGAATCAAGAATTACGCCGTAGCCAATGTAAGTGAATACGCCGTAAACCTAACCTGAGACAGAAGACAATTAACAAACAGAGAAAACATATAAAGCAAATAACAACTAATCTAATCTAACAAAAATACAAAAGACACTAAATTAACCTAAAACTAAACTATTCCCCGGCGGCGGCGCCAAAAACTTGATGTGTGTTTCATTGTAGGTATTTTTATATTCAAGTTTTAATATTTATATTTAGCCGGACTTATACCTTAAAGACACACTTTCACGGGCAGTGTACCTGATCAGATGTAGCCAGTGGGTAAGTACGAGGTCGATCTCGGGAATAGTATGCTTAGATCCTATCTAGTGTATTTTACAAGTTTAAAAGAGGGTTTTGATTGATTTGATTAATTAACTACTAAAAGCATAAAATGTAAACTAAACTAAATTATACTAAAGTTGTGATCAATAAGAGAAAGTAGTGCTAGACATGGTAATCCTATTCCATTCTAGTTATCCATTTATTAATGCAATGATCTATTAGTAAAGTACTGGTGACGTCAGGATATGTGGGGAATGTCTCCTTTGTCCAGACAACATCCCCACACTCCTATCTAACCTAAACTAGTCAATTTGGTCTGTGAATCTAGTAACTATACATGTAATCTCCTAGGCCATTTAGTCAATGTTCCTATCGGAATACAAGCATGCATTAAGTCGTGTCATCTAATCTATGTGATTTATCAGTGGTATCCATTTGGTCCATGCGATACCTTACCCATTCCCCCACTTAGTACATGCAAGAAGAGTAAGCGCCTACTTAAATGTTCTCATAATATACATCCAATACCCATATGGTCCATGTGATACTAGGATTAAACTACTCTAACAAATAAACGAGCATTGAAATGATAAACACACAAACCAAGCAATACAAGACATTAGATCTAAACAAACGAAAATAACTATCATAGAATATTCATAAACATGGCTAACACCCAAGGGTGTTAGCCCATAATGTATGTAAAAGCACAAAGAGATAATTCAAACGATACACAAATGGAAATCATAATGAAATCAATATGCAAACCGAATGATTAAGCCTAAAGTGATGATACGAGACCTTCTCTCCTTGTTATCCTAGCTCTTGGGACTGATCTTGGGGTCTTGGAGTGGTGAAACTCGGCTGTGGTTGAGAGTGGTGAGTGAAAGATATCAAAAACTCCCATTTAGGGCTTATATTTATAGTTTTCTGTTAGGGCGAAGGGAATACGGCGTAATCTAGATATCTTGATTGCTGATGAAGAAAGCATATTCCAAGCATATTCTGCGTATCTTCTAAAATACGGCGTAATCTTGAGATGAGATACGCCGTAACCTTCAAATCTTCGATATACTTGGATGGGGGATAAGATCTTCATTACGGTGTATGGCCAGAGTTTCATACCCCGTAATCCTTCAATGGTTGACTTGGGCTTTGACTTCAGAGCTTCCAATTACGGCGCATTGCCAGAGTTAAATGCGCCGTATTCTTCAATATTCACCAAGACTTAGTGAATTCTTCCAGGTACCAATACGGCTAGCCAGAGTTTCTTACGCCATATGCTCTTTTACAGCTTGCATACAAAATAGCTCCAAATCATGCCTTAAATTCGTGACTTTGACAATATTGCTCCATAATTACTGAAATAGGAAAACTAAGCCAATTAAGTATCAATTCAGATATAAATATGTAGAATATGAGCAAATAATATGTGATAAATATTCAACAATATAGGACTTATCACATATCCCCCCACTTAACTTCTACTTGTCCTCAAGTAGACTATTGATTAAGCAATTAGAAAAACATCCAAAACCGTAGTTTAGGAGTTAAGCATCAAAGTAATTAACTCAACCAATAGTGCATAACCATTACACCTCGCGAAATAGGAAATGAAATTCGATCATCTTTTGTAACTAATCTAGGGTGTTTATTTAGTGGTAAACTCAATTGCACAGTCATGGTGAGTATTCTATCATAGGTTTGGCAAGGATACACATCTCTACCACTAGATGGATACCACTGATATAATAAGCCAAAAGCAAGTCCCTATACCCGATCAGTGGTATCCATAGTGGTACTTAGTGTCAGTAAACATTCAGATAAGCATACAGTTTTTAAAGTACTTGTGTTCATGTAAAATAGCATGTATCTCCCCCCAAGGGTTTATAAACAATTTATAGAGTGAAAAATGAGGCTATGAACTCACCTTAACGCAAGTAGTTATCTAGCACAAGAACGGAAACGACCAAACACGACCTAGGATCCCAACGAACGCGTGTCTCTACCGATGACCTAAAATAATTAATATGACTCTTATTAGACTCTCAACAATAGGCTCGGACTCGATGACGAAATATATAAGTCAAAATATTAGTTTCATCGGAAAATAACACATATTTCTTTTACACTCGATAACTCAAATCTGTCCCGATTTTTAGGTTGTAACAGGTGGCCGTTTTGCCAAATTAGACTCAACCACTGACCAAGCCTTTTAAATATGTTATAATACAGTGTTTTAGGCATTTCTTATAATTTTTACGGAATTTATTAAAGACTTTTACCCGATCTATTTGACCAGACTCCAAAAACGGTCAAATCTGGACATACAAAAGTATAAAACGGTCAAATCTGGACATACAAAAGTATTTTAATGATCAGAGGGTTTAAACCAAAGTTTTATGGTTAGGGCCTATGGGATACTTTAAATAACATATAAAAGTACTTCCCATATCATTTTCAATCAAGGATTTTCCCTAGTTTATGATTTCTATCCATTTTAGTACAAGGGTTGAAAACAGATTTCCGGGCAGTTTTGACACCTTACACTATTTTGCAAACTTCTCTAACCAAACGACTTCAACTTTTTGAGAAATTTATATATTTGGAAACTAGACTCAAAGTAGTTGAGTTTAGGCCCAAGAACCATGTCAAAACACCATTTTTCATTAAAATATACCCCATTCATGTTGACTCAACAATTCAAAAAGGTTGCTGTTTGAAATTTTAACTAACGAACAAATGCAAGCAAAACGACCCATAATGACCCAACCAATACCCAAAGTCATTTTATGTATGTCTTAACATGATTTTTATGCAAAAACATCAGTTAGTACAAGTCCTATAAACTCATATTTCTGTCCTATTTTAAAAGGTTCCAAAATCATCCTGAAAATGTGTTTTTTAGGTTATTTTATGAACTAGTTAACTAGTTAAACCATTATCATCAACTAAAACAAGTTTTATAATTTAACTAAGATCTAATCATGCATGTCAAGATATCATTTTACCACAGTAGGTTATCATTATAAAAGTTTATGTAAATGCAATTTAGAGATCGAGTCCGATCTAGCTTAAAAATCATGATTTTATGTGATTAAACTTACCCGATCTTTGGAACAATTGCAAACCCGACCTAGCTAGGACTTATACTTCATCTAGACCAGAGAACATATGTTCTAAAAACTCATTAATCTCAGTGGTAAACAAAACAAAAAGTTTCTTTTTCATGCATGCACTCAAGAGTACACAAAATAATGAAAATACTAGTTTTTGGTTACTTTCCAAAACACTATCTTTTTACCCAATCATCAAACCACCTAGACATGCACTAAAACCATTTGTTTAACACATTATTTATGAAATTATATGATCTCTTCTCAGTAGTTCATTTCCTCAAAATATCCTTTAAAAAACTTAAAAAGAAAAGTACAAAGAATTGTGAATATGAAGCTTTCGGTGCAAGATAGACACAAATCATCTTGCACCTAGAGTTTTACTTTTAAATTACTTCAAGAAATGTTATATATGAATATGGACCTGAGGTTCTTGATGAGATTTAAGAGTGTTCTTTGAAGGTTCTTGATGGTGAAGTGATTGGTGAAAATGGTAGTGCAAGAGTTGGAGTAAAATGGAGATGATGTTTATGTTAAATTCTATGATCTTATAAGATAATTTTGTGGTGTTCTTCATCAAATCCGGTTTTAGGGAGAAGAAAACAAAGTGTGACAACTATTTTGAGTGTAAAAATGAATAAGAAAATGATATGTGAGTTATATAAATGATTAGGAAGTGGATGACAAGTGTTAGGGAGGTTTACAAGTGGTATATGATGTGTTAATAGTAAGTAAGTGTAGTGCCATTTTTTATGACTAAGGGTATGTGGCACCTATTAAGATTAGAAGAGAGTATATTAGTTTAGTTTAGTGTGTAAATTATACCCTAAAACGTCTTAAGTCTAGACTGTAAACAAATAAATGCGTAAAACGTATTAATCGGGTAACGTAGAAATTAAAATATATAAAAATAGTATAAGTTTTCAAAATAAATAACTTTAGTATTTTTGTAATGAAATGAGCATATCGTGACGTTTAAACGACGTTAAACTTAAATTGTAGGTCGCAGACATGTTCGTTGACACAGGTTCTTAATAAAATGGACGTAAACCATAAAAATAGCCCGACAAGTATAAAATCAATGTGAAACTTATAAATTAAGTTTATAAGAGTGTTTATGCACATTGTTGATGTAGACTAAACATAGTCTATAGTCGGTTTAAATTAAAGGTACGTTTAACGACGTACGCGAGTGAACCTATAGGGTTACTCGTAAAAGTAAGTTTACTTAAAAATAACATAATAAGTAAAAGTAAATAATTAAATAATGAAATAAAAATGTGAATTGTTACAACTTTACTTCTAGTCAGTTTAGAATTTGGATTCTTAGATCTATTTAAACCACATTCCAGGATAGTTGTATTCATTTAATTCATTATTAAAAAACTTCAATTCAATTTTGTTCTTCCCTATTGCTTTCCCATCAATTAAAGTTTATATGTTGATGTCTTTGGTGACTTTTATTAGTGCATTGATAACCTCTGTGTCTAGCTGAGTCTTGCTTGGGTCGCCATGCCCTTTCCTCGCCTATTTATTCTAGCATCTTTTGAATAAATAGGATAGACATAAGTAATCATTAAGGGTTTACTCGCCGATAAGATTAGAGCCAACGAGAAAGGTTTAATTATATACACTTCATATAAAACTAGCAATAAAACAAGTGACAAGCTATTTAATTATCAGGACATGTCTTCTTATTGTCTCGAGTATCTATCTGTGTACGTGTGTGCTAATCGCTGATTCGTGCTCATTAGTTTAGTATTCAATTTAATTATAACCAAACTGTGCCAGTCTCTCAGGCTGAACCCCCTTGCGTTAGATTAGGTTGTATAGCTAACTTAGGATATTAAAATACTGATTAGAATAACTAGATAATATATTTCACTCTTAGTGATCGACACTCTGCTTACCATTATATTCATACTGACCGGGTACACTGCTCGTTAAGTGTGTGTGTGTTATTGATAAGTCGGCTAAATATAAATTTAAAACTTGAGTAGACATTAATACTGCTAAACCGCAACGACACATCACGCTCCATCAATAACCAACTAACTTCTAATAACTGTTTAGTTAAATTTAATAAGTTTTTTTTTTTTTTTTTTTTTTTTTTTTTTTTTTTTTTTTTTTTTTTTTAAGTTTTATTTTTGGGAAATTTGGAAATGATATTTCAGGCTTTGAAAGAAGGTGCAATGAGAGATAAAGTTCAAATTGCTACGAAATTTGCAATACGATGGAATGATGGAAAGCCGGAAGTCCGTGGGGATCCGGAGTATGTGAGGGCTTGTTGTGAAGCCAGTTTGAAGAGACTTGATGTTGATTATATTGATCTCTACTACGTTCTCTACCCGTGAAGTCAAGTAATCATCAGGTTTATTGCGTCTGCAATTCTTCCTGTTCACTAAGCGTTTGCTGTGAACAAATCAGCCTTCCGATGTCCTAATTCACTTTACCTTTTCAACTTGGATAGGAATAGTGGATGGTGGTCACTAAGTGTAAAGTGACCGAACGAGAAAGGAAGCGTACCGATAGGGCGGGAACCATTGTATCTGAAATGGATTTTTATGAGGAACTAGGATTTTAATTATTGGGTTGTACTCTATATTTGGTTTTGCTAATGATAATTGCTGATCATGGGGATTAACCTAACTTAACACGGTAATAAGAGCCTAACCCTCCATCAACACACGCCTAAACCCTTTTTTATGCCGTATCATAAGTTTGCTTCTCTTTAATTTTTGCCACCAATTCTTCTGCCCATAACAATACAGTCGCATACCAAAAAGCATTGCCACAATTACAGGTCCTGCTACCACCACTAAACCCATAGATCAAACCTGGATTGCAAGCATTAAAGCATGTATCCCGCGACCATTAGATTTAGATAAACTTAACTATAATTCATGGAGTGCATTTAACGTATTATATATCAAGTAATTATTTTTGTATACAAATTATATCATTGCATTTTAATAATACAATTGGTTGACAACGTAAATTTATATCTTGGAACAGTAAAGCTTGTCCGGGTGCATTGTAACATTATGTAAAATCTTTTAACTTATATTATAATGCCTGTGCACTTTTCATAATACGTTATTAACATGAATTTTGCTCCAAACATAAAGAGGTAGGAATTCTCTAGTTATACTCATCTTATTATTGATCTCTATTGTAGTTTACAAGAACAATAAATGTTTTAAAGTGATTACATAAAGAGAATTGTGTTTTATCTTCTAGTTAATATCTTAAAATCTCTTATAAGTTACAAAAAAACAATAAATGTTTGATTGTTACTTCAGAGAGAGAATCAAAATATAATAACTTCATGTTTTGTTAAAGAAAAAAAATATATATATAATTAGAACCTCAAGTTCTACTATGATTCTTTTAAAAGAATCAACATTCAACCTCATGTTATGTTTGAAAAAAAGGTAGAGAACCTCAAGTTTTATAATAATTCCTTAAAGAGAATCAAATAGCATAACTTCATGTTATTGTTATATAATTTTATAGAATCTCAAGTTCTATTATTGTTACTTATGTAATTATTCGTTACATTTGTTTATGTTCTGTTTATTTATTTTTATATTTTTATTTCATATCATATGTGTTTTTTTTATTTAACGTCATAATATGATAATTTTTTTATCTCAATAATATGATAGAAAAAGATTATAATGGTACGGTTCTATACACTTAGGGCGCGTTTGGTTCGTAAATGGGTTTATGATTTGAATTTTTTGAGTTAGGATTTAGATTTGATATAGAAGAGAGAAAATATATTATAAATAGATAAAATTAAAATTAAAATATATTATTTAATTTAAATTATAAATACCTATCTATACTACTTATAAAGGGTGTATACCCAAAAGTGAAATGTTGAATGTTGAAACTAAAAAAGGAAATGTTGAAAACATATCTTTCAAAAGGAAACTATTAATACACATTAAAAATCGGGGACCCGGGACGCTTCAAACCCGGCTGGCTGACCCGGTTTAATTTGACCCCTTTTTTCGACCCAACCCGTCGGGTTGACCTGGTTTAAATTGACCCGTATTTCGACCGGAACGGTTCAAGCGGTTGAACCACCCGGGTCGAACCGGGTTTCAAAACATTATGTTTAATCCTCAAACTTTTATTATTTTTCGTTTATAACTCATAAACTTTTTTTTATCACGAAAACTATCTACCGCTATAAAATCTCGTTGCTATGCACGGGTACTCGTCTAGTATATGTGAAAGAGAGAAACAGAACAATTATTAAAATTGATGTGTAGAAAAAACTCCCAACAAGCTTCTCACCTTTTCATTTTGTGACCCCTTTCACTATTTTAAACCCTAAACCCCCTT
Source organism: Artemisia tridentata subsp. tridentata (assembly GCA_021014915.2). Classification (NCBI taxonomy): domain Eukaryota; kingdom Viridiplantae; phylum Streptophyta; class Magnoliopsida; order Asterales; family Asteraceae; genus Artemisia; species Artemisia tridentata. Next base: position 417,714,612 of record CP139506.1, read on the forward strand.
ACCAAACTACAATATTTAGGACTCAACTCAAATCTTTTAAACAAAACCCACATACCAAACACCTCCTTAGTTTGCATCCTCTGTCTAAATGTTACAAATATATTCGGTTACATGCTCCTCTATTACATATACCAAAAACTTAAAACAAAAATAGAAAAAAAAAAAAAAAAAAAAAAAAAAAAATTTGACATAGTTACTCGTACAGTAAGTTGTAGATAACAGAGATAATAAATGAGAAGGTCACCCAACTTTTAGGCTTTTCACATATTGGCCGCCCGTTTATTGAAAGTAGCCTATAGGCCGCCCAACTATTTGTTTATCTTCGTTTACACTTATTTCGGTCATATTTAATCAGGATAATTATCAAATGGCAAAAATAACCTAACACTAACACATTAAATTAATACAAATAAAACTAGTTGTGGAGTTTCGATTTTATTCTTCTTATTTATTTTAAATAATATAAATTTACACTTAAATTAAAGGTATAATCGTTATTTTACATCAAACTTTTCGTTCGTATTGCATGGATAAGTTATAGGTTGTTCCGTTGTTTATGTTTTGTAGTTTTCAAGCATAAATTTGTTCGGAATTGATGTAAACAAAAACAAACATATAATTGGGCGGCATATAATTTTATTTCAGTAAATAGGTGATCTATATGTTAAAAATTAAAAAATTGAGTGACCTTCACATACATTATCCCTAGAAAACATGATATGATTTTGTAGATCGACTTGGTTATGTAAGGCCACCACTAATTTTTCGGTAGATTTACTATGCTGTTGTTTGTTTATAAAAATAAACGTCTATAAACCTTTATATTTGTGGAATAATTTTTTATACTAAAACCGTTTGCGATTGCAAAGTATAAAAGATAATACAAGATTAGTCATATATCGTAAAATATCGTGCATTTGCTTTTGTGTATTGTTAAAACAATTATTTATCTTAACTACTTATAAATGATGCATGACAATTTTTGAATTCTTTAAAACTTAACACTTACGTAGTGTTTAGTATGTTGTAATCAAAGTGAGAATAGAAACGATTATTACGATGAAATGATTTTTTTGATTTTTTTTGTTTGTTTATAATTGTACAATGTAATGATTCATTACAAGAAATAAATCATTACACCAAAAACTATCATTTTCATTTTTTTAATGGAATCAAAAATACATAAATGTCCAACATTAATTAACTACATTATATAAACTTCCTATCATCAATGAACATTTTAGTATTTTTCTGATTAATTTCATTCTGTCATATCATACTCTGTTTGGTATGACGGAATAAGTAGTGACGGAATGAAATGAACGTCGTAATAGAATAACTGAAGTAATGGAATGACGCATTACGATTATAATTATGTTTGGTTTTGATAAATTAGAATGTAATCGATAATAAAAAAGACCAAAATAGCCTTTGAAGATATATTTATTTGTCTTGTTGATAGTTAATAAAGGGCTTTTATGTAACTATGAATCCATTCTAAAATGTAATGAAAAAAAAAGAAAAAGAAAAAGAAAAAGAGACCCCTAATGAATGAAAATTGTGGTTTTTGATGTTATGGGTGATTCCATGTAATGAGTTATTACATTCTATAATTATTAACAAACATAATATTTTTCATTCCGTCGTAATGACATTTTTCATTCATACTCTCATTACGACGTACCAAACAGTACACAAACATGAATAATAACGTTAATGAATCATTACATTACATCATTTATTCCATTACGTTGTTTATTCAATTCATTCAACATTTCATTCCGTCTTGCAAAACGAACCTTTAATGAACTTTTATATGGCATTTATGTATCCCGCGAAATTCAATTTCAAACAAACATTAAAGAATTTTGGTCACACACAGTTAAAACCTTTATCTTTTATAGCATATGAATTTTTATATTTAAAAAAAACATCCTAAACTTTGCTTAATAATCACAATAATCTTCAAAAAATACACGCTTTGTATTTCAAAAAACACACGCTTTTATTTGCATGATGTGTTGAGGTTGATATTGTTTAAATATAACTATTGATATCAGACGTGTTTAATTTGTAAAAAGCTTTTCCGGATATCCTAATTTTTTTAGCATATAAGAGTTACTTTTCAGCATGGAAGCAAGGTATGGAGATTCAAGCGCTATTAAGATTGATACTTTTGTTAACACTTACATCAACGGACTTTTATGAAGATGGTTGTTTTTTGTTTGATTTTTTGTTGGAATTGAAGCGGTTTATATTAGACAAGACGAATATTCGCACAAATAATTATATCTGCAAAATTGTGATTCCGGTTTGACCATTGATTCAAAACTTACGAGTTTAATTTGTAGTCATTATGAGAAAAAGATCTATGGGTTAGAAACAAAAAATGATAAAGTTTAAGGATTAAACAATATTAAAAATATTAATTTAGGGGTAAATGTTGTTGCTATTTTAAATTAAGGGTATAATAGACCACTAACATTACAAAAAATTTAAATCATTTTAAGTTTTAAAAATAAACAAACACTTTTTATTAGTAGTATAGACACTGGTATAATAGTTCACTAATATTATTCAATTTTAAGTTATTTTAAATTTCGATAATAAAAATATACTCTTTATAAGTAGTAAAAATATGTTGATTTATATAATTTGGCTACTTTTTTTTTGCAATTCAACATGATGCATGAGGAGTTATTTAGTTTTATTTTGTTTCTTATCTTCATAATTAAATTGTATCACTATTAATTAATTAAACTATCATATCATAAAAATAAGAGCTAACAAGGTAATCTAGCTCAAATTGAAAACTAGATAGTATAAGTTAATTGTTAGTTTGGCCCACTGTGACCATTTGAACAAATGTTATATATATGGGCCAATGGCCCAAACAAAGTGACGCCATTGCTGACTTCATCAAGCCGCCAAAACCCCACATTTATTAAAGCAAGTCAAATTATATATGTAGGCCTGTGTTATAAGGACGGTCCCTAGTTGGTCATAATGACCCTCTCCCCCCCCCCCCCCCCCCCCTCCCCCTTTTTTTTTTTTTTTTTTTTTTTTTTTTTTTTTAATAATTTTGTTTATATCAAAAAACTATAAACCTGAAAGTGCGGAACAGAAAATATAAAGTTTAATATGTCAAACGCTTAAAACTGTCAAAAATACGGAACAGAAACTGACAAAAACTGTGCTGTGCAGGAAAAAAATAGGGGGACAACTGGGGAGACAAGGGGCCTGCCACCCTTGTCCCCCCGTCCATATAACACAACCCTATATGTAAACCAGTGACGCCATTGCTGACTTCATCAAGCCGCCAACCTATATATACATATGCGAAAATTACTGTGGTACCCCTTTCCAAAGGGATGTGTCTTGCAGTGCCCAACCTTTTTCCACCTTTACCAATCTACCCAAGGATCACGGGTAAATTTATACGCGACATGGCCGAAGTAACGTGTCCCATTTTTATTGGAAGAAGAACAAATAAATAAAAAAAACCCTAGACAATGTCGCGTATATATATACATGACATACCCGAAATTGCATTTTTTTTAAGTAATGGCATGGGAAAGTGTGTAGAATTAATTCAGTGCTTGCTCCTTCCCAATGCAATAAAAATGGGACACGTTACTTTCGGCCATGTCGCGTATAAATTTACCCATGATCCTTGGGTAGATTGGTAAAGGTGGAAAAAGGTTGGGCACCGCAAGACACACCCCTTTGGACAGGGGTAGCACAGTAATTTTCGCTATACATATTTAGGTTCCAAGTTACAGTCACCAGTAACCAAGCAACAAATTAACAATGTCGTCAGTTGTACCAACAATGAAACTAGGTTCACAAGGTCTAGTTGTTTCATCACAAGGTTTAGGTTGTATGGGTATGTCCGGAAATTACGGACTACCCAAACCCGAACCTGATATGATCAAACTCATTCACCACGCCGTTAACCCCGGTGTTACCTTTCTTGACACGTCAGATTATTACGGTCCTCACACTAACGAAATCCTTGTTGGCAAGGTAAGTAACTGATGAACTCAAATAAGTACATTTTATTATCATTATTTATCCTATTTATTTGACTTGTTTTATTATATTATATATGAGAATCGATACATTAATGTTTACTTTAGTAATTCTCAGGTAAAAACAAGCATTATGTGAAACTTGGCGATTTTGGACTAATTATGGAGCAAAACAAGCGAGATGTCAAAAGTCTACTGAAATCCAGAAGATGCGACGTATCTCACTCAACAGATACGACGCAATATCATACTTAGATGAATTTGAAGACCATTGCCTGACTTTGAAGAATGTGCCGCATGCAATTCTGTCATGCGCCGCATATGAAACTTTGGTCAAAGAAGATCAAGCTCGTTCTACTCCAGATACGCCGCAATATACTTCTAACATACGGCGTATCACTATCAAGATTTCGCCAGTTACAATCCAAGACAGCTAAAGTACATGCGCCGCATACAAAGATCAAGTTACGCCGCATCTGAAGACGGTGTACGAATATTCCAGAATATATTAATCTTGGACCCCACGCGAAGTTAAGTCAATGCGCTGCATCTATCAACTCAATGCGCCGCATCGATCCCTCAGACAGAAACTATAAATACCCCAAGGTCAGACGAATTTTAGAGACACACAGAGTCCTTAAGAGAGATATAACCCTAAAGCCGAATTCAGACGACCAAGCAGCACAAGACACGCCTCGAACAAAGATACAAGAGCTGTAAGAAGGTCCTGCATGTATTCAATTCATTAAGTAGTTTTGTTTTATTATTTTAGTACGCTTTAATTCATCAGGATTGATGGGCTTGTGTCATGTGACTACGGAAGATCATGCACTCCCCTTAATATTGCTTTCCCATTAATTAAAGTTTATATGTTGATGTCTTTGGTGACTTTTATTAGTGCATTGATAACCTCTGTGTCTAGCTGAGTCTTGCTTGGGTCGCCATGCCCCTTCCTCGCCTATTTATTCTAGCGTCTCTTGAATAAATATGATAGACATAAGTAATCATTAAGGGTTTACTCGCCGATAAGATTAGAGCCAACAAGAAAGGTTTAATTATATACACTTCATATAAAACTAGCAATAAAATAAGTGACAAGCTATTTAATTATCAGGACAGGTCTTCTTATTGTTTCGAGTATCTATCTGTGTACGTGTGTGCTAATCGCTGATTCGTGCTCATTAGTTTAGTATTCAATTTAATTATAACCAAACTGTGCCAGTCTCTCAGGCTGAACCCCCTTGCGTTAGATTAGGTTGTATAGCTAACTTAGGATATTAAAATACTGATTAGAATAACTAGATAATACATTCCACTCTTAGTGATCGACACTCTGCTTACCATTATATTCATATTGACCAGGTACACCGCTCGTTAAGTGTGTGTGTTATTGATAAGTCGGCTAAATATAAATTTAAAACTTGAGTAGACATTAATACTGCTAAACCGCTACGACACATCATCTCCATCAAGTTTTTGGCGCCGTTGCCGGGGAGTGAATTGTTATTATCTGTTAATTTGATTTAGTATTTTAATTATTATTATTATTATTATTATTTTTTTTTTTTTTTTTTTTTTTAAGATTCTAACCGCTAACCCTGTTGTATATTAGATAGATTGCATTCATTGTATAATTTGCATATTTACTGTTTTTGTGTGTTTTTGTTTTCTGTAATTTTTGTTTCTTTTTGTTTGTCTTTATTTCTGTTTTTTTTTTTCTATTTTTCTGCATTCTGCTGTCGTTGTATTGTGCTGATACAAACGATACGGTGCATCTGTTTTCACAGATACGGCGTATTGCGTTTAATTTTTTATAAAATACAACGCGTTTAATAAATTCGAGTACGACGCATCTTTCCCCAAGATACGGCGTATTCTGTTTTTAATAAGAAATTTTTCTAAACCCTAACGCCATACGACGCATCTGGTTTAACTGATACGGCGTATTTTCTATTTAAATTAAAAACAGTTTTTCGAATTATTAAACAGAAGCGACACATCGATCTTTATCGATACGGCGCATCTACAAAATCAAAATCTTGTATTTTGAAACGTAACGAAAATACGGCGCATTAGCTTTTGTTAATACGACGCATTTAATTTTAATAAATATAACCGATTTTTGATAATTTAAACTTGATACGGCGCATTCTAATTCATAAGCGGTGTATCTGTTTTCTGAATAAAAGTCTGATTAAATTTTAACGTAATAAGATACGGCGTATCCAACTTTCTGGATACGGCGCATCGTCTACAGATATCAGCAACTTTTATTTTTCGTATTCCGTTTTCATTGTTAATTTTCTGATATCATACTTTCTTGAACATACCCTACTGATGCTTTTGTGATGATTTCAGGAAGTGCATGACCAGGAGTTCAACTAAGAACTTGATTAAACCTTTCGAAGATCCTGAACGAGCCTTACATTCGCTTAAAAGGCTTTTCAACACAAAAAGCTTTGAAATTTCAATTTCGTTCGAGCTTGATTACTTTTCTGAAGAGAAAGAGGAAGAAGAAACAGAAACAATGACGGAAAACACTACTATGGAGGAATACATGAACAAAACCCGTGCTGATTACAGTTCAGGAGTTGCTAGACCGAAGTTTGATGAAAAGTCAAAGTTTGAGTTGAAGGGTCAGTTTCTCAAGGAGCTAAGAGAAAATGCTTTCAGTGGAACAGAACATGAAGATGCTAATGAACATGTTGAAAAAGTCCTCGAGATTGCAGATTTGTTTACTACAGAAGGATTCTCTGACGATCAACTTATGCTAAGAATCTTTCCAATTTCGCTTAAAGGAGCTGCTAATAAGTGGCTAAGGAATGAACCTGCTAGTTCAATCACAACATGGGAAGATTTGAAGAGCAAATTCCTGAAAAGATATTGTCCACCTGCTAAAACTGCTAAAAAGATGGAGGCTATCAACAATTTCAAGCAAGAGCCTGATGAAACTCTTTATCAAGCTTGGGAACGATTTAAAGACTTATTGATGAAATTCCCTCAACATTATCTAAGTCCAATGCATGAGATAATATTGTTCTATCAAGGATTGGACGTGCCTACTAGACAAATCTTGGATGCTAAGGGAGTTGTGCCTCAAATGAGTGCAGCCAATGCTAGAAAAGCTATCCAAGAAGCTGCTGATCACTCTCAAAAATGGCACGACGGAACCTCTACTAGATCTAAGAGCAGCACTAATTTTGACGGGTTTGCTGCAATTCAAGCTCAATTGGATAAAATTAGTAGAGAGATGAAGAAGCGTGATGAGAAAGTTTATGCTGCCCAAGTTGGATGTGAAAAATGCGAAGGACCTCACTACACTAAAGATTGCCCTAAAATGAATGAAAGTGAGACTTTTGAAGAAGCATACTACACACAATTTGGATAACCATTCCAACCTTCAGGAAGATTTAGGGAAGCTGCTCCGGGATACTATCAAAAGAACAACTATAATCCAACTTATCAAGAAAGGAGGCAGACTTTGGATGACACTCTAAAGCAAATTATGGCCGATGCTGCTAAAAGACATGAAGAAACACCGCTATGATCAAAGAAATCCGAGCCTCAACGGATACTATAACAAGAAATCAAGGAGCTTCGATCAAAGTATTAGAACAACAAATCGGACAAATGAGCAAGGTTCTTCAAGAAGGGGGATACGAAAGTTTACCTAGCTCAACTGAAACTAACCCAAGAGATCATGTCAAGGCCATATGCACTACTGAAGAAGTCACGCCTAACATACCTTTTCCTAGAAGATTGATGAATGGTAATGATGCTGCAAAGCCCGAATTTTTCTTTAATTCTTCAATCAGTTTAAGGAGGTTACTCGACGAGAAGGCAAAGATTGAAGAGGAGATCAAGGCTACAATGAAAGAAGAGAGCTCTGCAACTGACTTACGTGCCTTGCCTCATAAAGAAAAGGACCCAGGAAGTTTTACTTTACCTTGTTCAATTAATGACATACCTTTCAATAATGCATTAGCTGACCTAGGAGCTAGCGTTAGTGTTATGCCCCTTAAGACATTCACTACCCTAGGACTAGAAAAATTAGCACCAACTAAGCTGCTTATTGAATTGGCTGATAAAACCGTGAAACGACCTGAAGGGGTTGCTGAAAATGTGCTAGTTAAGATTGAGAAGTTTGTTTTCCCCGTAGACTTTGTTATATTAGATATGCCCGAGGATGATAAGATTCCTTTAATCCTTGGAAGACATTTCTTGTCTACCGCCCATGCTAAGATTAATGTGTTTAAAAGAAAAATCTCATTAAAGCTAGGGAACAATAAACTAGTCTATAAGTGCCAAAATCCTGCTAAGAGCACAATTAGAGGCGTCTATGTGCTAGGATTAAGAGAACGTATGAACCTCGATCTAGAAGCTAGGTTTATGGGAGAAACCTTGGTAAATAATGAATCACTTGAGACCTATAGTGGAGACTACATTGAATTAAATGATCTTAATTTACCAATAGGAATCAATGATCAATTTATGGAGGATTTTGAACCCGAAATTGAAGAAGGAGAAATTATGGATGTGCCTAGAATCAATATGATCAACACTAAGAATTATGATGAATTTGAAGGATATCCTAGTTTCTGTGATTATGGTAGAAAGACCCATGTAGATTATGCTTATAATTTACAATTTCCTTGCATGATAGGATTTAAACAGGTTAGTGCCAACTTTTTCCCTATTTTACCAATTAATGTAATGTCAAAAGATTTCTATAATTCTATAATGAAAAACAAAATTGAGTATAGAGGGAAAAACGTAGTTGGAATATTCATGAATGTACCTATTTTTGTCGGGAATTTAACTATTGTTACAGATTTCACCGTGGTGGAAAACATGGATGCTTATCATGATGTTGAGATGGGTGACGTGGTCGTTGGGAAACCATTTTGTAAGAAGGTCAAAATTAACGCTAAAAGATTTGAAGGAAAGATCACCTTTCAAAGTGGAAGCAACGTTATCACTAACATGATGCCTCGTGCTCACCCAAGGTTTAAACATGTCCCTAATAAATTTTGTTACAAATTTACACCATTTCTTTTTTGTAGATGAATATGACGCTGAGGAAGGGATCGAGTATCCGTACCAAAAGATGAAAGGATTCTACAAAGGTGTACTTGAATTGGGGCCGGAATATGTTCGTGACGAAGTAATTCGCAACTACATCGTGCACGGACATGTGGGGATCAATAGAACGAAATAAGGAGCTGAACGTGAGTCTAACTTGAAGACTCTGGAATAAAGACAAGTGCTGACCGGGAGACAACCCGATAGAAATTTTTTACTTTTCTGTTCTATGTCGAGTCTGTCAGACCTGCAGAAGATGAGGCGCATCTCCATCATAAGATGCGACGCATCACCTGCACTGGTCATATCTTATTTCATTTTCTGCATTTTTATTTTTGACTTTAAAACTTTCTGTCCGTTTATTTAATGCGGCGCATCCCTGGTTAAGGATGCGACGCATCTTTTATTCTGATTCGTATTTATTCCAGGCTCGATACGGCGTATCTTCTTCCATAAGATACGGCGTATCGACTGACCTGATGATTTATAGTTTAATTTTTTAGGTTTTATTTTTACTAACTACTAATGTATTATGCAAGTTTGAACCTTCTTAACTCAGGTGTGTTAAAGTCTAAATGGTATTATAGATTCCTGCATTTTTGTGGATACATCATTTATGAAGCTTAAACGTTCTCATAAACAAGAAAGTTGATTTTTGCTCTTCTACGAATAATGGAGGATCATACCGAGCAAATCTCAGGGGAGTTTTTCTGTTCTAATTCTTTTATTTTTCCAGTTTTTAACCTTTGATACAAACAACGAGGACGTTGTTTAACTTAAGTGGGGGGATGGAGAATTAGAACACTTACTTGTCCTAAACTTTTTCAAAATATGCTTAAAATGCGCTTAATATATCAAAATTAAAATTTTTTTTAGCATGTTTTTGTTTAAAGTCTAAATTACATAACCGCACACATAACTCTATTCTTTCAAAAATATTAAAACTTTAGTGTGTCGGTGACTTGTAAACTTTAGAACTTGGCTTGTATATTATTCGAGACCACCATAATAAGTATTATCTATATAATTGGAGTGGCTTGTCTAAATTGGTAAATTTCTAGGATTACACCCAAATAGCCTTTATATGTTATGTGATATTAACTAACTACACTGGTTAGTTAACCCCCGTATAAACCCTTTGTTTACTCTCACTTTTAGAGTAAGATACCCCTAGAAAAACCCTCAGAGCCATTCCTTTCGTTTCTTACACCTTTGTTATAATGTTTCGATACACCCTTACACCTTAGCCTACCCTGCAAGACACATCCCTTTGGACAGGGGTACCACAGTAATTCTCTTGTTTTTAAACCACTATAATCAACAAATTAACCCACATTTGATTACCGGAGCTGGTACGCAACATGGTTACTGGAGCTGGTACGCAACATATAAGCTTGCATATTCTAGCTTTATATGGAAAGAAAGAATATAGCCCCGCTTAGATTAATTCATTATATTTGTTTGAATATTGCAGGAAATCGAAGAATATAGTACCCTAAACACTATTGATGCTCCTTCAACACTTTCAACAAAAAGCCAGTAACATTAATTAAACGGGTTATATGGGTCGGTTCAGGTTGACCCGAATCAGGTTAGGGTCGAGATTACTGACCCGTTTATATAATCAGGTCAGGTTTGGGTCGAATGTTTCTGACCCGCGAACCTACGAACCTGAACCCGCAAACCCGAACCCGACCCGAATTGCCACCCCTATTATTAATTAATTAAACTATCATATCATAAAAATAAGAGCTAACAAGGTAATCTAGCTCAAATTGAAAACTAGATAGTATAAGTTAATTGTTAGTTTGGCCCACTGTGACCATTTGAACAAATGTTATATATATGGGCCAATGGCCCAAACAAAGTGACGCCATTGCTGACTTCATCAAGCCGCCAAAACCCCACATTTATTAAAGCAAGTCAAATTATATATGTAAACCAGTGACGCCATTGCTGACTTCATCAAGCCGCCAACCTATATATACATATGCGAAAATTATTGTGGTACCCCTGTCCAAAGGGATGTGTCTTGCAGTGCCCAATTTTTTTCCACCTTTACCAATCTACCCAAGGATCACGGGTAAATTTATACGCGACATGGCCGAAGTAACGTGTCCCATTTTTATTGGAAGAAGAACAAATAAAAAAAAAACCCTAGACAATGTCGCATATATATATACATGACATACCCGAAATTGCATTTTTTTTTAAGTAATGGCATGAGAAAGTGTGTAGAATTAATTCAGTGCTTGCTCCTTCCCAATGCAATGTCGTGTATATTTGTGGGAAATGTCGTGTATATTTGTGGGTGTCGTGTATATATATACGCGACATTGCCTAGGGTTATTTTTATTTGTTCTTCTTCCAATAAAAATGGGACACGTTACTTTCGGCCATGTCGCGTATAAATTTACCCGTGATCCTTGGGTAGATTGGTAAAGGGGGAAAAAGGTTGGGCACTGCAAGACACACCCCTTTGGACAGGGGTAGCACAGTAATTTTCGCTATACATATTTAGGTTCCAAGTTACAGTCACCAGTAACCAAGCAACAAATTAACAATGTCGTCAGCTGTACCAACAATGAAACTAGGTTCACAAGGTCTAGTTGTTTCATCACAAGGTTTAGGTTGTATGGGTATGTCCGGAAATTACGGACTACCCAAACCCGAACCTGATATGATCAAACTCATTCACCACGCCGTTAACTCCGGTGTCACCTTTCTTGACACGTCAGATTTTTACGGTCCTCACACTAACGAAATCCTTGTTGGCAAGGTAAGTAACTGATGAACTCAAATAAGTACATTTTATTATCATCATTTATCCTATTTATTTGACTTGTTTTATTATATTATATATGAGAATCGATACATTAATGTTTACTTTAGTAATTCTCAGGTAAAAACAAGCATTATGTGAAACTTGGCGATTTTGGACTAATTATGGAGCAAAACAAGCGAGATGTCAAAAGTCTACTGAAATCCAGAAGATGCGCCGTATCTCACTCAACATATACGACGCAATATCATACTTTGATGAATTCGAAGACCATTGCCTGACTTTGAAGAATGCGCCACATGCAATTCTGTCATGCGCCACATATGAAACTTTGGTCAAAGAAGATCAAGCTCGTTCTACTCCAGATACGCCGCAATATACTTCTAACATACGGAGTATCACTATCAAGATTTCGCCAGTTACAATCCAAGACAGCTAAAGTACATGCACCGCATACAAAGATCAAGTTACGCCGCATCTGAAGACGGTGTACGAATATTCCAGAATATATTAATCTTGGACCCCACGCGAAGTTAAGTCAATGCGCCGCATCTATCAACTCAACGCGCCGCATCGATCCCTTAGACAGAAACTATAAATACCCCAAGGTCAGACGAATTTGAGAGACACACAGAGACCTTAAGAGAGATATAACCCTAGAGCCGAATTCAGAAGACCAAGCAGCACAAGACACACCTCAAACAAAGATACAAGAGCTGTAAGAAGGTCCTGCATGTATTCAATTCATTAAGTAGTTTTGTTTTATTGTTTTAGTACGCTTTAATTCATCAGGATTGATGGGCTTGTGTCATGTGACTACGGAAGATCATGCACTCCCCTTAATATTGCTTTCCCATTAATTAAAGTTTATATGTTGATGTCTTTGGTGACTTTTATTAGTGCATTGATAACCTCTGTGTCTAGCTGAGTCTTGCTTGGGTCGCCATGCCCCTTCCTCGCCTATTTATTCTAGCGTCTCTAGAAAAGTAGGATAGACATAAGTAATCATTAAGGGTTTACTCGCCGATAAGATTAGCAATAAAACAAGTGACAAGCTATTTAATTATCAGGACAGGTCTTCTTATTGTCTCGAGTATCTATCTGTGTACGTGTGTGCTAATCGCTGATTCGTGCTCATTAGTTTAGTTTTCTATTTAATTATAACCAAACCGTGCCAGTCTCTCAGGCTGAACCCCCTTGCGTTAGATTAGGTTGTATAACTAACTTAGGATATTAAAATACTGATTAGAATAACTAGATAATACGTTCCACTCTTAGTGATCGACACTCTACTTACCATTATATTCATACTGACCGGGTACACTGCTCGTTAAGTGTGTGTGTTATTGATAAGTCGGCTAAATATAAATTTAAAACTTGAGTAGGCATTAATACTACTAAACCGCAATGACACATCACGCTCCATCAGTAACCAACTAACTTCTAATAACTGTTTAGTTAAATTTAATAAGTTTTTTTTTTTTTTTTTTTTTTTTTTTTTTTTTTTTTTTTTAAGTTTTATTTTTGGGAAATTTGGAAATGATATTTCAGGCTTTGAAAGAAGGTGAAATGAGAGATAAAGTTCAAATTGCTACGAAATTTGCAATACGATGGAATGATGGAAAGCCGAAAGTCCGTGGGGATCCGGAGTATGTGAGGGCTTGTTGTGAAGCCAGTTTGAAGAGACTTGATGTTGATTATATTGATCTCTACTACGTTCATCGTATTGATGCTAGTGTTCCTATTGAAGTCACAATACGCTTCTTTTTCTTTAGGAGTTTTTGAAATTGCTCAGCTGATTTTTCGTTAGTGAAATAAGCTGTTTTAAGTTGGCAGTTTGAGTTTGCTTATTCCAAACTGCTTATGTTGATTGGTAAATGGGATTGCTGCTTATAGTGTTTTTGATACACAACATAAAGGTTTTGAGTTTGCCAGTTAAATTAGCAGAGTATTAGATGAGAATTTTTGGAGTAGTTAATTTCAAATTGCTCAACTGAATAAGCAATAAGCTTATAAGCAGTTTTAATATACAATCCCAAACACCCCTTATATTTGATCTTTTTTATACTTTGATCTTATATAGTAACCATGGTAAGATTTAGCCATTATTAACACTTGTACACGTTATTACTTGTATTAAAAAGATGGGAGAACTAAAGAAACTGGTAGAGGAAGGCAAAGTGAAGTACATAGGACTATCAGAAGCATCTGCTGCAACAATCAGAAGGGCTCATGCCGTTCATCCAATAACTGCAGTTCAAAATGAGTGGTCGTTATGGTCAAGAGATATTGAAGATGAAATTGTTCCTACTTGCAGGTGATCTATGCGTTTTTACCTCTTTATCTGTTTTAATTTTTAAAGCATTTATTTTATAACAATACCTCGTTTTGGCGAATTTTACAGAGAACTTGGCATTGGAATTGTCCCTTACAGTCCTATTGGAAGGGGATTTTTGGCTGCTGGTCCTAAAGTAGCCAAAAACTTGACAGAGGGTGACATAAGGAAGGTATGATATGTTCATATAAATACTAAGAAAAGAATGAAACTTTACACGAGCAGATGATCAAATTATGATACTCTTCGACAATAAAGAAATATATCTAATTAAGTTTTACTGACAACTTGTTCCAGAGTAATCCAAGGTTTCAAAATATGGACCACAATAAGACTGTATTTGAGCGAGTGAATGAGATGGCTACAAGGAAAGGGTGCACCGCGGCTCAACTAGCACTGGCTTTGGTCCATCACCAAGGAACCGATGTGGTCCTGATTCCAGGAACCACAAAGGTAGAGAACTTTAACCAAAACATAGGAGCTTTAACTGTAAAGCTAACGCCAGAAGAGATGGCGGAACTCGAATCGTTTGCTTCAAGTGATGCTGTGAAGGGAAAAAGGAATCCATTTATGCAAATGACGTGGACAAATTCAGAGACTCCTCCATTGTCGTCACGGCATGGTAATTAAAGTTTTCGATAGAAATGATTACGAACATTGCAGGCTGTTCCTTGACTTGATTCGAATGTTGGGCTGTTCCTAAATAAATGATCAGACGCATGATTTCTTGTATTTCTTTTGTACTATATTTTGTAAATTTTAAATAATTTCATTTGATTAAATTAAAACAAAATAGTCTTAATTTAAAATATGTTTGGCAAAACTAGCTATAAGCTGTATGCTGTAAGCTGTTAACTGTAAGCTGTAAACTGCAAAGCTGTTAACATGAGCTACAAGCTGTATCTTTTTTTAAATAAAATTGTTTGGTAAGTTAGCTGTTAAATGTAATTAAAATATGTAAAATGACATAAAAGGACATATTTATAATTGTAAACAAATGTTTGGAGGGTATATCAGTAATTTACAGTTTTAACAGCTCCAAGATGTTTAAAAAACTTCATAAATCAGCTTTTCATTTAGGAGCTATTTGTTTGAAATAAAAGCTTGAAGTTAATGTATCCAAACGGAGCTACTTATTTTAGAGGAGATTATTTTTGTGACAAAAAGCTAACAGCTCCCCAAAAAGCTCTTACCAAACAGGCCCAATAAGTGAGTTTTTCTTTTTATGTATATTAATTGAAAAATGAATGGCTATGATTATTCTATGTAATATTCGAATATTTTTGTGATCTTTATTGAATCTAACTTACAGGTATTATTCATTTACTAGCAGGGTATCCGCGCGTTGCAGCGGCGGGGTACCATGCAATAATAATATTCAGCGAAAATTTCTTTTAGTTCTATATTTTACGATACAATAGACATACGGATGACGACAATTATAGTTCTGAATAATTTTATGCAATAACAATATTTTTCAAATAAAAACTGAAGATTATCCAAGTGATGTTGTGACAGTACTGAGTTGGTAGCTGGTATATTGTAAGGTATAATGTTAAAGTAGTTGACAATGGCCCGTATTCGCAAGTTATTATTAAATAATAACACCATAACGAAATTTAAAACTCACTTACATTATACTAAGAAAATTTAGTTCTCTACAAAAAATGTTTATTATATTTGTCCCACATAGATGGATGATACAAGTAAAATAGTACATATAAAGATAAAGAAAAACTAAATATTCAAGAAATCATGTGGGTTACTTTAAAGAGTATAATTATTATTATACAAATATATGTAATAAATATAAAATATATAATTAGCACTTAGCACTTTGCATCATTTGCTTTGAAACAATCGTCCGATTTTTATAAAACAAAGTTTTTAGTTTTTACTATAAGTTTTATCAAAAAAATTCTAAAAGCTGTATATGTTGGTTCTCGAGGCACTCTTGCGATTTAATGATAATTTCTGAACATTGTAATTTAGTATGCATTTTGAAACTCTATTGATTTTGTAATACCTAAAATTCAAGATAACCTATAAAATGACCAAATTACCCCTGAAGCCATAACACTTAATAAATCACTTATAACAATTCTGAATTAATTCCAAACTTCTGAAAACGAACTACATATGAAGTAACTAAAATTCTGGGATAACATTACATTATATTGAATGTACAAAAATTACAAAAATCACATATATATATATATATATATATATATATATATATATATATATATATATATATATATACATGGTCCGAAAATTAAATTAAATAAACTTTATATATATTTTGCAAAATCATTTTAATTAGATAATTACAAAATAAATTAAGGAATTATATGCAAAATCAAAGTGTGATCTTGAGCTAACTTATGGGCCGAATTTCCTGAGTATATCCCCCCTCCTAGTCGGCTATTATTATATACAAAATCAATTCATTATTTTGTAAAACCTATTTTGCCGAAACCCTAAATATCGACACACACATAATTCGATCATACCTTCATTCGATCTTCTGGACGTGAGCTAGCATTTTTCTGGGGTTGATCAGAGTGTAAGCAAGCTAGGAAAAATAGGATTCGAGTTGTGGAAGCCTTTGTTCGATCGTGGTACACCTTTCTTGTCCGATCTACTTCGCTCGATAGGTATAAAATAATACGACTAAATATTACGTTCTATAATTGATCTAGCATTTTTCTAATGATCTATATATTGTATATAACTCAGTAAAAATGTCGAACATGGATCATGCAAGTTAAACAAGGCGTACGAATTTGTAAGAGTTAAAATACACATGAATTCCAAATAATGTCATACGATTTTTCTGAGGTGTAACTATAATTTTTATATGTTCTATACTGATAATATAATCTTATAAAAATAACCACATGATTTATAGAAGCTCAAAATAATTGATGTGAATTATTGTTCATAATCGGTTTATATGAAAAATGAAGAAAATAAGAAGAAAACCCTAGAATGGATTAGGGTTAGGGTTAATATGTATAGATCTGATGTAATTAATGTTTTAATGATGATGTCATGATGGTTTAATGATTGGTTAAAACTAGGGTTTGTTTTGGTGCAATAAAAGGTTATACGGTTTGTTTTTAAAAGTATAAGGGCTTGTTTTGTCAACTTTGAAACTTCTGGGATATTTTTGTAATGTCATATAAGTCAGTAGGAATGTGAGAAAAATATAACTTGAGGGTTCTAAGTGTAAAATAGAAGGACTAAAAGTGTAAATTTGGGAAACTTGAAGTTATTTTGAGTAAATAATGTCATTCAGGGTGTAATGGGTAAATTTGAGTATTTGTGGGATTGATATGTAATTATAAATAAATTATGATATAAATTGCAAGTTTTGTAAAGTTAAGGGACTAATTGTGTAATTATTAAATTTTGAGGGTCTAATTCGTATTTCATATAATTCTGAGGTGAGGTTCTGCAAATTTGTAAAACTAAAGTATTTTCATTTTAAACCTTTGAAGTTAATGAAATTGCAATTAAAACCCTAAACTATGAAAATGGTCATAACTAACCCTGAACTTTTGTAACTTGATAAAAGGGTACTTTAATTCCATAATGATCTTGAAATAAGGATTTAACCAAATCTAGAATATTAACATATTACAAAATCTGGAAAGTCACAAATGGAAAGGTAAAACTAAAAGTAATAATCTGAGTTTGAATGATTTATAATTCCGTCTTCTACTTCTTAGGTGTGAAGAAGGAGAAACCTTAATTTCAGCTTCGTGTTTTCTTGTCTTTTGTTTGAGCTAATAAGGTACAGATATTCCGTCCTTTCAGTAAGGGCTTTTCAGTTCTTTTCTTTCAGAATTCATTTCCTTATTAGGATTCCCTATACCTTTGCTATGTTCCCTTTTGGTGGTGAACTTTCGATATGATATTTGATTTGAAACTTTTGCCATGTACCCTTAAGATAATATTTTGATTATTTGATAGTATGCCCGACCTTTGTTCTATAGTTTAATATTACGAGCCAGTCACTAGACATGAGGGTTTCATGTCCATGTCATTGACGCACCTCTGACATGACTCTAGGGCAGGAGAGTGATAACCTGTTCCGTCCCTTATTTATTATTTGCTATAGCCATTATAATTATGATTAATGCTTTGTCTGTGGGGCGTATGGGTGCACTCTAGATTTGACATGTTATCTGTATATGTTATATGTTATTATATCTGGTGACTGATTGTGTGTGCGATACACGTCTTTCACTTTTGTCTGAGAGCTGATCACTCTACACAGGTATGTTTTATTATATTAGTATGCTATGGTATCGTAAGTAGTCTGGGCTCGTGATGAATTGCTGTATTTTGTTTCCTAAATCTTATTTCACTTTGTTCTTTTCTTTCATTCATGATTCATTTCTCATTCTTTTCATTTTGATTTCGTATCGGTATGATTTCGTATTCCTGATTTGCTTTCATATTTGCTACTTGCTATTGTTTCCGTATCTATATATCTGTTCACTGGGCTTTTGAAGCTCAGCCGCATTTCTTTTCCTGCGGCAGGTACTTAAGCTAGGAGCTGGGTTAGCTTTGGGATGAGAGCGATCTATTTCGGAGTCGACCTTAGTTATTTAGCTTTACCATTTGAACTTCTATTTAATTTATTATGCCATTGTTTAGGCATTTGAATATTGGATTTTGTACTTAAGCTATTTTGTCTTGCATTTTGATTTAAGTCATGTTGACTTATTTTGGATTTAATGTTAAGACTTATGAGGTTTTATTTATTGAATGTTCTGTGACTTCTGATATGCCACCATTGTTGTGATATCTTTACCCTTGTCGGGTTGGGGTGTTACAATTTATGGTATCAGAGAACAGGCTTTCATGAAACCTTAGAGCTTAGGCTATCGACCTGTGAGGATTTGGGTAGACATTAGGTTTTCCTTTCGCGCACTCTTTTTTTTTTCCTGTCCTGCTCTGCCATGCTTTTCTTTTGCTCTATCATTTCCTGTTTGATCCTTCTAATCGTTTGAAAATCCTGTAGATGGTGGTTACTCGTCGTGGTGACTATTCTGATGGGGAGGAGGAGATCCCTAATTTGGAGGAGTTGGTGGCTAATGCTATCAACAATTTGCTACCTGGGCTTAATGCTAACGAGGTGATCACTCGGATGATCAATGAGTTTCGTAATGGTGCTGGTCCCTCTGGTAGTGCTGGTCCCTCTAGTGGTGCTGGTGGTTCGGGTGGTACTGGTGGTGGGGGCCGACCCACTACCATTAATGGTTGGCTGGAGAGTTTCAATAAACTTAAGCCGTTGTCGTTCAGTTCTGCTGCTACTCCTCATGCTGCAGAGGACTGGATAACACACATGGAGAAGCTGTTTGAGGTACTAGGTTGTGAAGACGGGTTTAAGACTCGTCTGGCTGCGTTTAAGCTTGAGGGAGATGCGCTTAACTGGTGGAAGGCGCACAAGGAAGCTAAGGGAGGTGATGCTTATGTTCTTGGTTGTACTTGGGCTAATTTTCGTACTACATTCTATAATCGGTACTTCCCTGTGTCCGAGCAACAGAGATTTATACGGGAGTACAACACTATCTCTCAGCTTGAGTCTGAGAATGCAGGAGAATTTCTGGAGCGATTCCAGAGATTGGTTAGCTTTGTGGGCCCGGTTGCTGGGGATGCTGAGCATCAAGCTAAGCATTATAAGTGGGCACTGAAGAGTTGGGTTTTAGATCATCTTCTTAATCAGGAGTTCCTTGATCCGTCAGCATGTTGCGACGCAGCTCGCAACATTGAGATATTTCATGAGAAGGTGGGTTATAAGAGAAACCGTGATGGCGATAGGATTCAGCCGCAGAGTCAGAATCGGGACAACAAGGGATTTTCTGGTAAGGGCTTTGAACAGCGGGGTCAGTCAGATCGTGGTCGTGATTATCAGGGTCAGTCAGGTAGGAGCTATGATCAGCGGAAACCAGATTCTAGAGGTCAGGATGCTGGTTCGATTTCTAGGCAAGATAATGGTCAGAAGCAGTGGAAGGATCATCCTTCTAAGGGTTTTCAGCAGCAGTCTCGTGGTTCTGGATCGAGTTCTCAGAAGGGTTCATCTGGGAACTTACCTACATCTCCTATCTGTACTACTTGTGGGAAAAGTCATCCAGGAGAGTGTCGTAGAGCATCTGGTGCGTGTTTTCGATGTGGGTCTGCTGAGCATCGGGTGAAGGACTGCCCGAAGCAGAATCCTGCATCTGCTAAGAACTATCTTCTTCCTCCGCCTCCTCCACCTCTGAATACTGGGCGTGTGTTTTCTACTACGCGGGATCAGGCAGCTAAGGCTACAGGTACCATTACCGGCTTTTTGTATTTTGGTGATTTTACTGTTTTCGCGTTATTTGACACTGGAGCAACACATTCTATCATATCTATGAAATTGGCTAAGAAACTGAACATACCTGCAACACCACTAAATAACCCAATCGCTATATCAACCCCCATGAAAAACCACATTCTTATCAACCATGAATATTTGAACTGTCCGTTACGCTTTGATGATCGGATTCGTCCGGCAAATTTACTTCCTCTAGACATGATTGACTTCTATGTCATTCTGGGTATGGATTGGTTGGCTTTCCATCGAGCAACCATTGACTGCCACGCCAGAAATGTGATTTTCGGTGACCTGAATAATCCTGAATTCATTTACCATGAATCTCGCCCTCTTAAAACTGTTAAAATCATTTCCGCCTTGAAAGCTCGAACCTTGATGTCTCATGGTTGCCAAGGTTATCTAGCCTCAGTTAAGGATTTGTCCGTTGAGAGTCCGGATATTTCTAGTGTTCCCATTGTTCGGGATTTTGCTGACGTTTTTCCTGAAGTACTTCCTGGTCTTCCTCCGGCTAGAGAAGTGGAGTTTTCTATTGAGCTAATTCCCGGTGCCGAACCTATCTCTAAGGCTCCGTACCGGATGCCACCTGTTGAACTGAAGGAGTTGAAGGAACAACTGGAAGAGTTGCTGGACTGTGTATTTATTCGACCTAGTGTTTCGCCATGGGGTGCTCCTGTGCTTTTCGTGAAGAAGAAGGATGGGTCTATGCGTCTGTGTATTGATTATCGTGAGCTCAATCGCATTACCATTCGAAACCGTTATCCGCTTCCTCGCATTGACGACTTGTTTGATCAATTGCAAGGAGCTAAAGTTTTCTCCAAAATCGACTTGCGATCTGGTTATCACCAATTGCGAGTTAAGGAGCAGGATGTACCTAAGACTGCTTTCCGCACCCGTTATGGACACTATGAATTCCTGGTTATGCCTTTTGGCTTAACAAATGCTCCTGCTGTGTTTATGGATTTAATGAATCGGGTTTTCCATGAATTTCTTGATAAATTCGTCATCGTTTTCATTAACGATATTCTAGTGTATTCTAAATCGTCCGAGGAGCACGAGCAACACATGCGTATTGTATTAGGTATCTTGAGGCAGCAGAAGTTATTCGCGAAATTTTCTAAGTGTGAGTTCTGGCTGAATCAAGTAGCTTTCCTAGGTCACATTGTGTCTGCAGATGGTATCACCATGGATCCATCTAAAGTTGAGGCTATCACCAAGTGGCCGAGACCTACCACTGTGACGGAAGTCAGGAATTTTCTAGGATTAGCTGGCTACTATAGGCGTTTTGTGGAAGGATTTTCTAAGTTGGCTTTGCCATTGACTCAATTGATGCGGAAGGGTGAAAAGTTCGTATGGACTGATGAGCGTGAGCAGAGTTTTGAAGAGTTGAAACGGCGTTTGGTGTCCGCACCTATTCTAACTTTACCATCGGGTTCTGGAGGTTTTCAAATCTATAGTGATGCTTCTAAGAAGGGTTTGGGCTGTGTGCTTATGCAACACGACAAGGTGATTGCCTATGCGTCGAGGCAACTGAAACCCTATGAGGAAAATTATCCAACTCATGATCTAGAATTGGCAGCTGTAGTTTTTGCATTGAAGATTTGGAGGCATTACTTGTATGGTGAATCATGTGATATCTTCACTGATCACAAGAGCCTCAAATATATCTTTACTCAGAAGGAGCTTAATATGAGGCAGAGGCGATGGCTGGAGCTTCTGAAAGATTACGACACAAACATCCAGTATCATCCAGGTAAGGCTAATGTGGTTGCAGATGCACTTAGTCGGAAATCTGGAGTGATTTCTAGTTTGGAGATTGATCCGCATGTCCTCAAGGAACTGGAGCGTTTGGATGTTGAGTTATGTTTTCGGCGTGATGTTGGTTACTGGGCTAGTTTAAAGATTGAGTCAAATCTGATGTTGCGTATTAAAGAGGCTCAGAAAGATGATGGTGAACTCTGGGCTATAGTTCAGAATATTGAAGAGGGTAAGCAAACTGAGTTTAGAGTTGATGACGATGGAGTTGTTTGGTATGAGGATCGTTTATGCGTGCCTAATGATTCCGAATTGCGTGAGGCTGTGTTGACTGAGGCTCACAGTTCTCCTTTTGCTATCCATCCTGGTTCTACCAAGATATATCGGGATCTTAAGCAACATTTATGGTGGAACGGTATGAAGCAAGATGTGGCGTTATTTGTCGCTAAATGCATGACCTGCCAGCAAGTTAAGATTGAGCATCAGCGAGCTAGTGGTCTATTACAACCTTTGGAAATTCCTACATGGAAATGGGATGAGATTTCCATGGACTTCGTTTGTGGTCTGCCTGTTACTCATAAAAGACATGATGCGATTTGGGTGGTCGTTGATCGGCTAACTAAATCCGCTCATTTCTTACCTATCCGTATGACCTTTAGTGTTAGTAAGTTGGCGGAAGTTTTTCAGCAAGAGATTGTGCGATTGCACGGTATGCCTTCGTCTATTGTTTCAGATCGTGATCCTCGTTTCACTTTGCGTTTTTGGAAGGGACTTCATAAAGCTTGGGGCGCTCGCCTTAAGTTTAGTACTGCATTTCATCCCCAAACTGATGGTCAGTCTGAGAGGACCATTCAAACTTTGGAAGACATGTTAAGAGCTTGTGCGTTGGAATGGGCAGGTAGTTGGGATGAGTACTTGTGTTTGGTAGAGTTTGCGTATAATAACAGTTGGCATGCGAGTATTCGAATGGCTCCCTTCGAGATGTTGTATGGTAGGAAATGTAGGGCTCCTGTTTGTTGGAATGAAGTAGGTGAACGTCTGATTGAAGGACCTGAGATGATTGAGATCACAAATGAAAAGGTAGCTGTTGCTAGAGAGAAACTGAAAGAGTCGCGTGCTCGCCAGAAAAGCTATGCTGATAAGCACCGTCGGGATCTAGAATTTAGTGTAGGTGATCGGGTATTCCTGAAAGTATCTCCTTTCCGTGGTGTCAGGCGTTTTGGAATCAAGGGCAAGTTGAGTCCTCGATTTATTGGACCGTTCGAAATCCTGGAGCGTATTGGGGAGGTTTCTTATCGTTTGGCCTTACCTCCTCAGTTATATCATGTGCATAATGTTTTCCATGTATCTCTCCTGAGAGGATACAATTATCATCCACTGCATGTTGTATCTTATCCACTTGATCAGATCCGGCCTGATATGTCTTTGTCTGAAGAACCGGAAGCGGTTCTGGACCGTCAGGAACGAGTCATGAGAAACAAAGTCATCCCGTTCGTAAAGATTCTTTGGAAGAATCACCCTGAGCGTGAAGCTACCTGGGAAACTGAAGAGTCAATACGAGCTAGTTATCCGCAGTTCTCATTTTAATTCGGTATGTCCTTGTTTTGTTTTCCGTTCTCCTTTGTTTTGTTTCCGCTTTCTTTTGCTTTCTACTTCCTGCAAATTTCAAGGACGAAATTTTTTTGTTAGTGGGGAAGAAGTTGTAATACCTGAAATTCAAGATAACCTATAAAATGACCAAATTACCCCTGAAGCCATAACACTTAATAAATCACTTATAACAATTCTGAATTAATTCCAAACTTCTGAAAACGAACTACATATCAAGTAACTAAAATTCTGGGATAACATTACATTATATTGAATGTACAAAAATTACAAAAATCACACACACACACACACACACACACACACACATATATATATATATATATATATATATATATATATATATATATATATATATATATATATATATATATATATA
Organism: Artemisia tridentata subsp. tridentata; assembly: GCA_021014915.2. Classification (NCBI taxonomy): domain Eukaryota; kingdom Viridiplantae; phylum Streptophyta; class Magnoliopsida; order Asterales; family Asteraceae; genus Artemisia; species Artemisia tridentata. Next base: position 417,738,957 of record CP139506.1, read on the forward strand.
TATATATATGCATGGTCCGAAAAATAAATTAAATAAACTTTATATATATTTTGCAAAATCATTTTAATTAGATAATTACAAAATAAATTAAGGAATTATATGCAAAATCAAAGTGTGATCTTGAGCTAACTTATGGGCCGAATTTCCTGATTATATCTGATGTGTTTTTTTACGTCTATAATAAACTACCAAGTTTTAAATTTATATTTTGCCGAACTAACCTATAGACTCTAAACACTAACGAGCAGTGTACCCAGTCAATGTAGATAGTTTCTAGGTAAGCAAGGGTCGTTCACTAGGAGTGAGATTTCTAATATACTAATTCTTGAGGTATTCGACTCTCCTAAACTAACGTAAAGGGGGGGTTCAGCCTGAGAGACTGGCACGGGTTTGGTTTTATTCTAACTAAACTAAGATAAACAAACAATACAAGTATGAAGACACCAAAGATAGGAAGAACGGGTTAGCCAAGTCTAATCCATTTTATAGTTATACATGCTTATGTCTACTTGTTTTAATTCATTCAATTGTTAATCGGCATATCAATTACGAAATTCTGTCACAATTAAGTAACTAGCCCTCGGGGCGGATATGACGAAAGATCATAGTGACTCGTCTAGCATCAATACTAACTTATTGCTTTAAACCATCTAACCTAGTTCGGTATTACACGCTACTAGTCCTATTAGGTTGTAGACACGTTCCGTTTATGCCAAACAATGATTCCTAATAGAGATTCGGGTTAACACGCATATAACTCAACCAAAGCAACCACAATTACAGGTAGTTAAGTCACATCAATTAAAGTTATAAGGATCATAACCTAGTTACATAGACTTCTACTAGTTATAAGCAATAAACGAGTTTTTATCGACAAGCACCCAATCCAATAACAAAGCAAACACATCGACAAAATCATAAAAACTAATAAAACTTCATAAACATGGCTAACACCTAAGGGTGTTAGCCCATAATCTCTGTAACAAAGTACATAAACATAATCATAACGAATAAAGTATGAAACATAATGAATACGATACGCTAACCGAATGATTAAGTAATATAACAATGATTAGAGATGTTCTTCAAGGATGATTAGGTCTTCAATATTGATCTTCTACTGTTTGGAGAGGCTTTGATCGTCTGGGAATGCCCCTAAGGATTCCCAAAGATACCCTAATTCGTTAATGAGCTCGGTATTTATAGATTCTGAAATCTGGGTCGATACGGCGTATCTAGAGAGTTAGATGCGCCGCATCTATAAGTAAACGTAGCCTCCAAGTCTGAAACTGACCCAATACGGCGCATCTAAAGACCAGATGCGCCTCATCTCCCAATACGGCGCATCTAAGGACCAGATGCGCCGCATCTCCTTCAGATTCAGATAGATTTTCTTTTTCTCTTCGCGTGGCCGCTTGAATCAACTAAATCGGAGTCCGGATGAAGATTTTATGGCCAAAATACGAAAGCATCTTCAAGTGTCGACTTGTAATCTTGACTTCTTCATTAAGCTTCTAATCTCCACTTGATTTCTTTGGTAAGGATTGTGTATGGCCAATACGGCGCATCGGATTGGTCCGATGCGGCGTATCTAGAGTAGAACAAGTTGGTTCTTCTTCGTTGACCAAAGTTTCATATGCGACGCATGATAAAATCAGATGCGGCGCATGCTTCAAAGTCAGGCAATGGTCTTTAATCTCTTCAATTCAGCAGACTTTTCCAACTTGATTCATTTTGCTCCAATTTTCGTCCGAAATCATTAACTTTCACCAAATGCTTGTTTATACTGAGAATTACAAAAGTAAACGATTAAGTGTCAATTCTCATATAAAGTGATATAAAACAAGTCATTAATATGGGATAAATGATGCTAATAATATGTCGTTATTTGATGTCATCAAATATCCCCCCACTTGAACTTTACTTGTCCTCAAGTAAACCTTAGATTAAACTTATGAAAATGTATCCTAAAAGATATTAGGATTTATTTTTATATTTAAGCATGTATTCGTTTCATCATAATCACACAACCAAACACTTAACGAATTAGAAATAAAATAAAATGTTTTTGATAAAAGCAAATCTAATCGTTTAACTGTCCAGTCGCGACGAATATTCTATCATAAGCTTGGCAAGTATACACATCTCCCCCACTAAAGCTAAGGAATAACAAGTCTAAAGCGGTAAAAAGGGTTTTTAGGCTTAAGGGTTAATTATTCTCCTTAATCTCTATCGATCTCAAATTCCAGAAAAGGCGACAAAATCACAAATACATGATCGAATCCACGAACACGATACTTGCAATTGCTCAAATCCTTAACTCGAATAGGCTAAAGATAGGTCCAAACTTCACCAATAATAATATATCAAAAAGGGCGACAAAATCATAAATACATAGCCGAATCCACGACTACGATACTTAAGATTGCTCAAATCCCTAATCTCAATAAATTAAAGGTTTGGTTGGATAAAGAATAATATAGGGTATGGATAATATTTGGGATATAAATTGGTGTAAAATGAAAAATAAACAAAACAAATAAATTAAAATCCTAAGTGTGGTTAATCACTATCCCAACCATCTCGTGAATAAGACTCATATCATTGAATAACTCACGCTTTAACACTTGAAACACACGCTTTAGGTAGACACGAATTATACTCAACAAGATCTCAATCAAAGAATAAACCTTAGTTGGCGTTCCCATAACTGCCAACTCCCTTGCAATCCATAAATATAGTACAACAACAATAATGATAACTTTACATAACATTACAATGTTGGTATAAACAAACTTCCAACTTCTTCTTTCTTTTTCTTTTCTCATTTTTTTGATTTTTTTTTTTTTTTTTTTTTTTTTTTTTTTTGAAGCATAAACATAGATGTGTAAAATTTCACCACATCACTATAATGATAATTATGGATAATTTTTCCATACTTTTCATAACTTCAGAAATAACGGTAATAGTGAAAGTAGTAAACACACGAAAAATAAACTCAAAGATATACAATATTTACTTTCACTCCAATTGCATTGTGCAATTTCCCGACCTAACCATAGATAATGAATTACGCACGCGAACACAGGTAATGTAAGGAAACACACTTTGCCTATAGCAATTAACCAACCACGGATCTTAATCTACAGTGTAGGCTAAGGTGTAAGGTGTAACGAAACATTTTAAACATAGGTGTAAGAAACGAAAGGAATGGCTCTGAGTGTTTTTCTAGGGGTATCTTACTCTAAAAATGAGAGTAACAAAAGGGTTTATACGGGGGTTAACTAACCAGTGTAGTTAGCTAATAACACATAACATATAAAGGCTATTTGGGTGTAATCCTAGAATTTTACCAATTTAGACAAGTCATTCCAATTATATAAATAATACTCATTATGGTGGTCTCGAATAGTATACAAGCCAAGTTCTAAAGTTTACAAGTCACCGGCACACTCATAGATTTGTGAATTTTGAAAAATCACAATTTTTGAAAATAACGTCATGTGTGCAGCTATGCAACTTAGACTTTAAACAAAAACATGCTAAAAATTTTAAATTTTGATAATTAAGCATAGATTAAAGCATATTTTTGAAAAATTAAGGACAAGTAACGTTCTAATTCTCCATCCCCCCACTTAAGTTAAACAACGTCCTCGTTGTTTGTATTTGAAATTAAAAACAAGAGATAGAAAGAATTAGAACTGAGAACTCCCCTGAGATTTGCTCGGTATGATCTTCCAATGTAAGTGTGCGAGCGTATAAAATGCGGGAGTCCATCAACATCTTCAATATTCCGGACCTTTAAAAATATAGAGACCACAGGAAAAACAAATCTCGAGAAACATCTCATTAATCATCGGTTAGAAAATGATAAACAAAAGAAAAACAAAGAACTGTATTCAATTCTGGCAGGTCGATACGCCGTATCTAAAAAGATAGATACGCCGCATTGATGTCAGCAAAACAGTTTGGACTAAAGTATTCCAGATGATTCGATACGCCGTATCCATAGGGGTTGGATACGCCGCATCGAAGGCCTGGGACAGACTCGACAGAAAATTAAATTGACATAAATTAAAAGATAAGCATGGGTTGCCTCTCACGAAGCGCTTGTTTTTGTTCGAGTCACGAGCCTGACTGCACCCTAATTTTCGGATTGTCAATCTTAATTATTACCTGAGAGATAAACAACCAAGAAAACTAGCAGTAACCAGGACATTTTTTTTTTTTTTTAATAAAATTTAAACACACACAAAAGATTAAAAAAAACGAAAAATATTTTTGGGGTCACGGAAAATCGATACGCCGTATCTAACAGACAATAGATACGCCGTATCGACATAAGTTAATACGCCGTATCCAACAGACAATGGATACGCCGTATTATCTTACTGCAACATTTTTTATAAAAATTTAAAAGCAATTTTTTTTTTTTTTGCCACAGAACGTCAATGCGTCGCATTCACAGACAAGAATGCGCCGTATTGAAACCAGAAAGATGCGCCGTATTCACAGACAAGAATACGCCGTATCTCCCTTCTGAGACAGACACACAGAACATAAACAAACTAACAGGTAAACAAAACAAACACAAACATAAAAATACCAATAAAACTAGTAAAAAGATAAATTCACTCCCCGGCAGCGGCGCCAAAAACTTGATGTGTTTTTTTATGTCTATAATAAACTACCAAGTTTTAAATTTATATTTTGCCGAACTAACCTATAGACTCTAAACACTAACGAGCAGTGTACCCGGTCAATGTAGATAGTTTCTAGGTAAGCAAGGGTCGTTCACTAGGAGTGAGATTTCTAATATACTAATTCTAGAGGTATTCGACTCTCCTAAACTAACGTAAAGGGGAGGTTCAGCCTGAGAGACTGGCACGGGTTTGGTTTTATTCTAACTAAACTAAGATAAACAAACAATACAAGTATGAAGACACCAAAGATAGGAAGAACGGGTTAGCCAAGTCTAATCCATTTTATAGTTATACATGCTTATGTCTACTTGTTTTAATTCATTCAATTGTTAATCGGCATATCAATTACGAAATTCTGTCACAATTAAGTAACTAGCCCTCGGGGCGGATATGACGAAAGATCATAGTGACTCGTCTAGCATCAATACTAACTTATTGCTTTAAACCATCTAACCTAGTTCGGTATTACACGCTACTAGTCCTATTAGGTTGTAGACACGTTCCGTTTATGCCAAACAATGATTCCTAATAGAGATTCGGGTTAACACGCATATAACTCAACTAAAGCAACCACAATTACAGGTAGTTAAGTCATATCAATTAAAGTTATAAGGATCATAACCTAGTTACATAGACTTCTACTAGTTATAAGCAATAAACGAGTTTTTATCGACAAACACCCAATACAATAACAAAGCAAACACATCGACAAAAGCATAAAAACTAATAAAACTTCATAAACATGGCTAACACCTAAGGGTGTTAGCCCATAATCTCTGTAACAAAGTACATAAACATAATCATAACGAATAAAGTATGAAACATAATGAATACGATACGCTAACCGAATGATTAAGTAATATAACAATGATTAGAGATGTTCTTCAAGGATGATTAGGTCTTCAATATTGATCTTCTACTGTTTGGAGAGGCTTTGATCGTCTGGGAATGCCCCTAAGGGTTCCCAAAGATACCCTAATTCGTTAATGAGCTCGGTATTTATAGATTCTGAAATCTGGGTCGATACGGCGCATCTAGAGAGTTAGATGCGCCGCATCTATAAGTAAACGTAGCCTCCAAGTCTGAAACTGACCCAATACGGCGCATCTAAAGACCAGATGTGCCTCATCTCCCAATACGGCGCATCTAAGGACCAGATGCGCCGCATCTCCTTCAGATTCAGATAGATTTTCTTTTTCTCTTCGCGTGGCCGCTTGAATCAACTAAATCGGAGTCCGGATGAAGATTTTATGGCCAAAATACGAAAGCATCTTCAAGTGTCGACTTGTAATCTTGACTTCTTCATTAAGCTTCTAATCTCCACTTGATTTCTTTGGTAAGGATTGTGTATGGCCAATATGGCGCATCGGATTGGTCCGATGCGGCGTATCTGGAGTAGAACAAGTTGGTTCTTCTTCGTTGACCAAAGTTTCATATGCGACGCATGATAAAATCAGATGCGGCGCATGCTTCAAAGTCAGGCAATGGTCTTTAATCTCTTCAATTCAGTAGACTTTTCCAACTTGATTCATTTTGCTCCAATTTCCGTCCGAAATCATTAACTTTCACCAAATGCTTGTTTATACTGAGAATTACAAAAGTAAACGATTAAGTGTCAATTCTCATATAAAGTGATATAAAACAAGTCATTAATATGGGATAAATGATGCTAATAATATGTCGTTATTTGATGTCATCAATATCCCCCCTCCTAGTCGGCTATTATTATATACAAAATCAATTCATTATTTTGTAAAACCTATTTTGCCGAAACCCTAAATATCGACACACACATAATTCGATCATACCTTCATTCGATCTTCTTGACGTGAGCTAGCATTTTTCTGGGGTTGATCAGAGTGTAAGCAAGCTAGGAAAAATAGGAGTCGAGTTGTGGAAGCCTTTTTTCGATCGTGGTACACCTTTCATGTCCGATCTACTTCGCTCGATAGGTATAAAATAATACGACTAAATCTTACGTTCTATAATTGATCTATCATTTTTCTAATGATCTATATATTGTATATAACTCAGTAAAAATGTTGAACATGGATCATGCAAGTTAAACAAGGCGTACGAATTTGTAAGAGTTAAAATACACATGAATTCCAAATAATGTCATACGATTTTTCTGAGGTGTAACTATAATTTTTATATGTTCTATACTGATAATATAAGCTTATAAAAATAGCCACATGATTTATAGAAGCTCAAAATAATTGATGTGAATTATTGTTCATAATCGGTTTATATGAAAAATGAAGAAAATAAGAAGAAAACCCTAGAATGGATTAGGGTTAGGGTTAATATGTATAGATCTGATGTAATTAATGTTTTAATGATGATGTCATGATGGTTTAATGATTGGTTAAAACTAGGGTTTGTTTTGGTGCAATAAAAGGTTATACGGTTTGTTTTTAAAAGTATAAGGGCTTGTTTTGTCAACTTTGAAACTTCTGGGATATTTTGTGAATGTCATATAAGTCAGTAGGAATGTGAGAAAAATATAACTTGAGGGTTCTAAGTGTAAATGTGCAAGAAAATGAATTAACTATATTTATAAGTGTCGATTTGCAATTATTTAAAATAGAAGGACTAAAAGTGTAAATTTGGGAAACTTGAGGTTATTTTGAGTAAATAATGTCATTCAGGGTGTAATGGGTAAATTTGAGTATTTATGGGATTGATATGTAATTATAAATAAATTGTGATATAAATTGCAAGTTTTGTAAAGTTAAGGGACTAATTGTGTAATTATTAAATTTTGAGGGTCTAATTCGTATTTCATATAATTCTGAGGTGAGGTTCTGCAAATTTGTAAAACTAAAGTATTTTTATTTTAAACCTTTGAAGTTAATGAAATTGCAATTAAAACCCTAAATTATGAAAATGGTCATAACTAACCCTGAACTTTTGTAACTTGATAAAAGGGTACTTTAATTCCATAATGATCTTGAAATAAGGATTTAACTAAATCTGGAATATTAACATATTACTAAATCTGGAAAGTTACAAATGGAAAGGTAAAACTAAAAGTAATAATCTGAGTTTGAATGATTTATAATTCCGTCTTCTACTTCTTAGGTGTGAAGAAGGAGAAACCTTAATTTCAACTTCGTGTTTTCTTGTCTTTTGTTTGAGCTAATAAGGTACAGATATTCCGTCCTTTCAGTAAGGGCTTTTCAGTTCTTTTCTTTCAGAATTCATTTCCTTATTAGGATTCCCTATACCTTTGCTATGTTCCCTTTTGGTGGTGAACTTTCGATGTGATCTTTGATTTGAATCTTTTGCCATGTACCCTTAAGATAATATTTTGATTATTTGATAGTATGCCCGACCTTTGTTCTACAGTTTAATATTACGAGCCAGTCACTAGACATGAGGGTTTCATGTCCATGTCATTGACGCACCTCTGACATGACTCTAGGGCAGGAGAGTGATGACCTGTTCCGTCCCTTATTTATTATTTGCTATGGCCATTATAATTATGATTAATGCTTTGTCTGTGGGGCGTATGGGTGCACTCTAGATTTGACCTGTTATCTGTATATGTTATATGTTATTATATCTGGTGACTGATTGTGTGTGCGATACACGTCTTTCACTTTTTTCTGAGAGCTGATCACTCTGCACAGGTATGTTTTATTATATTAGTATGCTATGGTATCGTAAGTAGTCTGGGCTCGTGATGAATTGCTGTGTTTTGTTTTCTAAATCTTATTTCACTTTGTTCTTTTCTTTCATTCATGATTCATTTCTCATTCTTTTCATTTTGATTTCGTATCGGTATGATTTCGTATTCCTGATTTGCTTTCGTATTTGCTACTTGCTATTGTTTCCGTATCTATATATCTGTTCACTGGGCTTTTGAAGCTCAGCTGCATCTCTTTTCCTGCGGCAGGTACTTAAGCTAGGAGCTGGGTTAGCTTTGGGATGAGAGCGATCTATTTCGGAGTCGACCTTAGTTATTTAGCTTTACCATTTGAACTTCTATTTATTTTATTATGCCATTGTTTAGTCATTTGAATATTGGATTTTGTACTTAAGCTATTTTGTCTTGCATTTTGATTTAAGTCATGTTGACTTATTTTGGATTTAATGTTAAGACTTATGAGGTTTTATTTATTGAATGTTCTGTGACTTCTGATATGCCACCATTGTTGTGATATCTTTACCCTTGTCGGGTTGGGGTGTTACAGATTTAATAATATCGTTGAACCCGTTGGTCCGGTCCGTTTTTTAAAACCATATGTAAATTGTATGAAACTTTGTGTGTTTTACTAGTTTGTACAATATATATAATAACAAGTATTTTTCATATTAGAGGCATTTTAAAAATAACATTAATTAGGTAATCATTGTTATAGACCTTTTTTTTTTCTTGTATTAAATTACTTTGTATTTATTTTTTTTTTTTTTAAAAACATGTCTACAAAAAGTGTTTTAAAGTGTTGCAACCAATGCTATTATAGATGTACTTATTAAAATTTGCCATTATAAGCAAGTGTTGAATATTAATTTTTTTAGCCTTCAATTTTAGGAAAGTCCCAAATGCTTTATAATGTGGTATAGATATGTGCAAATGTGTATAATCATGAAAATAAACAATTATCACTATGCACCTTTGCGTCCTTTGCTTTGAAAAAATCGTCCGATTTTTATAAAACAAAGTTTTTAGTTTTTACGGTAAGTTTTATCAAAAAAAATCTAAAAGGTATATATGTTGGTTCTCGAGGCACTCTTGCGATTTAATGATAATTTTTGAACTTTGTAATTTAGTATGCATTTTGAAACTCTGTTGATTTAATAATATCGTTGAACCCGTTGGTCCGGTTCGTTTTTTAAAACTATATGTATATTGTATGAAACTTTGTGTGTTTTATTAGTTTGTACAATATGTATATTAACAAGTATTTTTCATATCAGGGGTATTTTAAAAATAACATTAATTAGGTAATTTTTGTTATAGACTTTTTTTTTTCTTTTATTAAATTACTGTGTTTATTTTTTATTTTTTTAAAAACATGTCAACAAAAAGTGCTTTAAAGTGTTGCAACCAATGCTATTATAGATGTATTTATTAAAATTTGCCATTATAAGCAAGTGTTGAATCTTAATTTTTTAAGCCATCCATTTTAGGAATGTCCCAAATGCTTTATAATGTAGTATAGATATGTGCAAATGTGTATAATCATGTAAATAAACAATTATCACTTTGCACCTTTGCATCCTTTGCTTTGAAACAATCGTCCGATTTATATAAAACAAAGTTTTTAGTTTTTACGGTAAGTTTTATCAAAAAAATTCTAAAAGTTGTATATGTTGGTTCTCGAGGCACTCTTACGATTTAATGATAATTTTTGAACATTGTAATTTAGCATGCATTTTGAAACTCTATTGATTTATTAATATCGTTTTAGGACGACTTTTATGGGCTAGCCGAACCGGTGGTGACTCCGGTTCCCGGTTGAACCCGTTGGTCCAGTCCGTTTTTAAAACTATATGTAAATTGTATGAAACTTTGTGTGTTTTATTAGTTTGTACAATATGTATAATAACAAGTATTTTTCATTTTAGGGGTATTTTAAAAATAACATTAATTAGGTAATTATTGTTTTAGACATTTTTTTTCCTTTTATTAAATTACTTTGTATTTATTTTTTATTTTTTTAAAAACATGTTTACAAAAAGTGCTTTAAAGTGTTGCAACTAATGCTATTATAGATGTACTTATTAAAATTTGCCATTATAAGCAAGTGTTGAATCTTATTTTTTTAAGCCTTTCATTTTAGAAATGTCCCAAATGCTTTATAATGTAGTATAGATTAATTATTTTTGAGATTCACTTTCTGATAACATTAATAAAAGAATTAATAAAAAATAGTTGCAACAAAAAATAATTTATTATTGGGGAAAAAATTTAAAAAAACTAAAAAAATAGTTTTATTTTAAAGGGCAAATGACACCAAAATGTATCATAGTTGTCATGATTTTCTTTTATATGTGTCGAACAATCTTTTTTGATATTCTATGTATTAAACTTGATTTTGTGGGTTTTTTTTTTTTTTTTGTACTTTATAACTATTTTACCCCTCATTTTATTAATTAGGGAGGGGCAAAATAGTTATAAAGTACATAAAAAAGCCAACAAAATTGAGTTTAGTACACTTAATAGCAAAAAAAATTTATTCAATACATATAAAAAGAACAAGTGACAATTATGATATATTTTGGTGCCATTAGCTCTATTTTAAGACTAAAAGGAGTGGGGCTACCCAACTTGTGGGCGACTCGCGACATGTGGCACCTCGTCAGCAAGTTGGGTAGCCTCACAAAAAAGGGGGAATGGAGCTACCCAGGAGAGTGGGGCGACTCGCGACACGTGGCGAAGATATATATGCGTAAAAAGGTTTTTAAAAAAAATGGGACAAAGAAGCCGTTGGCAACGGCTATATTTTTCAAAAAATGGGACAAAGCCGCTGAACCAAACAAGTCGCTGGGAGGCTGGATCGCCTGACCGGGGTGGTATTCCCGGCGAACCACAGGCGAACCAGGCCAGGGTCGCCGGGTTAGTGGCTCCATTCCGTTCAGTCTAAAAGACTAGCTCAAAAACAAGAATCATTAAGTGCGTGAAAGTAGTAGTAAATGCCATTAAATTTTGACTACACATTTACTTTCTTAATAAAAAGATAAAAGAAAAGTTTGACTAGTATTTATTTAGTGTATTTGATATTTATTTAGTAGGGTGGTTATACATTTGGACCATAAGAGATCGAGAAGAATAAGAAGGATTTCTAGCCATACATTTTAAATGAGAGGGAGAATTTTAAAAGGAGATGCATCTACTTTTGCAGGTGCATATAAAAGTGTTATTGTAATTTCTTCTCACCCTTCTCATTTTAATTTTTCTATATATGATCCCAACTCCATGTTCAATTGCCACTTGTATTGAAGAAATTTATTACATCTGCCATTTGTTTTGTTTTGGTAATCATTTTTTGAATCTTTGTAATTATCACCGACAGACAGTGGTCAAATCCAAACCACTCAACCTTAAATGGATTCATCTCCCTCCTACAATCTTTAAAGCTTATTTCATTACTGAAAAGTCAAATCGATCAACAAAAAAATGAGACAAAAGATGCAAAGAATAAAGCTAGGATCACAAGGACTTGAGGTATCAGCTATTGGTTTAGGATGTGTGGGTATGTCTGGTGGTCTCTACGGTCCTCCTAAACCTGAACAAGACATGATCAAACTCATCCATCATGCTGTTAGTAACGGTGTCACTCATCTTGACACTTCCGACGTGTACGGCAACCATGCTAATGAAATTCTCATCGGCAAGGTTATTATATTTTTAGTGTATTCTGCTTATCTAATCACTATGCTAATTTTTCTAGTGTTTTTTTGAAGCGATTAGAGTGTGATTTTAATTGTTTGTGTGTTACTGATACATGTAGGCATTGAAGGGAGTGTTGCGAGAGGATGTTCAATTGGCTACTAAATTTGGTGTGAGATTTGTGGATGGTAAGGCCGAAGTGCATGGAGAACCGGAGTATGTAAGGGCTTGTTGTGAAGCACAGCGAGTTTGAAGCGGCTTGATGTTGATTACATTGACCTTTATTATGTTCATCGCATTGACACAAGTGTTCCTATCGAAATCACGGTTAGTTCATCTTTTAGCTTTTTTCTACCTACGGATTGGCTTGTTGGATGATCTTTATTATTCAATGTTGTTAAATTATAAAGAGGAACCGTCAATTGTCTCTTTTTCTTTGTAGATGGGAGAACTGAAGAAATTGGTTGAAGAAGGCAAAATAAAATACATTGGTCTCTCCGAGGCTGGTCCAGAAACCATCCGAAGAGCACACACTGTTCATCCGATAACAGCCTTGCAATTGGAGTGGTCTTTATGGACTAGAGATGCAGAAGAAGAGGTTATTCCTACTTGCAGGTATGCCATAACATATAGTAACTCATTTCATTATTTATTAGGAAATAACGAGCCACTATAATGTTAAAGTTGACAGCGTATGTGTTCAAATTTGTTTACCAGAGAACTAGGAATTGGAATCGTCCCTTGGGCTCCATTGGGTAGTGGTTTCTTTGGGTCAGGGCCGAAGTTGATGGACAATTTGGCGGATTACGACTTTAGAAAGGTTTGTGCTTATAGAATAGTAGAATACAGTATTACTATTCATTTCTGTCTGCATTTGATGCCGGATTTTCTTGTATCCTTTAATTGGTTACTAGAGCTTACCACATTTTGTAAGTATCTTTATTATTTTTTATTCCTCTTTAATAGATTCTACCGAGACTACAAGGAAAGAACTTTGACCACAATAAACTTGTATATGAGCGAGTTAGTGAAATGGCTCAAAGAAAGGGGTGCACATTGGCCCAATTGGCGCTGGCTTGGGTTCTACACCAACGAGATGATGTGGGTCCTATCCCTGGTACAACCAAGATCCAAAACTTGAACGAGAACCTTGGAGCCATTGGAGTTAAGCTCACGGATCAAGACATGGCTGAGCTTGAATCCATGGCTTCATTCAGGGGTGATAGAATGCCCAAACAGATCTTGTTGAACAGTTACAAGAATTCGGATACTCCACCGTTGTCCTCATGGAATTCCGAGTAAGAGAGTGGGCTATTTATGATGAACCTATTGTAAACTCGATCTGAGCCTAGAGAAGAGATGGATTTAATAAGGTTTAGCTTTTTTGTGTGTGTGTGTGTGTCATGATGAAGTCTATTATACCAGGTTTTAGTGTGCTTGTATTTCCGTTATGTTGTTATTTGTGAAAATGGCCCAAACCAATATAACTAAACATATCTAATATAATTAATTAAATATATCTTCCTAAAAATATTTGTGCAACATGTTCACAAGAAAATGTGAGGATCATCATAAGAAAAGCTGAAAACATCGATGTAATTGATAACAAAAGCATCAATATACATGTAATTGCGCTTCAATAGTCCAATCTCCATACCTTACTTGAGTGCTCCAAAAAGGATTATCTTGTATAATCCACACTTTGCAATGTTGCCATGGCGGAGCTATGTGAGGACCGGGGAGGGTCCCGGCCCCCCTAGGCCTAAGCCCGTTAGTGTATTTTTTCGCGATTTCATGTGTTAAAAAAAATTTCATCTCGACCCTCCCATCTAATGTTTTTCTGGAAAAAAATTTGCTTCGGCCCTCCCACAAAATTTCTTCTAGCTCCGCCCTTGGTTGCCAATAAGTTTGTCCTCAATTCTTGTCGATATATAATGCAATCTTAGTGATCAAATAATAGCAGTGTTTTATGTAGGAAATCACTAAATAATATGTTCCAAAATTGCCAACAAAATTAATTTGTTTTGAGTTGGGTTCATAAATAAAGAGTTCACCCTCTTCCTTATCTATTTTCATTTCAATTATAGGTTCGCCGCTCTTTTTAAATCCGTGCACACCTATTAATGATTCATTAGGTGTGTTGCTCTTAATATTGTATATCTTTGAAAACGACTTTTGACCACCAATCTCCATCAACTTCCATACACCATAAACTCGTTTGTTGGCCCATACAGTGGCTTCAATCACAACAAGAGACTCCCTTAGATACAAATCCCCATGCCTGCTTGTTAAACTAATTGGGATGTATACTTCAGAAAAATCTTCACTTATTATATGAAACGACATGATCAACGGTATTCGACTTTCAGGGATGATATATTCACATCAAAAGCGAGCCAATAAATAAACTTGTTGAGAACTACATGATCATGTTTGAACACAATTGATTACGAGGAAAGTTGCTACGTAGACTTTTCCAAACACCAGAGCTGAGTGTAAAAACCTTAACACGCCTAGGAATAGTATCAAACTCCATGAATGGCATACATTTTGTTGAAATGGTAACTTGGTCTGGAAATACTTCAAGGACTAATGTTGTCAGTTGTTTATTTTACAGTTATAACTAAATGGGAGATTTGAGCTGAAGATAGCATGGAAAGGATAGTTGGAGGACTGAAGCTGTCAAGATCAAAGATAGTCGGCTATTTCAGTATAAAAAGAAAGAAGCCAAAGCCTCTCTCATAATTCATCTCCGGTTTTCTCTCTCTGCTCTTAAAACTCTCTCACACTTTTGTAAACCCTAATTTGATAGTTGTTGAATCTGATCATCTTGATCAGTTCAAGTTGTTGTTATTAGTTGATTCATTCTGATTGAGATCAGGTTGTGAAAATTGCTTATGTTATAGCTGATTGAGATCAGTTGGTTGTATTTGGTTGATTTCTTAAAGTAATAAAACTTGTTTTTTAGATTTAATTGTGTTTCTTTACATGGTATCAGAGCAAGGCTTTCAAATCTTGCTCTAAAATCGTTTTCTAAAAAATTAGGGTTTTGTAAAATTTTGGGGTTTTCTAAAATTGATTGATAACTTTCAATTAACCTTTGTTAGTTGAAAGATCTAGTGTTTAATTTGTCAGATCTAAAAGTTTTTTGTAAAACGCCTATTTTTGGAAAAAATTAGGGTTTGGTATATTTTGGGGCTTTTGATCTTTAAAGGCTTCTGAGGTTGATTAAATTTGTTTAATCAACATATCTGGTGTTGTTGATTCGATTGAAGGTGGTTCTGGTTATTTTCCCTAATTTTGAAAAATTAGGGTTTGGTGTTCTTGGATCTTGGTTCTGGGTTTTGATTGTGAATCTGCTATATCCCTTGACTAAGTGAATCAAGGGTGTAGTAGGTCTGGTATTCCGCTACTATTATTTTGCGTGCACTGTAACACCTCTCACACCCTCTCTTTTATTTTCAGTCTTTATTTTCTTTCTTAGATTGCTGGAGGATAGGATTGGGATTATTGGAAGTTGAGATTGTTGGTTGTTGAGATTATGTGTTCTTTGTGTGCTATCTGTTTTTTTTATCTTCTGTTATTGTTGTGCTTGTGTGCGCCTTTGACCTACCACTTTAGTGGCAAGGAAATCCTGGGAACTACCTTCTCTTCTCTATCTTAAGTGTTTGATTGTTCTTGTATTTGTTATTCATCATGTCTGTTCATAATTCTGATAATAATTCTCCACCTGTTTCTAATCATGCTTCTGATGAAGAAGATGATGTTATTGGACCTGTTACATTAATAAGTAAACTGGATTAGGGATGAGCAAAAGAACCAAAGAACCGGATCAGACCGAGAACCGGACCGGAACCAACAAGAACCGAACTGGAACCAGAACCGAAGGTTCCAGTTCCGGTTTTTGATTTTGAGATTTTTCGGTTCTTGGGTCGGGTCGGTTCAGTTCCACCGGTTCTCGGTTCCGAAACCAAAGACCCAATAATATATAAAAACATGTAACTTTTTTTTACTTCTCATACTCAAAGTCTTGAATCATACGTACTAATGTCATAAAAAAACCTACTAGCCTACTTTCAGAAAAATCAAGTCAAACACTCTAAACCCTAATCTTTAATTCATTGAAAAATCTACAAATCAATAGTTAATCTAAACCTAATAACATTCCAAGATCATTCAACATTCAAAACTCACATAAACATCTATTATCAATCGTGGCATCCAAAGTGGCGTTTAGTACGGGTAGCCGTGTACTAGACCCTTATAGAACTCGCTTGTCGACGCCGATTGTGGAAGCTTTGATTTGCACCCAAGATTAGGTGAGACAGTCGAGAACGCAAATTAATTGGGATGATGTTGAAGATCATATTAAAGATGACGAGATTGCCAAGTGTTGGGAATAAAATGATCAAAGTCAAAGAGCCTGCCAATGATGAGAAGAGCCTGCTAGTTGATTTTGTAGTGTACGAAGATGTTCTACCAGTACCTTCTGGGTAGAAGGTACTGCTAGCTAATGAAGAGCCTGCCAAGCTTCTGTTGTGTCGATTAGATATTTTGTAATAGATATTTAGTTGAATTATTAGTCTTTGTACATTGTTATACGTTATGTAGAAGTAGAATAGTCTTCTGTGGTGACAGAAGAATATATCAGAGTGTACATGGGTAGTTGTATTTAATTGTAGGCGCCATAATAGTCAAAGTATAGTATTATATTCATCTACTTGACAACATGTAATAAGATATCCTTATCTTATAAAAGGATATCTTAGTCACTTCTTCATGCAGGCATCTTTATGAACCAAATAACCAAAAACAAACTATCTCTCAAGTAACTTAGTTACTTCGAATCACAAATCCTTTTTACAATCTTTGATTCAAGATTACTTTGTAATCCCGGTGATATTTAGATCATCCGTATTATTTCATCAATAATATTGAATCGTTTTGTGTTAACCAAAGTTGTGATTATTTGTTCATTGCATTCTCTCATTTACTCAAACTCACCATCTTGTGTTCTTTTAAAGTGTGTTGTAGTAGATTCCGCATGCTAAACACATTCAATACATAAATATCTCAATCAAGAACAAACAAAACGTTCCACAAGTGGTATCAGAGCTAGGCTTGATATTTACTAATTTAAAAGAAAAATGGATGTTGAACATATTCAGACAAATGTTGCAGCTAAACTTCCATTACTGAAACAAAATGAGTTTGAAATGTGGCGACTCAGGGTTGAAACAATACTTTCAAGTGCAGGATTATGCACTTTGGGAGATTATTGAACAAGGCAATTCATTTAAACCCCAAATCACCACATCAACAGTAAATGATGCTCTTGTATCAACAATACAAAACCAACCATCAAATGCAGATGAAAGAATTCAGAAGAAAAATGATCTCAAGGCAAGGAGTATGTTACTGATGACTATTCCAAATGATCAACTTCTGATTTTCAACAAATACAAAGATGCCAAAACCCTCTTTGAAGCTATTGTGGCTAGGTTTGGTGGTAATGATGCTACCAAGAAAACACAAAAGACACTTCTCAAACAACAATTTGAGAACTTCACAGCCACAACCAATGAGTCTTTGGACAGTATGTTCAATAGACTTCAGAAGCTTGCAAGTCAGTTAGCCATCCATGAAGTGATGATAACTCAAGAAGATCTAAACTCTAAATTTCTTAGGAGTTTACCTTCAGAATGGTCTATGCATGTCATTGTATGGAAGAACAAGTCAGATATTGACCAGATGAGTCTCAATGATCTCTACAACAATTTCAAGATTGTAGAACATGAAGTTAAGAAGACTACTGGGTCAAGCTCAGGAAATATGGCATTTGTTTCATCCCCAAACATCTCAAAGGTTGATCATGAAGACAAAGGTGGCAGAGAAGAAGGTACTGCTAACACAACCTTTGGTACTGCTAGTACTTCTAGTAGCACTAAATCCATTTTGGATGAAACAATTGGGTGTGCTTTTCTTACATCTCAACACAATGGGTCTGTATTAACATTTGAAGACCTTCAAGAGATTCATCCTGATGATCTTGAAGTAATGGACCTAAAGTGGCAACTTTCACTTTTAAGCATTAGAGCTAAGCAGTTGATGATGAGGACTGGCAAGAAGATACTGATAGATGGAAGTGAGCCTGCTGGCTATGATAAGTCAAAGGTGGAGTGCTACAACTGCCACATGAAAGGTCACTACTCTAGAGAGTGTAGAAGACCTAAGAGGCAGGATGACAGAGGTAGAGGGTTTGACAATAGAAACCAAGGAAGCTTTGAGAAGAAAGGAAGCTTTGAAAGCAAGAGTAAGGTTGTTGAAGTTGCTGAGCCAAAAGCAATGGTTGCCATAGATGGCATGGGTTTTGACTGGAGTTTCATGGGTGAAGATGAGTCAACTTCTGATGAATTGGCTTTGATGGCATTCTCCACCCCTGAGGTACAAACTATCAAATGTTCTAATGATTGTGAATTTCTTAAAGAATTAGAAACCATAAGAAAAGCTTATGATACAGAAATCTTAGAACACAGAAAAACCCAGCAAAAATTATTTGACCACAAGTGTGGTATGTCCAAGTTAGAAAAACAAATCACTCACTATAGAGAAAATGAACTTACCTTTACTGATGCTAAAAATGCTCTTCAAAGACAAATATTTTTGAAAGATATAGAAATAGAAATGGTAAGGACAGAGTGCACTAAAGTGACATTAGCTAGAGACAATATTCAACTGACTGTTACTAAATTGGAAAATGCTTCTGAGTGTACTAAAAGTATAGTAGAGAATCAGTTGAATAAGAGGATAAAATCAGGGATAGGATATAATAATTGTCCTCCACCTTATAGAGGAATTCCTTGTCCACAAGGTAGTGATCTTGCTGCATCAGGTTTACATGAATTTGTTGCAAAACCATTAGCTAAACCTGTAGTGATAGGTGAACCTTCTGAGAGTGCTAAGAATGTCTCACTCTCCAAGGTGCTCACTGAGAAGAGACCAGATGTCCTAATTATTGAGGATTGGGTATCTGATGATGATGAAGATGAGACTATTCCTATTAAAGGAATCAAAGTAGGACCATCCAGTCCTAAGAAAGTAGAAGTTAAAGCTAAAGCCAAAACTGTTTTGAAGACAGTTGAAAGTTGTAAAAAATGTAATAACAAACCTAGGGGAAGCCAAAGAAATTGGAACAACCTTAAATCACAACAATTAGGTGATGACTTTGTTATGTTTAATAAAGCTTGTTATTATTGTGGTAGCTTTAATCATCTTCATGCTTATTGTAATAAATGGGTTTCTGGGAGTAAATCAAAAGCTAAAACAAATGTTACTCAACCCAGAAAAAGTTTTGTTAAGTCTAACACTACAAAAGATAATCATACTGTTAGACAACATAAGCCTGTTATTACAAAATCAACTGAAAAGGGTACAAGAAACACTTTCAAAAGTGTACCAAAAGTTGAGAAGAATCCTATTCAAAAGATAAATGTGGTCAAAACAAAAGTTTGGAGTCCAAAAACCAAAGGTCCTGCTAGACCAAAAGGTCCTGCTAGACTAAATGGTACTGCCAAAATTGGTATTGCCAAAATTGGTACTGATAGACCAAAGACCACACAATGGATTAGAAGGGAAAGTGCTGTTAAGGCCTCAGCATGTTGGATTTGGAAACCAATCCAATCAAAAGGTGCATCAACAATCCTGAAAAGGTTTGACTTCATTGATGCAAGAGGCAAACCCAAGTCTGTCATGGCTTGGGTACCCCAAGGAAACTAATGTGTTTATTCATGTGCAGGAACATTCAACTGATAGTGAAGATCAAGGGTATGTTGATAGTGGGTGTTCCAGGCACATGACAGGCAACATGTCATTCCTCTCAGATTTCAAAACATTTGATGGAGGATATGTTACCTTTGGGGGAGGAATTAAAGGAAAGATTACTGGTAAAGGTACTATTAAAACCAGTAAAATAGATTTTGAAAATGTGTATTTTGTGAAAGAACTTCAGTTTAATCTTCTTAGTGTCTCACAAATGTGTGACAAAAAGAACAATGTTCTATTTACTGACAATGAATGTATGGTTCTTTCTTCTGATTTTAAGATGCCTGATGAAAGTCAGATCCTTCTTAAAATTCCAAAAAGGAACAATATGTATAGTGTCAATTTAAAGAACATTGATCCCAAAGAAGGTTTAACTTGTTTGATAGCAAAGGCCTCATTGGATGAATCTATGCTTTGGCATAGAAGGCTTGGTCATGTAAACTTTAAAACAATCAACACTATTGCAAAATATGATTTAGTAAGAGGTTTACCCAAAAAGATTTTCCAAAACGACCAAACTTGTGTTGACTGTCTAAAAGGCAAACAACATAGAGCTTCTTGTAAGCCCAAGACCCAAAACTCTATTTCTCAGGCTTTACATATGCTTCATATGGATCTCTTTGGTCCTACTAATGTGTGCAGCTTGAATGGAAAGAAATATTGTCTGGTTGTTACTGATGACTATAGCAGATTTTCATGGGTTTTCTTCTTAAAATCTAAACATGAAACTAGTGAGATACTTAAAACCTATATCACTGAGGTAGAAAACCAATCTGATAAGAAAGTCAAAATCATCAGGTGTGACAATGGGACAGAGTTCAAGAATAGAGTTATGGATGACTTTTGCAAGGAAAAAGGCATAAAAAGAGAGTTTAGTGTAGCTAGAACACCTCAGCAAAATGGAGTAGCAGAAAGAAAGAATAGAACACTTATAGAGGCTGCTAGAACTATGTTAGTAGAATCTAAGTTGCCTATTTCATTTTGGGCTGAAGCAGTTGGTACTGCTTGTTATGTACAAAACAGGGTTCTTGTGACAAAACCACATAGAAAAACACCTTATGAACTTTTCTTTGGTAGAAAACCATCTTTAAGTTTTATGAGACCTTTTGGTTGTCAGGTTACTATTCTCAATACCAAAGATCATTTAGGCAAATTTGATGGAAAAGCAGATGTTGGCTTTTTGATAGGGTATTCCTTGCAAAGTAAGGCCTATAGAGTGTTTAACACATGCACTAGGCTAGTTGAAGAGAATCTTCACATAGAGTTTCAAGAGAAACTTACAAATGTGAAAGGAGTTGGACCAGATTGGATGTTTGATGTTGATAGGCTTTCAGAATCTATGAATTATGTGCCTGTTACAGGTACAAATGCTAATGAAAATGCAGGTTCTGAAGAAAATGTTGAAATTCCTAAAAATCAAGATTTCATCTGGATGCCAATTTGGAAAAGTATGGATCTATCTTCAAATGAAGAAGGACCTTCAAACTCAACAAAAGAAGGCAATGAAGAAGATCAAGGAACTCAGAATCAAGAGAATCAAGAGAGTGGTGCTAATGACAATGGTACTGCCAGTTCTTCAGATGGTCCTGCTAGTACAAGTATTGGTACTGCTGAGCCATTGAATGTACAAATAGATGATTCTTTTCAAGAAGAAGTTGGGATTAGCAATCTTCCAACTACATATGAAGTTCCTATAACACCAAACACTAGAATTCTCAAAGATCACTCAACTGATGATGTGATTGGAAGCATAACTTCTGGTGTTAGAACAAGATCTCAAGTTGGTTTATCTCAAGTCTTATCCTCAGATGAAGAAGGGTTAATCTCCTCTCTTTATGAAGAAAAGAATAATGATAATTCCAATATATGCCTGTTTTCATGTTTTCTATCTCAGGCTGAACCCAAAAACATAAACAAAGCTTTAGATGATGCAAGTTGGGTGGAAGCTATGCAAGAAGAGCTTCTCCAATTCAAGATTCAGAAGGTTTGGATATTGGTTGATTTACCCATAGGTCATAGGGCAATTGGAACCAAATGGGTGTTCAGAAACAAGAAGGATGAAAGGGGTATAGTGATCAGGAACAAGGCTAGATTGGTAGCACAAGGATATACTCAAGAGGAAGGGGTAGATTATGAAGAAGTGTTTGCTCCAGTTGCAAGACTTGAAGCAATTAGGCTTTTCTTAGCCTATGCTTCATTCATAGGCTTCACTGTCTATCAAATGGATGTTAAGAGTGCATTTTTGTATGGTGAAATTCAAGAACCAGTATATGTATCTCAACCTCCAGGCTTCATTGATGCTGAGTATCCAGATAAAGTTTACAAAGTTACCAAGGCTTTGTATGGTCTACATCAAGCTCCAAGGGCATGGTATGAAACATTGGCTTGTTTTCTACTAGAAAGTGGATTCCAAAGAGGCAGGATTGATCCAACTTTGTTCATCAAAAGGACAAAGAAAGACATCTTGTTAGTGCAGATTTATGTTGATGACATAATCTTTGGATCAACAAACCAAGGCTTGTGTGTAGAATTTGAAAAACTTATGCACAGTAAGTTTGAGATGAGTTCCATGGGGGAACTTACTTTCTTTTTAGGTCTCCAAGTGAAACAATCCAAAGAAGGCATATTTATCAGCCAAGATAAGTATGTAGCAGAGATCTTAAGAAAATTCAATTTTGCTGACTCTAAGGTTGCAAGTACACCAATGGATCCAGACAAAGGGCTACTCAAGGATGCTGAAGGAGAAGATATGGATTTGCACAATTATAGGTCTATGATTGGATCTTTGATGTATCTTACATCATCAAGACCAGATATCATGTTCTCAGTATGTGTATGTGCAAGGTTTCAAATACATCCCAAGATCTCTCATCTCACAGCAGTCAAAAGAATCTTTAGATATCTTAAGGGTCAACCTAGGTTGGGTCTTTGGTATCCAAGGGAATCATCTTTTGAATTGGTGGCTTATTCGGATAGTGACTATGCTGGTGCAACACTAGACAGAAAATCCACAACTGGTGGATGTCAATTTCTTGGTTGCAGACTAATCTCCTGGCAATGCAAGAAACAAACAATGGTGGCCAACTCTACAACTGAAGCAGAATATGTTGCTGGTGCAAGTTGTTGTGGGCAAGTTCTTTGGATCCAAAATCAAATGCTTGACTATGGGTACAATTTTCTTAACACCATTATTTATATTGACAATAGCAGTACTATTTGTATCATTAAAAACCCAGTTCAACACTCAAAAACAAAAACATATTGAAATCAGACACCATTTCATAAGGGATTGCAATGAGAAAAGGTTAATTCAAGTTGTTAAAATTGATTCTGAAAAGAATTATGCAGACCTTCTCACCAAAGCTTTTGATTTAGGTAGATTCAAATATCTTGTAGGAGGTATTGGAATGATAAATCTTTGAAAATCATATGTTTTTGTTCATAATATTAACTGGTATTGGATTTTAAACATGGTACTGCTAGTTAGTCAAAAGGTTCTGTTAGTTCATAATTGGTCCTGCTGATACAAAATTGCTATGTTTTGTTCATTTAAAGGCTTGAATACTTAAAATGTTATAGATCAAGTGTTCTACACTTTGTTCTTTTGGTTTACAACTAACACATTTCAGGTTGATAACAAAACAAGAGTTCTTTCAAACAAAAGGGGCAACAAAAGTTTTATTCATTTCAGGAGAAATAACAATCTCAGGGGAGGAATTAATAGCCCAGAATGGAAGAAAGACCAATTTATGAAAAGACAAGAGCATACAAGATGATGCAGAGTTGAAAAAGAGATAGTTAGATCATATATCTAGAAGGGATGAAGCATTTCTCAAGGAGAAAGTTCTATCTAGATCAAACTAAGAAATGTTTTCAACTCAAAGGCATGCTATTAGATGATTTCACTTGTTGAGCCAATCATCCAAGATTCACAGCATCAATGCCTGATTCAAATTTCCTCCATCCAAGGAAATTGCACCATCTTTTGGGCCATCATGGCTTTTGGTATTCATCTCACCAAGTTTTCACAAACTTAAGAGTTGGCTAGTCCTTAAGCAAACGGCTTTTGGTAAAGACAAATCAAATCCGTTAATGGTTGATAGTTTACCAAAAACTATATGGTTGTTAACTGACCATACTTAATTGTAAATAGTTAGCTAGTCCTTAAGCAAACGGCTTTTGGTAAAGACAACTCAAATCCGTTGATAGCTGGTAGTTTGCTAAAAACTATAAGGGATTTTTTAAAAACTTTCAAAGGTACTGCTAGTACAAAAATGGTACTGCTAGAGTACAAAGGTACTGCTAGATAGCCGTTGAGCCTGTCAGAAAAAGTTTTAGCCTTTAGGCCTGGTAGTTAAAATTAGCCGTTGGGGTAGTTATGTAATTCACTGATGAATATATTATATTATATTTTACATATAAAAGATCTTTTTAACCGCCTTTTCACTTACTTATTTTAATCTTTATTATTGTCGGTTAAAAGTTATTCTCTCATATCTTCTTTCATCAGTCATTATCATAATTCACATACATCTTTCATCTTCTACCAGTACTACCAACAAATCCCACCATCATATTCAAAATTTTCATTATGGCTTCCACAATTGATCTAAACTTTGTTCAACGTCACAATCAGTTAGCATTTTTGGAGAAGTCAGAGGATAATGCCTCATTTCATCAAGTAGTGGACTTTTTAAACAACTCCTACATCAGGTTTGCTTTGCTAGTCAATCCCACTATTTATGAAAATCAAATTTTACAATTTTGGGAATCTGCTAAAATTAAAACTTCTGAAAATGGGGAACAAAGAATAAAAGCCAAAGTGGATGGTAAACATTTGACTCTTACTGAGTCATCCATAAGAAGACATCTTCATTTGGATGATTCTGATGGTATTAGTCAGTTACCAGATACTGAAATTTTTGAAAATTTAACAAGAATGGGGTATCATGCTGAGTTCAACAAACTCACTTTTCTGAAAAAGCATCTTACTCCACAATGGAGATTTTTGATTCACACAATCCTTCACTGTTTGAGCCAGAAGAAAACCTCTTGGGAGCAATTTAGTGGCAACATGGCTTCTGCTCTCATTTGTTTAGCTACAAACAGAAAATACAATTTTTCTAAATATATTTTTGAAGGATTGATAAACAATGTGGATAGTAAAACAAAATTTTTGATGTATCCAAGATTCATTGGATGCATCATTGGAAAATTACAACATGTGTTGCTTCCCACAGACTCAGTTTATGAAACACCAAAACTTTCTCAAAAAGTATTTTCAAATATGAGAATTGGTTTTAGAGGGGAGGAAGTTCCACTTTTTGATGAAATGGTACCACAACATCCAGAAGAACCAACTCCATCTGCTGATACATCATCATCCAGTTCTTCACATGGTTTCATTTCACAAACACATCAAAAATCACCAACACCATCTCCAGTACCATCAGCAACACCACCACTATCCCCACATCATACATCACAAACCCAATCACCTCAGACAATGCAAGAGTTGAAAGACAAGGTGAAGTTCTTAGAGAAAGCTCTTAAACGTCAAAATGAAAGGTTTTCTAAGATCAACATCAAATTGGTTAAGAGGGTTAAGAGATTGGAGGGTGAAGTGAAGAAGTTAAAAGGTAGCAAGTCTGCACAGGTTGTTTTATCTAGTTCTTCACAGTCAGATGCTGATAGGATAGATCACTCTTCCAAAAAGGGGAGGAAGGATATGTCTGAAGATGAGGAAGAAGAGGAGGAACAGGCTCAATTTGAATTCCATGATGGAACTCAAGTTTATGATGAAGAGCCTGTTGGAGCAGGGCAAGAGCCTGCTAGGGCAGAAGAAGAGTCTGCCAGGAGAGAAAGGCTATTGGCTATGGGATATAAAGGGTCTGCTGAGAGAGTGTACAAGAGAAAGAGGATTTTAATTGCTGATGAGCAATCTTCTGCTCCATCACAAGATTCACCTCCAAAGGATAAGGGCAAAGGTACTCCAAAGGATAAGGGCAAAGGTATTCTAATTGAAGAAGAGCCAAAGTCCAAGAAGTTGAAAAGAACTCAGCAAATTCAGATGGCTTTAGGAGAAGAAGAGGCCAAAAGAGTTCAAGAAGAAGAGCTAAAAGCTAGAGAAGCTTCAAGAATGCTTGAAGAAATGAAAGAGCAGAAAGAAGCTGAAGAAGCTGCTCAAGCTCTTCTTGATACTCAAATTGCTCAAGAGACCTTTGATGCACAGATGTTATGGATTATTAACAATGATCCAATTGTGAAAGGTCATGCAGCAAATATAGTAAATGACAAGACACTCAATTCTGATGAGAAGACTGAAGCACTTGAATCTTTCATCAACAAGAAATACAAAGAAGCAGCTTTGGCTGACATTTTTGAGAAGATGAAGGAAAGTCAGAAGAGAGGTTTTAAAGTGGGCAAAACTAACAAAGATCAAACAATCTTTATGAAGAAATTTTTGAAGAATCAGGCAAATTGGACTGATTATCAACTTAAGAAGAAATCTGCTGATGAAATCTTCTTTTTATATCTTCAAGCCTACAAGAATCTTTACTATAATGTTCCATCTGATGTACATCCATCTAAGAAGAAGGAAGATGCTCAGAAGAAAGAAGTAGCAAAATTGGATCAAGGGCAAGTAAGTAAAATGTTGATTACTTTACCTACTATCATTCATGCTGATCCAATTAGGTCTAGACACCCTATAATTGATTGGGAAATACACCATGATAGATTTGGTAAGTCATGGAAAATATTAAGGGTTGGGGGACAGTCTGCTATCTTCAAGAATTTTGAAAATTTAGTTAGAGCATCTGATAGAGCAGATTTGGAAGAATTGTGGAATCTAGTGCAGATTAGGTTAGCTACAAATTCTAGTACAGATGCTAAGGAACAAGAGCTTTGGGTGGAATTCAATAGGATGTTCGATCCTGATCCCAAAGATGTTCATTGGAAATTTCCCTATTATGATCCTACAACAACTTGGGAGTTTCTAAGCCATAGTCATACTCAACATCTTTTCACACAGAGTGGGATAGAACTTTTTATGTTAGCTGAGAAAGAGTATCCTCTTAGCTATGAAGTGCTTAAAGCTATGATCTCCAAGAGATTAAGGTGTGACAAGGATGAAGAAAACTCAGAGATTGTTCAGAGTTTGCTAAGGAGCATATCTGAGCAATATGAAAGAAAAAGGAAGGATAGAAAGTAAGGTTTTTGGAAGAGTTCTCAAATCCTCAAGGTATGTATTTTATTCATCAGAAACTTGTGTATTTTAAATGGAAATAACAAGTTTAGGGGAGGATTGTTGGGAATAAAATGATCAAAGTCAAAGAGCCTGCCAATGATGAGAAGAGCCTGCTAGTTGATTTTGTAGTGTACGAAGATGTTCTACCAGTACCTTCTGGGTAGAAGGTACTGCTAGCTAATGAAGAGCCTGCCAAGCTTCTGTTGTGTCGATTAGATATTTTGTAATAGATATTTAGTTGAATTATTAGTCTTTGTACATTGTTATACGTTATGTAGAAGTAGAATAGTCTTCTGTGGTGACAGAAGAATATATCAGAGTGTACATGGGTAGTTGTATTTAATTGTAGGCGCCATAATAGTCAAAGTATAGTATTATATTCATCTACTTGACAACATGTAATAAGATATCCTTATCTTATAAAAGGATATCTTAGTCACTTCTTCATGCAGGCATCTTTATGAACCAAATAACCAAAAACAAACTATCTCTCAAGTAACTTAGTTACTTCGAATCACAAATCCTTTTTACAATCTTTGATTCAAGATTACTTTGTAATCCCGGTGATATTTAGATCATCCGTATTATTTCATCAATAATATTGAATCGTTTTGTGTTAACCAAAGTTGTGATTATTTGTTCATTGCATTCTCTCATTTACTCAAACTCACCATCTTGTGTTCTTTTAAAGTGTGTTGTAGTAGATTCCGCATGCTAAACACATTCAATACATAAATATCTCAATCAAGAACAAACAAAACGTTCCACACCAAGGATATAAAAGAACAATTAGAGAAACTAACTCGAAGAGACAAAGATAAACAAACTGTGAAACTATAAACGGTCTTAGTTAGTTTATTGGACAAAGTTTTAAGTTATTTTAATTTGTTTTTCGGATTGTTATGCATTATTGTTTTGTTAAAAATATGAACAAGTGAAACTATAGAATAATTATTTATTTGAGTTTATGCTTTAGTTGTTAATTGTTATTGGTTTAAATGTAAATGGTTGCAAGTGCTTAAAAAATTCATTTTTTTTGTGTTTTTTATTGGCTTAATTCATTAGTGCATTAGGTTATTTTTTTTCATTAGAAAAGCGGTTCCTATCCGGGTAGACCCAAAGAACCGGAACCAGAATTGGAACTGGAACCGGAACCAAAAACTATATTCGGTTCGGTTCTCGGTTCCTACTTTTCACAAAATTTGGTTCTCAGTTCCACCGGTTCTGGTTCCGGTTCCAACCGGTTTCAGACCCATGCTCATCCCTAAACTGGATATAAGTCACCCTTTACATTTACACCCTAATGACTCTGCTACCTTAACTATTGTGTCTATAAAATTAAAAGGGACTAAAAACTATAATGTTTGGTCATGTGCTATGCTTTTAGCTCTTGAGGGCAAAAATAAAACTGGTTTTATTGATGGCTGATGAACTCAAATAAGTACATTTTATTACTATCATTTATCCTATTAATTTGACTTGTTTTATTATATTACGTATGAGAATTGATACTTAATCGTTTACTTTTGTAATTCTCAGGTAAAAACAAGCATTTGGTGAAACTTGGCGATATTGGACTAATAATGGAGCAAAACAAGCAAGAAGTTAAGAGTCTACTGAAATGTACAAGATCAAGACTATTCTGCTCCAGATGCGCCGCATTATACTTCTTACATACGGCGCATCGCTATCAAGATTTCACAAGATATTATCCAAGACGGCAAGAGGACATGCGCCGCATCCAAGAATGAAGATACGCCGCATCTTCTGGCGGTGTACGAATATTCCTGAATATATTAATCTTGGACCCCACGCGAAGTTAAGTCAATGCGCCGCATCTACTTATTAGATGCGCCGCATCTTACCCTCAGACAGAAACTATAAATACCCCAAGACCAGACGAATTTCGTAGTATATATAATTTATACGAAGTACGAAGACCACAGAAACCTAAGGCCGAATTCAGACGATTAGGCAGCACAAGACACACCCGAACGAAGATACAAGAGCTGTAAGAAGGTCCTGCATGTATTTAATTCATTAAGTAGTTTTGTTTTATTGTGATAGTAAACTTTAATTCATCAGGATTGATGGCTTGTGTAATGTGACAACGGAAAGATTGCACTCCCTTAAAACTGCTTTCCCATCAATTAAAGTTTATATGATGATGTCTTTGGTTACTACTTATTAGTGCATTGATAACCTCTGTGTTTATTAGTGGCCTGCGCATTTGACTACGAAAGAGAATGTGGCTCCCACGGTTGTTACTAAATTGATCACTTAGGAATAACTTTTAGACATAAGTAATCATTAAGGGTTTACTCGCCGATAAGATTAGTGCCAACGAGAAAGGGTTAATTACATACACTTCAAAAAAAACTATCAATAAAACAAGTGACAATCTACTTAATCATCAGGAAAGGTCTTCTTATTGTCTCGAGTATTTATCTGTGTACGTGCATGCCTATCGCTGATTCGTGCTCATTAGTTTAGTTTATTATTTAATTGCAACCAAAACGTGCCAGTCTCTCAGGCTGAACCCCCTTGCGTTAGATTAGGTTGTATAGCTAACTTAGAATATTAAAATACTGATTAGAATAACTAGATAATACGTTCCACTCTTAGTGATCGACACTCTACTTACCATTATATTCATACTGACCGGGTACACTGCTCGTTAAGTGTGTGTGTTATTGATAAGTCGGCTAAATATAAATTTAAAACTTGAGTAGGCATTAATACTGCTAAACCGCAACGACACATCGCACGCATCAAGTTTTTGGCGCCGCTGCCGGGGAGTGAATTGTTATTATCTGTTAATTTTATTAGTATTTTAATTAGGTTTTTAATTTTTTTTTATCTAACTGCTAACTGTGTTGTATATTAGATTAATTTGCATTCTTGTATTATTTTGCATATTTTCTGTTTTTGTGTGTTTTTATTTTTGTTTGTTTTCGTTTGTGTTTTTATTTGTTTTTATTTTTCGTATTTTCTGTGTTCTGCTATCGTTGTACTGAGCTTATTTAAACGATACGGCGCATCTGATTTCTTAGATACGGCGTATTGCGTTTAATTTTTATAAAATACAACGCGTTTAATTAATTCGATACGACGCATCTTTCCCCAAGATACGGCGTATCTGTTTTTAATATGAAATTTTTTTCTAAACGTTAACGTGATACGACGCATCTGCCTTAGCAGATACGGCGTATCTATTATTTTAATTAAAAACAGTTTTCGAATTATTAAATAGATACGACGCATCGATTTTTATCGATACGGCGCATCTTCTGAATCAAAAATCTTATATTTTGAAACGTAACGAAAATACGGCGTATTAACTTTTGTTAATACGACGCATTTAATTTTAAATAAATATCGATTTTTGATAATTAAAACTGATACGGCGCATTCTAATTTCTAAGCGGCGTATCTATTTTCTGAATAAAAGTCTGATTTAATTTTAACGATTATTAGATACGGCGTATCCAACTTTTTGGATACGGCGCATCGTCTGCAGATATCAGCTATTTTTATTCTTATATCCGTTTCTATATTCATTAATTTCTCTTCTAGCGAACAAATCCTACTGATGATTTTACCTATGATGACAGGTTTTGCTATGGAAGACATCTCAGTGAACGGATATCTTGCTAAGGAACTCATGCTTCAGGATTCCTTCGAAGTGAAAGTTTTTGATGATGTCAACTTCAATGTGCTCATGATTGATGCAGATTTATTTTCTTGGGAAACCCCTCTTGAAGCTACTTATAAGGAATTTAAACGCTTATGCAATATTGAAGATGGGATATTCTCGTATGATTTACTAATGAGCTACACTGAAGATGAATTGGTACTCTTATGGCCCGTCATTGAATCTAAAGGATCGACTTGGACTACTATTGAAGAGAATGATGGGAAATTCCAAATTGAACACATGAACTCAAGCAATAAAAGCTGTGGTGGAGGCAATACCCAGCCTATACAAACCTCTTACATGCCTTATTCCGAACAGTACTGGGGATTAAATGAGAACTATCTGGACGATGAAAGAATTTATGCTGTGTCGGAGTTGTTATTTCATGGCAGGTTGGTAAGGTTGATGGACATCTCCCTTGAAGAATGGCTTGAACTTAAATATGGTAGTCCGAAATTTGCCCCTGCAAATGAAGTCAAGCGGATTATGACTTCATGGTTGACAAGGAGTTTTAGGGAGCAATTTAACGAGTTCATGAAGATAAGGAGGAAAATGATTGGTAAAGCTTGCTTTGACGTTGACCATGATCCTAACGATGTTGATTTTTCAGAGTGGTTGGCTAGTAAGTTCAATAACCATAAGAGCATGGATCGAGCTACTAAAGATGCGTTATGGGTATATTGGATGAGAGGAGAAGACGAAGAAGTAGAGAGCGACTATGGGTCGTCACTTCATGATTCAACAATCAAAGAGGGCATTGAAGAATTATTCAGAATAGACATTGACGTGTTCGATTATGAGACACCCTTGTGCAAACAATTCAAAGAATTTAATTACCTTCTTCGAGTCGACGATGATGTGCTAACTGGAGATCTACCAGGATTCAAGACTTATGATGATTTCAAAAACACCTGGTACTACGAATGGAATGACCAAATACCATGGGTTTAGGATAAACCATGGGAATTTGAGCACATTAATCACACCTGTACACCTTTCGTTTTCAAGGATGGGAGTAGTGTTTGGCCGACCTGTGATTATAAGAGTGACGAAACCTGTAATAGGGGAAGTATAATAGGGATGAAACGGGTTGGAAACGATGTAACCTTTGAAGACTATGAGTGGTATGATAATGTTGAAGACTGCCCACAAAAAGCGGAGGCTTTGCAAGAAAAGGGTAGAATTGAATACTTGAAAGGACTTAAGGGAACATCGAATACTACTTTCTGGGAATGGGTGCATGAACAATTTGATGATTACACGAAGCTTAGTCGACGGTTACAATGGGAATTGGAAAGAGAGTGGGAGGCAATTCAAGATGATGATAACAATAAGTCATTAATTGATGAACTTGATGACTATTTGATTAAGGATCCTTATTTTAAGTTTGTTGATAAAGACGAAGAAGAATTCACCAAAAGAAAATGTCAACTACTTGGGATCCCTTATAATGAGCCACCCATGATTATTTCTGAAAAATTTAAAATCATCAAATATTCCTTGGGACCAGATGAAGAATATGTTGCGACGAAGACCAAGAATTATACTAGATTAAGTCGAACGAAAGGAAACGTCGCAAAGCTATACGGGAACATCTTTCGGATGAAGGAAGAAGGATGGACCGTGACAAGAACTAAATGAAGAGCTGAACGTGAGTCTAACTTGAAGACTCTGGAATAAAGACAAGTGCTGACCAGGAGACAACCCGGAAAATTTTTATTATTCTGTTTTGTATCGAGTCAGTCAGACCCGCAGCAGATACAGCGCATCTCAATTCCAAGATGCGACGCATCTCCTGCTCTGGTCATATCTTACTTTATTTTTCTGCATTTTTTATTTTTTGACTTTAAAACTTTTTATCAGTTTATTTTAATGCGGCGCATCCCTGGTTAAGGATGCGGCGCATCTTCTATTCTGATCCGTATTTATTCCAGGCTCGATACGGCGTATCTTCTTACATAAGATACGGCGCATCGACTGACCTGATGATTTTCAGTTTTAATTTTTAAGTTTTATTTTTTCTAACTACTAATGTATTATGCAAGTTTGAACTTTCTTAACTTAGGTGTGTTTAAAGTCTTGGTGGTATTATAGATTCCTGCATTTCCTGTGGATACATCGATTATGAAGCTTAAACGTTCTTATCCACAAGAAAGATGATTTTTGCTCTTATACAAATGGAGGATCACACCGAGCAAATCTCAGGGGAGTTTTTCTGTTCTAATTCTTTTATTTTCCAGTTTTTAACCTTTTATACAAACAACGAGGACGTTGTTTAACTTAAGTGGGGGGATTGGAGAATTAGAACACTTAACACTTACTTGTCCTAAACTTTTAAAATATGCTTAAAATGTGCTTAATATATCAAAATTAAAAATTTTTAGCATGTTTTTGTTTAAGATCTAAGTTGCATAGCTGCACACATGACATTATTTTGAAAAATTGTGATTTTTCAAAATCTACAAATCTATGAGTGTGCCGGTGACTTGTAAACTTTAGAACTTGGCTTGTATACTATTCGAGACCACCATAATAAGTATTATTTATATAATTGGAATGACTTGTCTAAATTGGTAAAATTCTAGGATTACACCCAAATAGCCTATTTTATGTTATGTGTTATTAGCTAACTACACTGGTTAGTTAACCCCCGTATAAACCCTTTTGTTACTCTCACTTTTAGAGTAAGATACCCCTAGAAAACACTCAGAGCCATTCCTTTCGTTTCTTACACCTTTGTTATAATGTTTCGTTACACCCTTACACCTTAGCCTACCCTGTAGATTAAAATCCGTGGTTGGTTAATTGCTTTAGGCAAAGTGTGTTTCCTTACATTACCTGTGTTCGCGTGCGTAATTCATTATCTATGGTTAGGTCGGGAAATTGCACAATGCAATTGGAGTGAAAGTAAATATTGTATATCTTTGAGTTTATTTTTCGTGTGTTTACTACTTTCACTATTACCGTTATTTCTGAAGTCATGAAAAGTATGGAAAAAAATTATCCAGAATTATCATTATAGTGATGTGGTGAAATTTTACACATCTATGTTTATGTTAAAAAAAAAAAAAAAAATCGAAAAAATAAGAAAAGAAAAAGAAAAAGGAAAAGTTGGATGTTTGTTTTAACCAACTTATGTAAAGTTTTGTATTAAGTGGTCGATATCACCACTAAGTGTTGTATATTATATCTATGGATTGAATGGGAGTTGGCAGTTATGGGAACGCCAACTAAAGGTTATTCTTTGATTGAGATCTTGTTGAGTATAATTCGTGTCTACCTAAAGCGTGTGTTTCAAGTGTTAAAGCGTGAGTTATTCAATGATATGAGTCTTATTCATGGGATGGTTGGGATAGTGATTAACCACACTTAGGATTTTAATTTATCTGTTTTGTTTATTTTTCATTTTTACACCAATTTATATCCCAAATATTATCCATACCCTATATTATTCTTTATCCAAACCTTTGATTTATTGAGATTAGGGATTTGAGCAATCTTAAGTATCGTAGTCGTGGATTCGGCTATGTATTTATGATTTTGTCGCCCTTTTTGATATAATATTATTGGTAAAGTTTGGACCTATCTTTAGCTTATTCGAGTTAAGGATTTGAGCAATTGCAAGTATCGTGTTCGTGGATTCGATCATGTATTTGTGATTTTGTCACCTTTTCTGGAATTTGAGATCGATAGAGATTAAGGAGAATGATTAACCCTTAAACCTCAAAACCCTTTTTACCGCTTTAGACTTGTTATTCCTTGGCTTTAGTGGGGGAGATGTGTATACTAGCCAAGCTTATGATAGAATATTCGTCACGACTGGACAGTTAAACGATTAGATTTGCTTTTATCAAATTATTTTATTTTACTTCTAATTCGTTAAGTGTTTGGTTGTGTGATTATGACAAAAAAGAATACATGCTTAAATATAAAAATAAATCCTAATATCTTTTAGGATACATTTTCATAAGATTAATTCTAAGGTTTACTTGGGGACAAGTAAAGTTCAAGTGGGGGGATATTTGATGAACTCAAATAAGTACATTTTATTACTATCATTTATCCTATTAATTTGACTTGTTTTATTATATTACGT
The DNA here is from genome assembly GCA_021014915.2 of Artemisia tridentata subsp. tridentata. NCBI lineage: Eukaryota > Viridiplantae > Streptophyta > Magnoliopsida > Asterales > Asteraceae > Artemisia > Artemisia tridentata. The sequence goes on from CP139506.1 coordinate 417,773,865, forward strand.
ATGAGAATTGATACTTAATCGTTTACTTTTGTAATTCTCAGGTAAAAAAAAGCATTTGGTGAAACTTGGCGATTTTGGACTAATAATGGAGCAAAACAAGCAAGAAGTTAAGAGTCTACTGAAATGTACAAGATCAAGACTATTCTGCTCCAGATGCGCCGCATTATACTTCTTACATACGACGCATCGCTATCAAGATTTCACAAGATATTATCCAAGACGGCAAGAGGACATGCACCGCATCCAAGAATGAAGATACGCCGCATCTTCTGGCGGTGTACGAATATTCCTGAATATATTAATCTTGGACCCCACGCGAAGTTAAGTCAATGCGCCTCATCTACTTATTAGATGCGCCGCATCTTACCCTCAGACAGAAACTATAAATACCCCAAGACCAGAGGAATTTCGTAGTATATATAATTTATACGAAGTATGAAGACCACAGAAACCTAAGGCCGAATTCAGACGATTAGGCAGCACAAGACACACCCGAACGAAGATACAAGAGCTGTAAGAAGGTCCTACATGTATTTAATTCATTAAGTAGTTTTGTTTTATTGTGATAGTAAACTTTAATTCATCAGGATTGATGGCTTGTGTAATGTGACAACGGAAAGATTGCACTCCCTTAAAACTGCTTTCCCATCAATTAAAGTTTATATGATGATGTCTTTGGTTACTACTTATTAGTGCATTGCTAACCTCTGTGTCTATTTGTGGCCTGCGCATTTGACTACGGAAGAGAATGTGGCTCCCACGGTTGTTACTAAATTGATCACTTAGGAATAACTTTTAGACATAAGTAATCATTAAGGGTTTACTCGCCGCGATAAGATTAGGGCCAACGAGAAAGGGTTAATTACATACACTTCATATAAAACTATCAATAAAACAAGTGACAATCTACTTAATCATCAGGAAAGGTCTTCTTATTGTCTCGAGTATTTATCTGTGTACGTGCATGCCTATCGCTGATTCGTGCTCATTAGTTTAGTTTATTATTTAATTGCAACCAAAACGTGCCAGTCTCTCAGGCTGAACCCCCTTGCGTTAGATTAGGTTGTATAGCTAACTTAGAATATTAAAATACTGATTAGAATAACTAGATAATACGTTCCACTCTTAGTGATCGACACTCTACTTACCATTATATTCATACTGACCGGGTACACTGCTCGTTAAGTGTGTGTGTTATTGATAAGTCGGCTAAATATAAATTTAAAACTTGAGTAGGCATTAATACTGCTAAACCGCAACGACACATCGCACACATCAATGGCACATACAGAAGGTCTAATACTGATGAAGTTTTGGGTAGACAATGGGACAGGTTCAATGCTATTATTTTGGGTTGGATCTTAAATTCTATATCAGAGGAGTTATTTTTGGGGCAAATCTTTAATAAAAGAGCCTCTAATGTTTGGACTGAATTGAAAGAAACTTTTGATAGGGTTGATGGGTCTGTTACTTTTAATCTACACCATAAAATTAACTCTTTATCTCAAAATGGATCATCTATTGCTGAATACTTTAATAAGCTTAGTACTTTGTGGAAACAATTTGATGCTCTTGTTAAGCTGCCAAGGTGTACTTGTCATGCTTCTGATGATTTTAAGAAACATAATCAGTTAATGAAATTAATGCAATTTTTAATGGGCTTAGATGATTCTTATATGCAAATTAGAAGTAACATTCTTTCTAGAGACCCTTTACCTGATGTCAAAGGAGCTTTTGCCATTATCTATAGTGAGGAGTCTCACAAAGCTGTGGTTTCTGGTTCAGGGGCTGGGGTCTCTCAAAGATCTCAGTCATCTATTTTTAATTCTAGTGTGACCAATAGAGGGAATTCTCAGAGGCCTCAAACCTCTAGAAATTCTAGACCTAATAATGCACCTAGACCTAATAACAATGGGAATAATAGGGCTGGTGGTGGTCCTACTTTGGTTTGTGAACATTGGTGTTTTAATGGTCATACTATTGATAGATGTTTTAAACTGATAGGGTACCCTGCTAATTTTGGAAAAAGAAATAATAGTTCTGGGTCTAATTCAAATCAGGGTACTCAAAATTTTAACAAAAGGTTTATAAATAACTATAACTCTGTTGGTTCTAGTTCCACTTCCACTTTTTCTAATGAACAGATTTTAAAATTGTTATCTTTGATAAAGGAGACTTCTATTAATACTGATGGACAAGGAAAAAGTATACAGGCCAATATGGCAGGTATAATTTTAAATAAAAGTAAATTTTTTAACAAAAAATTTAAAAAAAATTTCTGTTCAAACAGTCAAGATCATTCTGCACTTGTGTAGAAGGGTATGATTGTTGACTCTGGTGCTAACCAACATCTTACCTACACTGATAAAGACTTAGTTAATGTTATTGACATTTTATACCTTAAGATCAAGGTTTCTCATCCTAATGGAACAGAAGCCTTGATTACTAAGGTAGGAAATCTCATTCTTACTAACTCTTTAACATTGTATGATGTGTTGGTTGTTCCTGAATATTGTGTTAGCCTTATGTCTGTTCACAAAGTGGCTAGAGGCAACAAGTTTATTGTTGCTTTTGATGAGTCAAAGTGCTATATTTTTTCTCAAGATTTGAGGGGTGTGAAACTTCTGGGGATTGGTAGACAATCTGATGGATTATATTATTTTGATAAAAATCAAGGTAATTTTTTAAATAATAACAAATCTTTTCAGTTCTCCGGTTTGTCAAAATATTTGTGGCATTGCAGACTTGGTCATCCCTCTGACCAAGTCTTGAAAGTTTTAAAAAATGATATTATGTTTGATAATAAAGATAATATTGAATACTGTGAAGTTTGTCAAAAGGCTAAACAAACCAGATAACCCTTTCCTTTAAGTGAGCATAAGTCTTCTATGCATGCTGATCTTGTTCACCTTGACCTTTGGGGGCCTTATAGGGTTTTTAGTAAGGAAGGTTATAGGTATTTCTTAACCATTGTTGATGACTACACCAGAGCTGTTTGGGTTTATTTGATTAAGGCCAAAGATGATGTCTTTGATTGTATTTATGCCTTTTTTAATCTCATAAAAAATCAATTCAAAAAAACTGTTAAAGTTTTTAGGGTGATAATGGTACTGAATTTGTTAATCATAAGTTTAATGAGTTTTGTGTTACTAATGGCATAATACACCAGACTTCTTGTGCTTATACCCCATGATTCGTTTTAAAGTACGTATCAAAATACACGCGATACGCGGTAATCGACAAGCCATCCCTTTAGGAAAAAGGCCAATGTGCAAAACCCGCGAATACGATATATATGATACCGGGCAAGTTATTCCCGGGTCGTTATGTCCCAACGAGGTGTGAATCGAGGATATCGTGTACGGTTTGGAATTAAAGTGCTTGAAAGATGGATATTCACTTTTATTTTTGTTTTCTAATTCTAATTAAGGTACGGAAAGCAAATATACAAAGCAAACAAAAAAAAAATCAAATTACGCTAAAAACGTTAACAGGAATTCTAAAAACGAGCCTAAAAACCAAAATTATTAAAAATTAACCCTACGGATGCAAATTTATTTTTCCTAAGTGCTAAATGATAAAAGAAAATTTTAGAAAAAAAAAATATTTTTTTTTTGACTTTTATATTTTTTTATTATGAATTAAAAATAGTTTTAATCTAATTAAATTAAAAAAAATACTAAACGATTTTGGAAAAATCTGAAATTTTTTCTATAAATACTTTAAGTTACAAAGAATCTAGTAAAAATAAACTTGGGGTGCCAGCTTATCCAAATAAGCTAGAATAAGCTAAAAAGAGCTTATAGGCTAAAACTACTAAAACTGTGTTATATATTCAATTGTGCAAGAACTAACCGAAGAAGACCCAAGGGCGCAGTGGTGTTGGTGTGTTGTGTTGAGGTCGGGGGTTCGAGCCCTGCTCACCCCTGATTTCCCAGCTTCCCTTTTTGCAATTTTTATTTTTGGAACTTGTTTATAAGCTAAAATAAGAACTTTTTTGTGAAAACAAAATTTTTGAAAATTTAAAATAAGCTGGGAAAAAGCTTAAATAGCTTAACTGTTTTGCTAAAAAGGTTTTAAGACAAAATGGCCAAACTGTGGTAACCAATAAGCTCACATCAGTTACAAAAATGACCTAATAAACTATCTAAAGCTAAACTTAAACTGAAGCAGCTAATCTAAGCACAAATAAGCTAATTAAAAAGCCAGGAAAGCATAAAAAGCTAAGATAAGCAATATGGCAAAACTGATGTGGAAAAAGAGTCCAAATAGGCACTTTTGAGCTTAAAAATGAGCAAGCAATCTAATAAGCTATAGCCTGAAATCCCCAAAACAACATCACCTACCTAGCAAAGAACAAGTAGAACAAGTTTCAGACAAGATGGGCTTATTATGAGCTTTTTAAGGGGCTTATAAGTAGGCTGATGGACTCAGCAAATTCTGAGTCAGACTCAGCAAAGTCTGAGTCAGGCTCATCCCCTAACTTGCAGGCCAAGAAATAAGCTAGCAAATAAGCTTAAAAATCCTAACCAGGCTTAAACAGATGGATTCTACACTACTAGCTACTTGTGCAACAAAAATCAAAAGCTAATACTAACTTTAGCTAAACTAGAATTTAGATCAAAAGGGGTGTTGAGGCTGATTTTGAAACTGCCAATTGCAATTTGACTAAAATAGACCAAATCACAAACCATAACAGACGGGACTTCTATTACTTGTTCTAACTCATTTTTAGACCATTTAGAACTCAAAACTAATGCACCAAAAGAACTTTTGCTAAGAATAACAAAACAAGTTTGTTACAGCAGATTTGGAAGCCAAATTTTGGAAAATGATCTAAAATCTATAAAACTTGTAAAAAATGGTTTAAATAACTTAAAAACTTACTGAATCAACTAAATTAAAGCTAACCAAAGTTGGCTTGATTGCCAAAACAAGTCAAAACAGTTTAACACTAGCTCGAACATTTAAATCCAAACACCCCTTTAAATGACAGATTTGCTTTTTTTTAAGATACAAGGACTGTTTTAAAGCATGTTTTTAGAATACAGAAGTTTAAGCCAAGTTTAAAAACTCTTAACAAGCATAATTCAAAACTGAATAAGCAGTTAAAACAAGCAAACAAGATTTAAGCAGTTAAAGGCTAAGTGGACAGGCACTTATCTAAAATTAAATCTAGTGACCATAAAACTAAAAGCTAAGCATATCAGGCAATAATTAACACAAATGAGCAGTTTTAAACTGGAAACAAGCAATCAATAAGCAGTTTGAGCTGTAATAAGCAAAATGGAAAATTAAACTTACACGACCCTTTGCTCAAAACAAGGGTATCAACATGCTCGCGGAGCTATTCTACAAGCTCTAGCATGTTATAAACAAGCTAGTAAAGTCCAATAAGCCCTTCCCAATCCGGCTTATCATCCACAAGCTATTTTTTTTTATATATATATTTTTTTTAGACTTTGAAACTGAATATGAACTAACAGCTTTTTAACTTATACAAAAGATTAACTAGAACCCAAATAAGCTATTGACTAGCTTATTTGAGCTTAAGTCACAGTCAGAAAGCTTATAAGAGATTATCAAATATTATTTGGCAATAATGAAACATAAAAATAAAAGACAGATTTAAACTAAATTGAACTTTCATTAAAACTAAAAAGGGGATTACAATACTGAAGTACATTAAAATTAAAAAGCTAATTAGATAAAACTCAAAACTAAAACTAACTGCCACCAAGGGCTACAAAGGTCCTATATATATATATATGACTAAGCTAGGGTTTCTCTCTTCCTTTGTGTGCTTGTTCTGTGAGAGGAATCAGCATATGTGTCCATCTTCTGCTACTTTGGATGAATTCGAGCCTTTGGATTGCTTTGGCTTCATCACAGCCCTTAAATTGGGTTTTGGCACCCAATTGATACACTAGAATTGCCAGCGTGGCTGGTATCATGTGACTGATAAGCGCATGGGGTGAGTAGGGTGGTTGGAGCAGGGGAGGTGCAGGTAATGATGGGAGAGGGTGAGAATTTTGGCGGGCAAGTTGGGTGACAGAGGTTTGAACCTGGTTTTATTAATCTTTTGACCCGGGTTTATTAATAAAAAGGGCGGGTTTGTTTGGTTTGGATCCGGGTTAGAGGTTTATGAATTGGGCTGGTCGGGTTGTGGTTTTGGCTGGGTTTGGTTTTGGGTTTAGTATTAATAGTTTAGGATAAGTAGTATTAGTAATTAAATGGGCTGACTTGGCCCATTAACATAGGTCGGGTTGGCCCATAAAAATTGGTTTCGGGTTCGTTTTTTCATGCTCATTCCAAAACTATATCTCGGGGTTGACTTTGACTTTGTCTTCACTTGATCAAATGCACAAATGTTGTCGAGTCGATCCCAAAAATGCCCGTTTTTGCTCCGTTTTCAATCCTTTGTACCTGAAATACATAAAAACACAATCCAAGGATATCTGCAATATAAATTGGTGTATTTGGCCGTTTTTAGCATTTTTTATGTATTTTATGGGCATAAAATGATGAGTAAATAGACACTCATCATCCCCCCACACTATCAATTGCTAGTCCCTAGCAATCCGATCATATAAAGTAATGAAAGGATCAAAAGATTACCAAGGATACCCCGTTTTGACTTTTTATTCAATGCAAGAAATTTAAACTAGAACAAAAATAGATAACATGCTTGATTTTCAAAAATGGCATCACGGAACGGGATTCACACAAAATGGGTGTCTCCAGGGAATTGTAATCGTCATCCTCTTTTTATTACTCCCAACTAAGCTTAAACTCATTGTGCAAATGTTTTTGTAAAATGCTAACACTACTTATACCAATAATCTATGTAAGCCGAAACTTAACTTTTCACTCCCACAATTTGTTCAAGAAGTTAGGTGAGTGTGCTCATTTTCAAAATTTTGACTGCAAAAATCGACATTTATAATGATTGTTATTTGTTTAAGTCAAATACTAATTTACTGGGAACATCGAAATCTAAGGATCAAAAAGGGCCTTTTCCATGTAGCGGCTTTCTTCTCGGCTCATCCCAAACCAGTTGGTTTTAGGTGACCAGGCTTTTGACACCTCACAGTGAATAGTACCGGAATCAGCGGGATTTCGATTTCAAAGATTTTGATATTCCCGCTAAGTTAGTATTAAATACTTAAATAGATAGCAACAAACGATCATTTAGAGATTAGAGATTCAAAGGATAGATCACTCCATGTAGCGACTTTCTTCTCGTCACATCCCAAACCAGTTGTTTTTAGGTAACCAGGCTTTTGACACCTCAAAGAGAATAGTATCGGAGCTCACGAGACCTTTGAAATCAACAATCTACCAAATTACCGTTAATCTTTATGACAAAATTGACGAATACTAGTTCAACTCCCGATTTAAATTTAAGAAAAAGCAAGTTTCGTACATATATACACATTTTTATTCAAACACACACATATATTTTTCATTTTTTTTTCATTTTCATTTTTTCATCATTTTTTTTACATCATACTTACATTTTTACTTTTGCAACATTCAAGCAATATTACTCACTTTATTTTGCAATATTATTCCAATTTTAAGAAAGTATGCTTTCTCTAAAATTTAAATAAAAATTTGAACTCGGACTCTATATCAAAATTGTATAAAAATTTGTTTTTGCACAACAAAACGATTTTAACATTCAAAAGTTTGAAAACAGCACTTATTTAGTCAGATTAAGAGCTTCTGGGAGGAAAGCCATAGATTCCTGATATAAGCTCTAAAGAGAACCAACTACTCCACGCTTAGCATTTTCATTTGCACAAATCGTAAAATCTTAGTCTAAACGTTAAGGAAGCAGCCAGATCAACATTCTGGCAGAGTCGGGATTCCCCTAGTTCTAGCCTAATCAAGACTAAACTTTTTTTTATGTGCAAAGCACTTCTTTTTCATGCAATTTCTTATTTAAAAACGAAAAAAAATTTTAAATTTTTTTGTCAAAACGGGGGTACTAGGGCACTAGAAGGTACACATGTGATCAAATTCGCTAGAATTCCCCCCACACTTAGAATTGAATATTGCCCTCAATATTCAAAGTACCAGCTATTATGCCGACACTTAGAACGTAAAAAGGTAATACCACTAGCCAAGTGTGGAAAAGAATTCTTTTTTCACAAAAAGGATTAATAAGATATCCCTAGAAAATCGTTAGCAACAAGATCGGATATTGGGCGGCTGGATTGAAAACAGGAGCATCAATCATCACAATCTACGAGAAACCTGAAAATAAGAGCAAACACACAAAAGCAAAACACAGTAGAGGAATTCCCCCACACTTAGTGTTAGAAAATAGAAAGAAGACAAAAACATGGGTTGTCACCCATGAAGTGCTAATGTTTTTGTTAACTGAGTCACTAGCTTGACTCGACCCCGAATTAATTGGTCCATGGGGAAGCAAGTGGAAGAGAAATCTTCATCGGACTTTCATTCAAGATGTTTGGATAAACATTGAATTTAATGAAAGTTCCACACTGATGAGATACATCCGGCTTAAAAGATTGATAACTGGAGATGCCGGGGTCAAAAATGGTGTCTTCACTCCCAAAGGAGAGAAGGAAAGGACAAGTCACTGTATAGGTGAAGAAAGGTAGAAAAACTCGAACGACATATGTGAAGTCAATATAATGGTGATCCTCAAGAGGAATTGTCACATATGTCGGAGAAAGAATGTCCTTTTGAATCTCAGGATTAAGAATTGAGATCATATCATCAAGTTTAGAAACAATAGAGTCCTTGATCTCATCGTTCTCTAACACTTCATCAAAAAGAGGATTTACGTTGCTAGAAAAGTACTCGTCATCAAATTCAAAAAGTGAGTTCGAATAGACTTTGATACTTTCATTTGGAACGTCCTCATCCGAAAGTGATTCGTCATCACTAGAGGAAAAATCATCGTTGGAATTGAAAAGAGGGTTAGAGAAAATCCCGGAAGTATCCTCCGAAGTGTCAAGAGGATAATCACCACAAAAAGGCCAATCACATTCACTGTCGGATATATCCTCAGACTCACTTGGGATTGGGAAAAGGTTCTCAACACTAGACTTTACGAATTCGTCCGATTCCTTTTCAGGAATAGTGCTAAGATGCTCATCCCCCATAATGAGAGAGTCCTCGGAGTCCATAGTCGGTAAGATGGATGTGATTGTAACAGACTGAGGGAGTTGAGAAATAATATCCTTCAAAGGAATAGCACTCTCCTCGTCTTCCTCCTCATCATTGTTGCTAGCATAAATAGCTTTTACACGTTCCATTTGCTCTTCTGCTAGCAATTCTGCAATACTCTTGTCTTCCTGCTTTTTCTGGACGGGAGTAATTGCAGCTGACGAATTCTCATAATATTCCTTCATTTGAATAGTATCCTCATCATCGTTATCAAGAATGGAAGCCTTGAGAAATTAGGAACGCCTTTTAGCTGCTTGTTCTTCGGCTAATAATTCTGCAATAGTTTGAGGATGTTGATGAATGACGGAATACTGTGGGGGTTGGAAATTGTCAAAACCAGAAGTATTGTAACAAGGATTAGGTTCATAGTAATCTTGACTCCACGGTTGACATTGATAATCATCATGAGGACCCCCACAATTTGCACAAGAAACATTCGGTGCATTTTGAAATGATGTATCATTGAAATTTTGATAGCACGGTTCTTGCTCAAATGAATTCTGAGGAGGGTGGTTGAAATCGTTTTGAAAATTTGGATAAGCGAATGTATTTCCGATTTCAGAAGTGCAGCATATACAAAGTCCATGAGTAAACCCACATTCCTTGCAAAAACACCGTTCACAAAGTGAACCATCTCCTAACGGATCTCCACAATTAAAGCAATTATTCTGATCGAATGAAGATAGTTGGGGTTGTGGAGGGTAGTCGGAAAAATTTTGAGAATCATTAAAAGAATTTGGATTTGGATTAATGACTGGTTTGCACCAATTACAAAATCCGTCTCTACAATTACTTCCACAACGCTCACACAAACACTTGTAACAACGATGATCATCACCCACTGGACTTTTACAATGAAAATAAGAATTAAACATTAAAGAGGGATAAGAAGATAGAATTAAACGGTTTAAGAGGATAAAGAAGAAAAATAAAAGAAAATATTTTTGGGTTTTTTTATATTTAAGAAAATGGAAAAACAAATATTAAAACGAGACCGAAAAACGAAGAACTTAAACCAATAATCAACAAGCGTATGGTAGCTTTCTAAAAGAAAAAAGCACAAAGGAGCGGAAGAGAAGAATGGATCTCTTTTCGGGGCGAAGTTCATTGGATCGCCCCTCCTTATACCCCTCTAATAGTTTGTTTATCAATCAAAGGTGAGCCAATTTTCGCAAGTGACACAAAGACAAGTTTTGATCTTTTGTTTGGGAACTTATTATGATAATACTCAAAGTTGAGAGTATTATATTGAGGTTGTCTTTTATCTTTATTTAACACAATAAAACGAAAAATGTTTTTGTATTTTTTATCTTTGATATATATATATATATATATATATATATATATATATATATATATATATATATATATATATATACACAAAGAAAAAGAAAAATATTTTTGTTTTTTTATATTTTTATGAAAGCGATAACTTCACTACGAAGGATCTTCAAGTCACTAATCGTTTAAACCTTAACGATATTGTCGCAACACAACCTCCCCGGCAGCGGCGCCAAAAACTTATTCGTTTTAAAGTACTTATCAAAATACACGCGATACGTGGTAACCGACAAGCCAACCCTTTAGGAAAAAGGCCAACGTGCAAAACCCGTGAATACGATATATATGATACTGGGCAAGTTATTCCCGGGTCGTCATGTCCCAACGAGGTGTGAATCGAGGATATCGTGTACGGTTTGGAATTAAAGTGCTTGAAAGACGGATATTCACTTTTGTTTTTTTTTCTAATTATAATTAAGGTACGGAAAGCAAATATACAAAGCAAATAAAGCAAAAATCAAATTACGCTAAAAACGTTAACGAGAATTCTAAAAACGAGCCTAAAAACCAAAATTCTTAAAAATTAACCCAACGGATGCAAATTTATTTTTCCTAAGTCCTAAATGATAAAAGAAAATTTTAGAACAAAGAATTATATTTTTTTGACTTTTATATTTTTTATTATGAATTAAAAACAGTTTTAATCTAATTAAATTAAAAAAAAAAATACTAAACGATTTTGGAAAAATCTGAAAATTTTTCTATAAATACTTTAAGTTACAAAGAATCTAGGAAAAATAAACTTGGGGTGCCAGCTTATCTGGATAAGCTGGAATAAGCTAAAAAGAGCTTATAGGCTAAAACTACTAAAAGTGTGTTATATATTTAATTGTGCAAGAACTAACCATAGAAGACCCAAGGGCGCAGTGGTGTTGGTGTGTTGTGTTGAGGTTGAGGCTGGTTGAGGTCGAGGGTTCGAGCCTGCTCACCCCTGATTTCCCAGCTTCCCTTTTTGCAATTTTTATTTTTGGAACTTGTTTATAAGCTAAAATAAGAACTTTTTTGTGAAAACAAAATTTTTGAAAATTTAAAATAAGCTGGGAAAAAGCTTAAATAGCTTAACTGTTTTGCTAAAAAGGTTTTTAAGACAAAATGGCCAAACTTTGGTAACCAATAAGCTCACATAAGTTACAAAAATGACCTAATAAACTATCTAAAGCTAAACTTAAACTTAAGCAGCTAATCTAAACACAAATAAACTAATTAAAAAGCCAGGAAAGCATAAAAAGCTAAGATAAGCAATATGGCAAAACTGATGTGGAAAAACAGTCCAAATAGGCACTTTTGAGCTTAAAAATGAGCAAGCAATCTAATAAGGTATAGCCTGAAATCCCCAAAACAACATCACCTACCTAGCAAAGAACAAGTAGAACAAGTTTCAGACAAGATGGGCTTATTATGAGCTTTTTAAGGGGCTTATAAGGAGGCTGATGGACTCAGCAAATTCTGAGTCAGACTCAGCAAAGTCTGAGTCAGGCTCATCCCCTAACTTGCAGGCCAAGAAATAAGCTAGCAAATAAGCTTAAAAATCCTAAACAGGCTTATACAGATGGAGTCTACACTACTAGTTACTTGTGCAACAAAAATCAAAAGCTAATACTAAGTTTAGCTAAACTAGAATTTAGATCAAAAAGGGGTGTTGAGGCTGATTTTGAAACTGCCAATTGCAATTTGACTAAAACAGACCAAATCACAAACCATAACAGACAAGACTTCTATTACTTGTTTTAACTCATTTTTAGACCATTTAGAACTCAAAACTAATGCACCAAAAGAACTTTTGCTAAGAATAACAAAACAAGTTTGTTACAACAGATTTGGAAGCCAAATTTTGGAAAATGATCTAAAATCTATAAAACTTGTAAAAATGGTTTAAATAACTTAAAAACTTATTGAATCAACTAAATTAAAGCGAACCAAAGTTGGCTTGATTGCCAAAACAAGTCAAAACAGTTTAACACTAGCTCTAACATGCAAATCCAAATACCCCTTTAAATGACAGATTTGCTTTTTTTAAGATACAAGGACTGTTTTAAAGCATGTTTTTAGAATACAGAAGTTTAAGCCAAGTTTAAAAACTCTTAACAAGCATAATTCAAAACTGAATAAGCAGTTAAAACAAGCAAACAAGATTTAAGCAGTTAAAGGCTAAGTGGACAGGCACTTATCTAAAATTAAATCTAGTGACCATAAAACTAAAATCTAAGCATAGCAGGCAATAATTAACACAAATGAGCAGTTTTAAACTGGAGATAAGCAAACAATAAGCAGTTTGAGCAGTAATAAGCAAAATGGAAAATTGAACTTACACGACCCTTTGCTCAAAACAAGGGTATCAACATGCTCGCGGAGCTACTCTACAAGCTCTAGCTTGTTATAAACAAGCTAGTAAAGTCCAATAAGCTCTTCCCAATCCGGCTTATCATCCACAAGCTATTTTTTTAGACTTTGAAACTGAATATGAACTAACAGCTTTTTAATTTATACAAAAGATTAACTAGAACCCAAATAAGCTATTGACTAGCTTATTTGAGCTTAAGTCATAGTAAGAAAGCTTATAAGAGCTTATCAAATATTTTTTGGCAATAATGAAACATAAAAATAAAAGATAGATTTAAACTAAATTGAACTTTCATTAAAACTAAAAAGGGGATTACAATACTGAAGTACATTAAAATTAAAAAGCTAATTAGATAAAACTCAAAACTAAAACTAACTGCCACCAAGGGCTACAAAGGTACTATATATATATTACTAAGCTAGGGTTTCTCTCTTCCTTTGTGTGCTTGTTCTGTGAGAGGAATCAACATATGTGTCCATCTTGTGCTACTTTGGATGAATTCGAGCCTTTGGATTGCTTTGGCTTCATCACAGCCCTTAAATTGGGTTTTGGCGCCCAATTGATACACTAGGATTGCCAGCGTGGCTGGTATCATGTGACTGATAAGCGGATGGGGTGAGTAGGGTGGCTGGAGCAGGGGAGGTACAGGTAATGATGGGAGAGGGTGAGAATTTTGGCGGGAAAGTTGGGTGACAGAGGTTTGACCTCGGTTTTATTAATCTTTTGACCCGGGTTTATTAATAAAAAGGGCGGGTTTGTTTGGTTTGGATCCGGGTTAGAGGTTTATGAATTGGGCTGGTCGGGTTGTGGTTTGGGCTGGGTTTGGTTTTGGGTTTAGTATTAATAGTTTAGGATAAGTAGTATTAGTAATTAAATGGGCTGACTTGGCCCATTAACATAGGTCGGGTTGGCCCATAAAAATTGGTTTCAGGTTCGTTTTTCCATGCTCATTCCAAAACTATATCCCGGGGTTGACTTTGACTTTGTCTTCACTTGATCAAATGCACAAATGTTGTCGAGTCAATCCCAAAAATGCCCGTTTTTGCTCCGTTTTCAATCCTTTGTACCTGAAATACATAAAAACACAATTCAAGGATATTTGCAATATAAATTGGTGTATTTGGCTGCTTTTAGCATTTTTTATGTATTTTATGGGCATAAAATGATGAGTAAATAGGCGCTCATCACCCCATAACAGAATAAGATTGTGGAAAGGAAACATAGACATCTGCTTAATGTTGCCAGTTCCCTTCTGTTTCAGGGGGAATTCCTTTAAATTTATGATCTGAGTGTATTCTTACTACATGTTATCTGATTAATAGGTTGCCATATTCAGTGCTGAATGGGAATTCTCCTTACAATCTGGTTTTTAACAAAAAAATGTTCTTTAAATCACTTAAGAGCTTTTGGCTGCTTATGTTTTGCTACTGTTCTTAACAATCATGATAAATTTAGTAGCAGATCTGAAAAATGTGTTTTAGTTGGGTATGCTTCTTTTAAAAAGGGGTATAAACTTTTTAGTCTTGAAAGGAAACAATTTTTGTATTCCGGGGATGTTGATTTTTTTGAAAATGTGTTTCATTTTAAGACAAAATCTGTGAATGAGACTAGTCAGGATTTGGATCATACAAACTTCTTTGATGAGGTTGTGTATGAGAATCCTGACATACCCTATGATGAAAACAATAATAATGTTAAAACCATCTGTTGATGGAAACAAATATGCAAGTTCCACAAGTGAGGGTAGAAACTCTTTTCTTGATGGCAGTCCCACTATTGACCCTTTAGAGGATGATTTGGGGCATCCACATGGTTCCAATGGTTCTGCCCTTGAAAATGAGATGGCTGCAACACTTGGGAATGAAAGTGCATACTCTGAGGGTATTGCTCAAAATGTTCCATTCATAGAAACTCAAACAAATGTTCAAACTCAACCTCTTAGGAGATCTGAGAGATCTTCAGTTTTTCCAAACAAATATAATGAGTTTGTTGTTTATTCTAAAGTGAAATTTGGACTTGAAAATTTTGTGAGCTATGCCAATCTCAGCTCTGAAAACTTATGTTTTGTAACAAAGTTAAATAAAGTTTCTGAACCAAAAAACTATTGGGAAGCTTGTAAGGAGCAACACTGGAAGGAGGCAATGAATAAAGAAATGACTGCTTTATATGAAAATGATACTTTTGAGATTGTTGAATTACCTAGTGATAGAAAAGCCATTGGGTCTAAGTGGGTTTTTAAAATCAAGTATAAGTCCAGTGGAGATATTTATAGGTTTAAAGCTAGATTAGTTGCTAAGGGCTTTGACCAAAAAGAAGGTGTTGATTTTGATGAAACATTTTCTCTTGTTGTCAAAATTGTGACTATTAGATGTGTGATAAATCTTGATGTTCAGCAAGATTGGCCTATATTTCAACTTGATATTAATAATGCTTTTCTTTATGGTGATCTTAATGAAACTGTTTATATGACTTTACCTGAGGGGTATTTTGATGTGAATGACAAAAGGGTGTGCAGACTTAAAAGATCTTTATATGGGCTAAAACAGGCACCCAGGCAATGGAATGCGAAACTTACACAAGTTCTTTTTGAAATTGGTTTTTCTCAAAGTAAGAGTGCTACTCCCTTCTTACCAAAAATAAGTCTGGAACTTTTATTGCTTTGCTAGTTTCTGTTGATGATATCATCATAACTGGTAACAATACAAAGGAAATTGAGAATTTTAAAGAGTTTTTAAAAACTAAGTTTCAGATTAAAGATTTAGAAAACTTAAAGTATTTTTTGGGAATTGAAGTTATTGAGACTAAAAAATGTTTATGTCTTTCTCAAAGAAAGTATTGTTTGGACCTATTGTCTGAGTTTGGATTGTTAGCCTGCAAACCTTCTGCTATTCCTCTTGAACGGAATTTGAGCATTACCTATGAACCTACTGATAAGGATCCTATCCTTGATAACATTACTGAGTATCAAAAGCCTATAGCTAAACTGATTTATTTGACACATACTAGGCCTGATATATCCTATGCTGTACATTGTTTGAGCCAGTTTATGCATTCCCCTTTAAAGTCTCACTTAAAAATTACTTTAAAGGTGTTGAGGTATTTGAAAGGCTCTCCAGGTATGGGATTGCATATTGTTAAGAATTCTGGGAATATGGGATCCCAACAATTGGTATCAAGAGCTAGAAGATGATTTAGAAGTTTTTTGTGTTTTTAATATTTCATTTAGCTTATTTCGTGCTTATCAGTCCTTATTCCGAACTTATTTTTACTTATTTCGAGCATATTTTGAGTCCAAATAACTGTTTTAAGGTCCAATAATCCAGATCTGAGCATTATTTTGTCATACTCAAGTATTAAGTTTTTTTTAATCAGATCTGGTATAATTTGTGGTAAAAAAAGGTCAAAAAGGTGATATTTTGGTCTCATTTTTCTGGGTTTTTCTGGGAATGGTTGAAGATCTCCGAGTAAGGAGATGATGTTTTTCGATTAAGCAACTCATTTTATGAGTTTCTTCGAGTAACGGTTTGAAGATTTCCGAGTAAGGTCTATGTATACTTTCCGAGTTAGGAAATTAGACCTTCCTGCGTTTAAACCTTCGAGTAAGGGGACTTATACCTTCAAAGTTTTAATCCTTCGAGTAAGGATTGATTTAAACATATCTTCTTCGAATTAGGAGTTATAAACTTTTCGAGTAAGGAATGTTAACCCTCCGAGTAACTTTTCTTCGAGTAAGAAAAAATAAAACGGTAAAGGAAGAATGGTAAGAAGAGAAAGCAGAAAGAACAAGACCAGATTCAGATCTAACTACAACAAGGAAGAGAACACGAGTCCTTTCAACAATCTATTCTAGTCCACAACCAGATTCGAACCTATAACCCAATCCAAAACAAATCCGATATATCCTAAACCTATCTCAGTCCTACCTCACGTATACAACAGTAACATATCCTATCTCCACATCTTACAACAACTTCAATAAGAGAGAGAGAGAAAAAAAGATATCAGATCTGTGTTTTAACGTGCTTATAACGAATCTTAACATACTTTTAACACAAACTCATCATCGATCTACCTTGAAGCATAGCTTCTGTTGTTAATATTCGAGAGCTATAAAGAAAGAACAAGAACGAATTTGCCCATATCCTTCCTTAGGCTCGATTGAAAGTAAACAAACAACAACTCACAAACATCTACCTAGAATTGAAAAGAACAAGAAAAGATCAACAAAAATATCTCAGATAATCTCTTCATATTGTAATCGATTCTTTTTTTTAAAACAAAACCATAAGAGATTTTTCTTCATCGATCTGTAAGAAGGAACTCTTCTTTTTAAATATCCGTACCTTAAAATAATCAAGGGACGATCGGTGTTAATTTTTTTTGGATAAAAAGTTAGGTGGGAGAGTTTGATATGTGACTGCGTTCTTTTTTGTAAGAGTGTATTAGGGTTAAGAGATATTAGGGATTGAAAACGGGTTAAGGTAGAGTTTTATAACTAAAGTTTATGGTTAAAGTTGGGCTTGCTTGGTTATTTTCTTCAGTGGGCCGATTGGACATCTATTTGGACCGGGTTTAACATATTTTCTTGGAATTATACTTGAATTGGACTCATTTTATTTTTGGGCTGCTAATCGATATTGCGGGTGTTAGAGTCATTGTATCATAAGTTAAAAGTTTACTTGGTCATTAGATTTTTGATACTGAATTTTTGGGATATAATTTTGGATCACGGTTTTGATTGAGCTTCAAGAATCAGAGATTGATTATAATTTTGGGTTGAATTTTTTGAGTTAGTGTGGTTATAACTACCGTGCTAGTTATTGTGAAAGTGTGAACGATTGACAAAAGATTCATTTGAAAAACACAAAATCATTTTTTTTATCGTCTACATGATCCATTTTCATTTCACACCGAAAATAAAATGGAATCAAGTTCAAAAAGGAGAGAGATGCCTAAAAGTGTAAAGCTCGCAATGCACTCCAAAAAAACTGTTTGACACATTTTGAATCAGTTAAGATTCAATGTAAAGTTCTCTCAGAAGCAAGGTTTCCATCGTGGAGTACCTTTACAATATTCTTCGGATCTGAAATGGACCTTCTAACCTTCCAAAGGGAACTCTGGCATGGTAGGATTTAGAGTGCTCAAGACACAGTTCAAAGGGTTCATGACCATGGATTTTAGAGTGTTCAAGACTTCTCGGGACTATGAATCTCAAAGCAAGTTATGGAGAGAGAACATCACTAGTATGGAGGTTGAAGCCTTTAGAGATCAGCTTGTTTCACTAATGAACATACTAGAAATGGTGCTTAATGAAAGATCACTTCATCTGAGGGATATGCTGAAGGAGAGAGAATTCAAAGAAATGGAGATGCAGAAACGAGAAAGAGAATTGAATGAACGAAAGAATGGAAGAAAAATGCAGACACATGAAGGAACAGTCAACAAGGAAGGGACATCAGATGATAATTTGGTATTCACGGGTAACATTGCACTATCAGAACAACAGAAAGAAATCAGCAGTTCGCATACTGATGGGAAACTCAACAGTAAGGATGGTTTGAAGAATGCAGCTGCTGATGTCGGACCTTCACATTGTTCAGACACATTGGTTAAGGTACATCAATCATCTGATGATATCAATATATTTGAAAATGTGTTTGCTTATGAGACACAAAGTCATGGACAACCTGAGTACATTAACGACACATATGTGGTGAATCAGGATGATAGAAATATTACTCCTGAGACTCCACATATGGATCCTAATGGAGGTATGGTTGAACATGACAATGTGAATCATGATCAAGAATGTGCTTCAATTGCTTTGTTAATTAAGAATATGCAAAACGAAGTTGCTCGATGTAATGAGCTTAATTGTGAACTAAAAGCACAAAATATGTCGTTAACTGAAAAGCTCGAGAATTATAGTAAACGTATAAATGATTTTGAAACAAAAACTAATCGTGAATACAGTTTTGAAGTTGCATTTCAAAAAATCATATGTGAAAGAACAAGACTTGCAACATCAAATGCGAGAACTTGTTGGTTCCAACAATGAAAAGGTTTCAAAACTGGAAAAAGAAAAGCTTGACCTTCAAAACCAAATTGCAAAATTAACAACAGAGGTTTCAACATTAACAAAAAAGGTCTCAACATGTCAAACAGATTACAAAACATTAAGAACGCGTTGGAAAAACAGGGAAGACTCGTATCTTAACGACATTGTTGATTTGGAAGCAAAATTGAAAGATTTTGAAAAAACTGCTTGTGATAAATCGTTGAATGTTGAGACTGAACGCTTAAAAGTGGAAAATGGGATGTTGAGACACGAAAATGAGAGAATTTTAAAAGAGTCAAGAGACATCCAAGAGAAACTTAAACGTCAAATATTCTCTCTTGAACAAAATTTTCAAAGTTGTCAAGCACAAAGCATTAATTTTGAGCTAGCTTTACAACACTATCTGGAAAAGCAGTCTTTTGAAAACCCTTGGATGTCAAAGCTTGAACAACTTGATGATGAAAACGTGTCAATGAAGTGTCAAATTTCAAAATACGAAAAAGAGATTGAGCATTTGAAACAGATTTACAAAAACGTGTTTGAATCAATCAAACGTTCACGAGTTCAGACACAAAACTCAAACTTGAAACAAAAAGAGACTGAAGATTTGAAGTCTCAATTGTCTGAATTCGCTGATAAAAAGTTTGAAAATGTTTTGCCAAAGATTGAATCAATGAAAATGAAAAAGGCTGAGTCTCAAATCACAAAAGCTTCTTTTCCAAATCCCCTGTTCGATTCTAATACTCCAGATTTTGAAAAGGAAACGGGGGAGAAAATGTATCTTTTTGAAAATGAAAATCATGTGCTTCAAACAAAAGTGGTTGAGCTTGAAACTCTTTTAGCTCAACAAACAAACGATTTTGAGGATGCCAAAACTGACTTTTTCAACAAAACGACCAAATTCGAAATTTATTTTGAAAGACTTGAAAAAGAAAATGTTGAGTTCGAACGGCAATTGGCTCGTAAAATGGATGATTCTAAAGCAGAAAAAGATCAAATTTTGAAACAAATTGCTTCTTTAGAATCAAAATTGGCATCCCAAGATCATCTCTTTCTTCAAAAAGAATACAGTGATTTGAGAACTTCATACAATGCTTTAAAAGTGAAGTTTGATACTCTTAACCGATCAAAAGGAAAAGCTCCAATCTCAAATGTTTCAACACCAGAAGTGAGTGTTTCGAAGAAGGTTTACACGGGTGAATCTTCAAAACCATTTTCGAAAAAGGTTTCTCAGTTTACAACCTATTCTTTACAAAAAGGAAGGAAGTTTTCAAAGAGACCAAGTTTTTCCAAAACATTTACTTCTAAAAGGTTTTCAAATGCAAGTGCTTCAAATGAAAAGAATCAGGTTTTTCAAACTCCACACTCTCGTTTTACACCGGTAAAGCAAGTGTGGAGACCAAAGCAAAGTTGTTCAAAACCCCCAAATGCTTCAAGTAAAATGAAACATGTTTTTCAAACTCCACACTCTCGTTTTACACCGGTAAAGCAAGTGTGGAGACCAAAGCAAAGTCGTTCAAAACCTTTCAAATATTCAATATCAGAATTGCTTTCGCTGCAACATAAGAATGACTCTGCTTTGAACATTCCAAATACAGGAAGGTTTCCATTTATCACAAAATCAAATATTCACAAAGAACCAATGAGGTTCAACACTAGAAGGAAATCTTCTTCTTCAGATTTTAAAACTCCAAGAGAAACACCGGGTTTCTCAAACAATTTTCAACAGAAAAAGAGTTTTAAATCTCCATTGATTCCACGAGTGTTATTTCAAAATGAAACACCGGTTTTCAGTCCTCGTTGGAATTCAACATCTTTAAATCAGATTGACATAACTTACAAATGGATTTTAAAATTTAATAAACCCATTGGCGCCGTGCTTAAATGGGTTCCAAGGGTTGTTGTCTAATCTAAACAATAATGACTTCTTAGTACTTCAGCTAAGGACTCGGACTTCAACATTACGACTTGTGCACACATTACAGTGTACAACTTGGGTTTCAAAGAAAGGAAAGTGCCTTGCTAAACCATTCTTTAAAACCAAACGTGCTCTTATCCTAAAAACAAGAAGCAAATTCTTCTCTGGCTTGAGCTATTTTAGAAAAACTTTCAAAATCTTTAAGCTCAGGTCAACGGTTGTTGATCAAATGTTAGATAACACCACGATTTTTCAAAGAAAGGACCCTGTTGTACGTTTTGGTGCGACAATCCTAACAGAAAAGAAGTTCTCACGCAAAGTTTATCAAAAACTTCTTAATCTTGAGCAAAATTTATTCAAAAATTTTCAAAAGGTTTTTCAAAACTTTTCAAAATTTTGCTCAAGATTTTCAAATCTTTACTCCCCAATTCGCTCCAAAGTTTAAAAATGTCAAAACATATGCTAGTTTTGAGGGGGAGTATTTCAGAGTATAACGTTTTAGTTACCTTGAAGCAAAATTTATTCAAGAAATTTTCAAACTAAAATTTCTAAATCTTTCAGAATTTTGCTTCAAGAAGACTCCTTCCCTCAAACTTTAAAAAGTTTAAAATTCTCAAAACAAATGCGAGTTTTGAGGGGGAGTATTTCCAAAACAAAAATGTTCTGTCAAAATCATGCTTAATGGCTTGTGTACAGATAACAGTGCACAACCCATACTTTGTAAAGAAAGGACTCTGGGGTACGCTTTAGTGCCTCAATCCTAATATAAGGAGCGAAAGCTTCTTATTTTTGAGTAGAATTAATCAAATTTTAGTTTTTTTTTCATAATTCTACTCAAAAGAACAATTATTCCCTCTCGTAAACAAAACCTAAAAAAGTTATTTCACTTATTGAGGGGGAGTATTTGAAACAATCTTTGTTCAAACGAAAAAGTTCTTATTGATATTCTTCCCACAAACCTCAGAAAGCAAATTTTAATCAACGTTTCTTCAAAAACAACATCAATATGCAATTTTTGAGGGGGAGAAAAACTAAAGTGATTAAAATATGGTAACAAATGTGGAATCTCGTATGAGCTCGACTCAGATTTAACCCAAGAATTGACGAAACATAAATGTTAGTAATCGAAAGGACTTGTCCTGACCGGGTAATAACTTCAAGCTGGTCTAACCAGTGATGTAAGCGTGTCTCGAAGAGGACTTGTCTGAGTAGAGTGTACTATTTCGAGAAACTTTCTGTGGACATGACCAGGCCGGGTAATAACTTCAAGCTAGTCTAACTAGTGATGTAAGCGTGTCTCAAATCGGTCATGTACACTGAAAGTGGATCAATTCAAAAGTGCGAACTCTACCCAACATGTGCAAATTTATCTTAAAAACTTATGAGCACATGTTAAGGAGGGGGAGTATTTCTGAAAAGTCCAAAACTCTCAAAGTGTTAACAAAATGTGTTTCATAATCATAAACACTTTGAGAGATTTTCAAATGAATGATTTTATGGCAACATAGGATAGTCTTGAAGTGATAAGGTGACTAAGGTTAGGAAATACGTCCTATGATCCGCCAGAGCCGGAGGGATCTACCCAAGGACAACACCAATAGTTTAGTACTAGAAGTCCTTAGGTATGATTGAAAAAAAAAAGAGTAAAGAATAAAAGGAGAAAGAAGGGGTTGAAGAATTAAAAAGAAAAGTTATGAAAAAGGGTGAAAAGAAATAGCCCTCTAAATGATCAACCTTAGGGCAGAAATCGGGTTCAATTCATATGCTACTGGTTGTTACTAAGGTAACACTGGTATTGAAGACAAAGACGTCATGGACCCAGTGACGCACTGCATTTAACCTTCTAATCCACTCAAGTTCTCTCAAAAGGACTTGTTTCATTCTCACGGGGAACCCTGCATAATCTATCGACCGCTCATTACAAGTTATGTTGATATTGAAACAGGAGACACCGCTCCAGTCTCCGACTACTAAATAATGCACTTATTAAGTCTAGAGCCACGAGATACATCAAAAGATCTCATAGGAACACATGATACTTCTACACTGGTTGTTCAACATTAAGGACACCAGTTGTAAATTTATAGAGTCCTACGCAGATCTTAGCAATCTGCCAGAACATTTATGAGAGGATTTACATATGTAATTCTCAATGATTGAATGAAAATCCTGCCAGGTTTAACATCAAACAGCCCTGATAGCAGGTCACTTCGGTAATCCCTTGTGGGTTACGCTTAGTGTTCGCGGTGGTTTCAAACGGTCTACAGTCGTGGAGTGATACCTCGGTGTACTCCAGCGGCTCACCCTGAATCGTTGATATACTTCGGTATATCTGTGTAAGCCCTCTCGGGGGTATCCAGTTCAGGAACAACATTTGTAAGGATTAGAGAAAGTTTTCACACTATGCTGATAACGATCTCGAAGTCCGAACCTGTAAGTGCTGGAAACTTTATTGCTAACTGTTTTCGTGCAAGTACATATGGAGAACCGGAGTTCCAGCTGAGACCATTACTACCACCATTATCATCAACGACATTCCATCTCCACATGCTCATACCAACATCAGAAAGTCATTTCAAAGCTCAACAGAAAGATCTCATCAAAGACGATGCAAAAGTTCAAAAGTCAAAGGTCAAAGATAAAGAATGAGAATCACTTGAAGTACAAAGATCAAAGTCAAAAGAAGTATGAGCATGGTGGAGAAGACGTAAAGACACCTGAGCTAAAGACGTTGATGAAAGGCAGATCACATATTATCACATCACAAAGAACAAGAACGAAGAACAAAGATCACAAAGCATGACTGGAACAAAGAATCTAGCGAAGCTATTACACAAAGACCCAAAGTTCAAGACAGCAAGCATCAAAGAAGTTAAAAGATCATCCATTTCTATTGGTGGACCCATAACCCACAGGTCACAAAAGAGATCTCAATGATCACCCCTTTAGGGGGAGATTGTTGGAAACGCAAAAGTGATGATCATAAACGTAATCAAAGAAAGATCTCAATGATCGTCCCTTAGGGGGAGATTGTTGGGAACGCTTAAAGTGATGATCATTGTCGAGTCAATGTGTCTTGTAATATAGTCATGTAATAGCTCGTTAGAATCGTAAAAATATATTCTGCGTAATAGTAGAAGTGTGCCGTCAAGTTTAGTCTTAAGTATTTAGGTTAATGTTGAATTAGTGAGATATGTAAACACGGCACACTTCCTTATGTAGCCACTATATAAGGTGGTAACCTCTCATTTGAGAGGTGGTTGTTCACTTGGAATAAGAAATATCTCTTATTTCCTCTCTAGTTACTCTCTCTCTCTAGAATTTTGGTATGTGTGTAAACACATACCTTTTCTTGACCAAAAACAGACCAAATAGACCAAAAACTAACCATAAATGCCAAAGATATGTTGTTTTTGTGTTTGTGCATGTGCAGGAACGGATATGTAAAAAATGGACAAAAAGAAAGGCAAAACTACAAAACCGAGCACGAGATTTGGAAAAGAGTATTTAAAGCCGAGGCTGGGGAAGAATTTACAAGTTTGGATCACATCTATGCTCAAAATGCCAAAATCTACCTTGAAGTCTAATCACTTGTCACAAATAGTCCTTGAAGAAATTTTGCAAAATCAGCCCACACTTTGCAAATTGGCAAAATCGGTCCTTGATAAAACCTAAAACAAAAACTACTAATACTAATCATAAACCAAATCTAATCCTACAAACCCAGCCCAACACCTTTCCTTTTACCATCTAGCCCAATCCACCAACCCGACCACACCCATTTTATTAATAAAAACTCGAAGCCAACCCGTTTACCCACCCAAGTCAAACCCCTCTTTACCCAATGGTCAAACAATAATAAATAAAAAAACCAAACGCGCCCTTTTACAATTACTGTTCATCATCTCCTCAATTTACCTTGCTTCACCACCATTTTCACCCGTACATTAAAACCTTCTAGATGATTGCTGACAAGCTGACACACATAAGCCACCTTGGCAATTCCCAGCATTTCTATTGGAGGATACACCTTACTCAAGTGATCCTAGGGCTGTGATAATAGATTGATGATCAAAGATGAATCAAGGGCTGATATTATATGATCCAGAAGCTTCATTGGAAACCCTAAGAGCTCACCTCAGCTATAACTACCCTCCTTTTCACACCAGAAAAGAGCAATTATGAGTAGGGTAATTTAGTGTAGAGTAGGAGTAGAAGTACAGTAGCTTTAGTTTATTGTAATCTTTTTAATTCTGCCTATTTAGTTTTCAAAGCTTTGTAATCAACTCTCAATTTTAATGAAATTTCAGTTTTGCTTTAATTCCTTGTTCAATTTACTTTAAAAATCTCTTTTCAAGTTTATTTATGGTTAATTAAGGTTCACAAGCTCTTATTTCTGTTCCAATAAGTTTATATAAGCTTCTTATAGCTTTTGTAAGTTTATTATTGTCAAATTCCTGTTTTAATTGCAAATATTCAAAAAGTCAAAAAATGTCAAAAACAAAAGTCAAATAAGCATTTTGGATGATAAGCCAATCAGGAAAGGGCTTATTGCTGTTACTAGCTTGTCTTTTGACAAGCTAGCACTTATTGAGAAGCTCCGCGAGCATAATTTGCCTTGTTTTGAGCAAGGGCTTTGTAAGTTTTCACTTTAAATTCCTCTTTTAATGCATTTAGCTTATTACTGCTTATCTTAGTGCTTATTTGGTTAATTATAGCTTATATCTGCTTATTGTTGCTATTTGATGCTTATTTGATAGTTTAATCTTAGTTGTGCTTTTTTTTCTCTTTAAATCTTCAAAAATACCAAAAAAATAGTATAATCTGTTTTAGCTTATTCCAGTGCTTATTTTCAGTTCAATTTTGCTTAAAAGTGCTTAATATAGTTGTCTAAACATTTGTTTTTGAAATCATAGCTTAATTTGGTCTAAATCCTTTGAAAAATCAAAACAGTGTCATACTAAAGGGGTGTTTGGTATAAAAGGTATTTTATGGTTTTGGTCATTTTTGGTTAATAAGTCAATTTGTTTTAGCTTAATATAAGTCATATAAGTAGTAAGTGAATTATTTTCAGTAGTTTTATCAAGTTTTGTAGCTTTTGAATTGATCTTTCAAGTTTCATGGTTCTAACCTTTTTCAAACAGCTTATATGGTACTTGGTAGCTTAAGGCCTTTTTTATTGCCAAAAATAGGTTCAATAGAGTCATTGTAGTGTGTTTTGAGTGATTGAGTCAGTGTCATAAGTTTTACAAGTCAAATGGGTCATTTTCAGTTCTATGTCAAGTCTAAAAAGCCAAAAACACAAAGTGTCTGAGTCAGTCTTTGCATAGTAATTTTTAGTGCTTATTTTTAATCCAAAATCCAAAAAAATAGTTTTTCTTAGTTCTCTATTAGCTTATTTCAATCTGTTTTCACTTTATAGAGTCTGGCTTATTCATCTAAGTGCTTAATTTTAGCTTTAAAAAGTTCCATTTGTCTGTTTTGATGTCTGCATATAAGATCTTCCTAAGTGTGCTTTTTCTTTGCTGATTATCTTCTTATTTATAGGAGCTTATTGTCTGATTTTGAGTTTATAAATAGCTTTTAGTATAAGTTTGATCAATTTGTGCTTTGTTTGGGCTTTAGAGCTTATTAGAGTGCTTATTTAGGATCTGCTAGTAGGGTTGTTGAGCTTTGCTGATTCAGTCAGTCTTTGTGAGTTGCCCATTTCACTCCTTAATTTTTAGGCCTTATTGAGTTTCAAATTCCCCCATTTTGCTTTTTCAAATAGCTTATAATATAGATTCTAGCTTTTTACAGCTTTTAGGGTTTTAGCTTTTAGATTAGTAGCTTATTTCTAGGCTTAAAGTATAGCTCTCAAGCTGCTTGGATTAGTGCAGTCATTTTAGCTTTTATTCACTTTTAGCTTATCTACTTATTTTAGAATAGCTTATTAGATTATTTCTGCTTATTTAGGATTCCTTAGTTGCCCTTTAGCTTATTTCAATCTTATTTTAGCTTTTAGCTTGTTTAATTAGCTTTTCACTTTTCATATTTCCTTTTAAACTTTTTAAAGTAAAACTACTTATCATATTAGCTTCTACACTGCTTATTTTTAAGTTTTAAAAAGTTTTCCTTTATTAAAGTTGCTTAATTTTCCTTGTTTTATAATTTTGCATTAAGAAAAATAAAAAAATAAAATTTTAGTAAAAAGATAAAAACCAGGGATCGAACCCTGGTCTCACCCACACCAACACCTCACACAAACACACCCGAACCATAAGTGCCCTTGGGACTTTTTCTGTTATCCCTTACATTCTTAATTCTTTTAAACCCTTTTTAGCTTGTTTGCTTATTAATCTGTTTTGAATTATAACAGCTTATTCCAATAAGTTGTTTTGTCCAACTTATTTTTCCCTCATTCTGCATACTTTAAAGTACTTTTAGAAAAAAATTCAGATTTTTCCTTTTTAGTTTACTACTTTTTATCATTTAATTAGTTTTTATTAGTTTTTAATTCATAGAAAATAAAATAAAAATCAAACAAATAATTTTCTTCTTTCTAAAATTTTCTTTTATCAATTAGGATTTAGGAAAAATAGATTTACATTTGTTTATTTTTCCTAAGATTAGATCAAGTTAAAGTATTTATCTGAAAATTTTCATAATTTTCTGAATTTATTTATTATTTTTAATCATTTAATTTGTTTTAAATAGTTTTTAATTCATAAAAAATAAAATAAAAGTAAAAAAAATAAAATTCTTTTTTCTAAAATTTTCTTTTATCAAATAGGACTTAGAAAAAATAGATTTACATTTCTAGGGTTAGTTTTCGATCATTTTACTTTTTAGGCTCGTTTATTTCCCGTAAGTACGCGTTTTTAGTTTTTCTTAACGTTTTAGCTTATTTGTGCTTTATATATTTGTTTTACTTGCTTATTAAGTTGTTTTTAGTTTATTCTTATTAATTTTAGACTTAGATTCCAAAAATCTCAAATATCATTTACCATTCAATTCACATAATCACGAACCGAACACGAGTTCCATTCACGCTTCGTTGGGAAAACGACCCGGGAAATACATACTTCCTTTGTATTTCTTTAGAAAATATATACTATAATTGAATCTGTGGAAAACTAGAAGGGGGGGTTGAATAGTTTTATGTCCTTTTAAAATTTATTATGAAAACTTTATTTTCTTTTTAAAACTTATATTCGAATTTATGTGATCTCAACTTCTTGAACAATATGAACAATATGTATATAAGTAAATATAAGTAATGCAAGTAAGGTAATAAAATGAAATAAAAGCTAGAGATGAAAAGATCTAACCGAGAGACAAGAGATTTATAGTGGTTCGGCTACAAGGACACCTTCCTTGCCCTACTCCACTCCCCGAGCACCTAACTCGAGAGTTTTCTTCACTATGTCAACAAGCTCCCTTATGGCGGAGAAAACCTTTACACAACTTTAGCTTACACCGGCTTAACGACACAAAGCTAGATGTCGAGTTCTAATCGTAGCTAGAACCAATCTCACAACTTAAACACGACTTAATCACACCGTCTTCTTCACGACTACTTCACGACTTCTTCACGACTTCTTCACAACTTCTTCACGACTTCTTCACGACTTCTTCACGAAACTTCACGACACTTCACGACTAAGCACAACCTATGTTCACTACTACTTCTTCACACCTTCACTACTTACACACCTTAACAACACAACTTCTCTACTTACACACTAACCTATCTCAAACAATTATACACACAACAATCTAACAACAATACACAACTTATAAACAAATGTATGATGACACAAACAACTTAGGTAGCTAAGTTGCAATACTTCTTCTCTAGTTGTTGAAGGAGTATTCTTCTTTTGCACTTGAATGGAGGAAGCTTGGATCACTTAGAAACCAAAGCTTAAGATTATATGATCAAAGGGTTTTTGAAGATATGAAATGTGATTTAAAACAGAAAGTTTTGGTGTGCAAAAGGTGAGTAAAAGTCCAGGAGAAGGCTGGTATTTATAGGAGAAAAATTGGACAGCTGGAGGTCTACTGGAGCGGGGGCGGTCCCCTTAATAATTAAGGGGGCCGCCTAGTAAAATTAAGGGGGTCGCCCCTTCTGTCCGTTGGCCAATTTTGTCCTTTTGTGGGGAAGGTTTTTCTGGAACATTTTAACTGATTTTGGTTAAAAATTTGAATTCATATTTTTATAAAAGATTAAACATTTTTATTTAATGCCAAAAATGTTTTTCAAAAATATATAAAATGTTTTTGATGTTTTATAAAAAATCTAATTATTAAGAAAATGTTCCTTTGATCATATAATGCATTAAGCACTTGTTTATTCATACCTTAAGTGATTAAGTTGTAGAAATGAATATTTACAACTAAATACTTGTTTATTTGATAAGTTTATGTTTAATGAGTTTATATTTTGTGATCATTAAAACATAGAGATATGAATAATGTTTTTAGGCATTATTTATGTCAACAATCTCCCCCTTTTTGATGATTACAAAACTTAAACTTATTAAATCCAAAATTTTATTTTTGGACAAGTATTTAGTGAGTTTACATTCACTTCTCCCCCTTTTTGTAGAATCAAAAAGGTTATGCCGACAAGTTTTAGAAACTAAATTTGTCGGGACGAGAACTCCCCCTTGATGGTTACTCCCCCTTGTTCGAGGGCACCAAGGAGACGAGCTATGGAAATCTTGGCTGCAAAAACAAGTTAGGAGACACAAGATACATATACATAGCAAAAATATTTAGAACAACCAACTAATACATTCAATATGAATTACATTACATAAAATACTTGAAACATAATGATTACAACAAAACTAGAAATACTAATGGTCCTCATATTGCCAAAGAGAGCGATTGGACTTGCTTGCGACACAAAAGGGTGAGGGATTTTATTTTGAGGCGGAAAGCATGTGGATGGGTTTTAGTTATGTGATGGTGAGGGAAATGGAGCGGATCCATTGAGGTTATATCGTTGTAGTGGAGGAATGGGATGAGGACGAGTGAGTAGATATTCGATCCAAGAAATATCTTCACTTAAGTGGAGGATTTGTTTTTGAAGGAAGATGCAACAAGGGCAATAGTGGGTGTGGTTTGTAACTTGATCCAAGTTAAGAGAGTGTGGTAGGCAATTTGAGTAAGGTGAGGATGGAGGTTGTCCCTTGTTGCGTTGTGTGAGGTGCATAGCAAGGAGATCATTAAGATCATGGATTTTGTTAATCTCTTCATGAAGCTTTTGCCTTTCATGAATGGGAATTTGGTTATTTGGTGGAAATGGATGGTATTGGGGTGAAAGGTTTGATGTTTGACCAAGGTGATGAGGGTTTTCAAGTATTCCATTGAAGTTGGTTTGAGGTTTAGGGGAGTAGTTTGGAATGAATGTGGATGTTTGGCCAAAATGGTAGGGTTTGTGAAATGGTTCAATGGAATGAGGTTGTGATCTTGGAGAGTAGTTGGGGATGAATGATGATGGAGGTGTTGGTTGTCTAGTTGTGATGAGCTTGTGGTGAGGGTTAGGTTTTCTCTTCCACCCGGATTTTAAGGTCATCCTTGCTAGCTTAGAGGTTTTTGGTTTTGGGTTGATTGGAGAAGACATGATGGGATGATTGAATGTGGTGAGATATGGGGTTATTTATAGTGGAGGATTTGTGTTGTATAGGAATGAAAAGGCTTGTTGGGTGTTTAGGACAAAATGTGTTTGTGAATTTGGGGAAGTATAGGATCAAATGGGCTAAAAAGCAGAAAAAGATTCTCTGAACCCGTCCAGCAGATGGCCGGTCCCCTTAATTATGGGCGGTCCCCTTAATAATTAAGGGGGCCGCCTTATGAATTAAGGGGGCCGCCCATCTGGTACCTTTCTGGGTTCCAGAAATGGGTTTTTCTGCAGAAATAGGTGAGGATGGCTATGTTTTGAGCTTTTGGTTTTAGGCAAGTCCCACTCTTTGAGGCAATAGAGAAACATATTAAGCATGCATGGCATATAAGACAAATAAATAAGCAAGCAATAATTAATATCTAGCAATTAGGGAACCTAATCATCTAAGGCAAGGGTAATGAAGCAAAGGCACTAGAAACTAATGGGGAATAGGTGATGGAACAATTGTGAGGATGTGATTAATGAGCTTGTTCTAGTGTGTGCCTATATGCAACAAATGTGGAGATGTGATTGTTTCGACTCCTAAATGCAAAAATTTCCTAAGAAACAATCCAAGGTCTCCTTGATTTGATTTTGCTCAATATATGAATATCAAAGATGTATATATTAGACTATATACTTTGACAATTCATGTGAGATCTTTATGCATGAAAAAAATGTTTTTAGCATTATTCAACAATGTAAGAAAAATAGTTTTCATGTGTTTTCCTAGATGTGAGAATGATTTGTAGAAAATAGATTGGGTTTTGTTTATAAATATGTTTATGCAAAGAAATATCCCAATCTTTTATTTTGTGCAAAACAGATTCCTAGACTCAGATGGGAGGAAGAAAAAAAAATTTACAGTCAGATGGCCGGTCCCCTTAATGACAAGCCGGTCCCCTTAATAATTAAGGGGACCGCCTTTATGACATTAAGGGGTCCGCCCATCTGGAAATTTTTTTTTACTAAAAATGCAGAAAATTCAATCAATTTGTTCCATCATTCCTAGGCCTAAACGTAAGTGGTTAAAGAGTTCACGCTTAAGGGGCTTAGTGAATATGTCTTCTAAGTTATCTTCCGATGCAACCTTTTCTATAGATATGTTTCCTTTTTGAACGTTATCGCGGAGGAAGTGGTGGCGTATTTCTATATGTTTAGTCCTAGAGTGTTGAACGGGATTCTTACTTAAATCTATAGCACCTTTGTTATCACACATAATTGGGACGTCATCTAACCTAATGCCATAATCTACGAGAGCTTGTTTCATCCATAGTGCTTGTTGACATGCCTTTCCAGCGCTTACATATTCGGCTTCTGTGGTAGAAATAGCAAGAGTGGTTTGCTTCTTCGAGAACCAAGATGTTAGACAACATCCCATTAACGTGCAAATTCCGCTAGTGCTTTTTCTATCCACGTAGTCTCCCGCATGATCCGAATCCGCATAGACGATGGTTTCTATGCCCGATCCCTTAGGATACCATAATCCTAAGTGTATAGTGCCTTTAATGTATCAGAAGATACGCTTAACCGCTTCTAGGTGAGAGGTTTTGGGATCCTCTTGAAAGCGAGCACAAAGGCAGACACTAAACATGATATCCGGTCTACTTGCCGTTAAGTATAGTAAACTACCTATCATTCCTCTATACTTAGTGTTTTCTACGGACTCACCCTCTTCATCTCTTGTGAGTTTTACTTCCGTAGACATTGGTGTCTTCATGGGCTTAGCGTCTTCTAATCCAAATTTCTTAAGCATTTCCTTAATGTACTTAGATTGATTAAAAAATATTCCATCTTCTAATTGTTTTATTTGTAATCCTAGGAAGAAATTAAGTTCACCCATCATACTCATCTCAAACTCATCATGCATGATTTTGGCGAATTCATCACACATATCCTGACAAGTCGATCCGAATATAATGTCGTCGAC
This sequence comes from Artemisia tridentata subsp. tridentata, assembly GCA_021014915.2. NCBI lineage: Eukaryota > Viridiplantae > Streptophyta > Magnoliopsida > Asterales > Asteraceae > Artemisia > Artemisia tridentata. The sequence continues at coordinate 417,806,309 of CP139506.1, forward strand.
ATATATTTGGACAATGATGAGATTTGGGCTTTTCTTTTTCGTGAAAAGAGTGTTATCTACCATTCCCATGGAATAATCATGTTTAATAAGAAATGCCTTTAATCGATCATACCAAGCCTTGGGAGCTTGTTTGAGTCCATATAAAGCTTTCTTGAGGTTATAAACATAATCAGGTTTTGCGAAGTCAATGAATCCTGGAGGTTGTGCCACGTATCCCTCCTCATTGATAAAACTGTTAAGGAATGCGCTTTTCACGTCCATTTGAAATAACTTAAAATCTAGGGCGCATGCATAGGCAAGTAGTATTCTTATAGATTCTAATCTAGCTACGGGGGCATAAGTTTCGTCATAATCTATTCCTTCTTGTTGATTATATCCTTGGGCAACTAACCTAGCCTTGTTCCTAGTAACTATTCCATTTTCATCTAACTTATTTCTACAAACCCACTTAGTTCCTATGATGGTCATGTTCATGGGATTTGGGACTAGTTCCTAAAAGTCATTAGTCTTAAATTGATTTAGTTCTTCTTGCATAGCCATAACCCAACTTTCATCTTTTAATGCCTCATTTATATTTTTAGGTTCTATAGTTGATAGGAAACAAAAGAAGTTATTTTTATCTTGAGCTTGTGATCTAAGGGTTCTTTGATTTAAGTTTCCTATTATATTATCTAACGGGTGTGATTTAGATTCCTTAACATTTACTATTTCGTCTTCACCTAATATTATATCTTCATTATCATCACCTAAGGGTTTAATTTTACTAACCTCAATAGCTTCTTCTTCAACTAGGTCATCATCTTCTAGGGGCAATGTCTTAGGTGGTGGTGGAGTTTCATCAAATGTTACATTTAAGGACTCTTCTACTTTCATAGTGTGTTTATTAAGTATTATGTATGCTTTACTATTTTGTGAATACCCTAGAAAGATTCCTTCGTACGACTTAGGATCAAACTTAGTAAGGTAATCTTTTGTATTGAGAACAAAACATTTGCTCCCGAATACCCTAAAGTAATTTAGATTAGGTTTTCTACCTCTTAATAACTCATATGGGGTTTTTCCTAATATTCTCCTAATTGAAACTCTATTTATTATATATGTTGATGTATCTACGGCATGGCACCAAAATTTTTGTGGGATAGATTGTTCATTTAGCATTGTTCTACTCATTTCTTGTAAGGTTCGATTCTTTCTTTCTACTACCCCATTTGATTGTGGAGTGCGAGGAGCGGAGAAATTGTGAGATATCCCATTTAAATCACAATATTTTCCGAATTGCACTTCATTATCAAATTCCCGACCATGGTCCGTCCTAATTGATACTATAGAACATCCTAATTTATTTTGAATCATTTTACTAAATATTTCAAATTTATTAAAGGCTTCGGTTTTATCACTTTAAAAACTAGTCCACGTGTATCGTGAATAGTCATCTACAATTACTAAGGTATAACGATTACCTCCGTAACTCCGCACAGCGGTTGGACCAAAAAGGTCCATGTGTAATAATTCTAGGCATCTAGTAGTGGAGACTATATTCTTAGCTTTGTGACTAGCATGTGCTTGCTTTCCTAATTTACATGCATCGCAAAAGTGTTGGTCATATCTTAGGTTAGGCAAGTTTCTAACTAATTCTTTAGAGGCTAGGGATTGTATTTGTTGCATATTTGCGTGACCTAATCTTCTATGCCACAACGTAGAGTTTCCATCTAAGGTTGCTAGACATATTTTATCTTCCGGTTTATTTCCTAGTTTCATAACATATACGCCACCTTTCCTAACTCCTCTACCTATGACCTTTCCGTCCTTAACTATTTCGCTATCTTTACTTGTAAAAGTAACCCTACACTTATTATCGCATATTTGTCCTATACTAAGCAAGTTATATGTTTAGTTATCTACAAGCACAACATTTTCAATAGTTAGGGAGTCTTGAGAGATCGTACCTTTGCCAATGATTTTTCCACGAAAATCACTACCGAAAATAACGTTACCTCCGTTGTATGCCTTGTAGGAGGAGAATAGCTTCCGGTTTCCCGTCATGTGCTTCGAGCATCCACTATCCTTAATCCATTCGTCGGGCTCCAAATTTATTCCTAGACATATTTCATCGGTGGCTTGAGCTACAAGGCACTTTTCGTCTTTTACTTTGTCCGCTTCATCTTTGTCGCTATCGCTCCATGTTCCACTAACAAATGCGCTTTCGTAATCATAACCCGGTGGCTTTGGACATTCGCCAATGAGATGGTTTTGACCTCCACATCTAAAGCACTTTCTTTTCCCGTAGTTATCATTTCTATTTCTTTGTAGTGATCTTCTTTCATCTCGCGGTTGTCTCGTGAATCTTCCTCGTCTCTTGAAGAATTTCTTGAATTCTCTAACGGCCATTGCATATTCTTCGTCTTCACTCTCGTCACTTGAATCATCGTCATCACTAAGTTCCTTTTTGGCTTTTAGCGCGAGAGACTTGATTTGATCTTTCTTGCTCTTGACCGTTTCCGAGTCCCTTTTTATAATTTCTTCATGAACCTTTAAGTTGCCAATAAGCTCATCAAGTGATAACGTCATCAAGTTCTTTGATTCTTCAATCGCCGTGACCTTCGCGCGCCATTTTGGATGTAATGCCCTAAGAAATTTCCTTACACAATTTTTGCTAGAAAAAGTCTCATCAAGTGCTTTTAAACTTGTGATGATTGTGTTTAATTTAGCAAATGCATTATCAATAGATTCCTCTTCAGGAATTGTAAATTGTTCATATTATTGCACAAGAAGATCTATTTTATTATCTTTGACTTGACTATTACCTTGGTGAGTGATTAGTAAAGAATCCCAAATCTCTTTTGCGGTTTGACACATAAAAATTCTTTCATATTCTTTGCGTGGTAACGCATTATAAATAACCATTTTAGCTTCATTATTTTTTGCTAGTTTCTTTTTTAAATCATCATTTTGTTTTTCAAAAGGTACAATTTCATCTATTTTAGTTAGGATATTATATTGAATAGGGGGAAAATCACCATAGGTAATAACATGCCAAAGATCAAGATACTTTGATTTCACATAAGTTTCGAATCTATTTTTCCAATAAAGAAAACAATCACTTTCAAATAGTGGTGGTCTTTGCATAGATTGCCCTTCTAAATATTTTAAAGATTCCATAGATCGTTTCAAGTTTTAAAATACAGTTAATTTTAAAAATCTTGTTTGACGTGGCTCTTGATACCAATTGTGGAAAACTAGAAGGGGGGGGGGGTTGAATAGTTTTATGTCCTTTTAAAATTTATTATGAAAACTTTATTTTCTTTTTAAAACTTAGATTCGAATTTATGTGATCTCAACTCTTGAACAATATGAACAATATGTATATAAGTAAATATAAGTAATGCAAGTAAGGTAATAAAATGAAATAAAAGCTAGAGATGGAAAGATCTAACCGAGAGACAAGAGATTTATAGTGGTTCGGCTACAAGGACACCTTCCTTGCCCTACTCCACTCCCCGAGCACCTAACTCGAGAGTTTTCTTCACTATGTCAACAAGCTCCCTTATGGCGGAGAAAACCTTTACACAACTTTAGCTTACACCAGCTTAACGACACAAAGCTAGATGTCGAGTTCTAATCGTAGCTAGAACCAATCTCACAACTTAAACACGACTTAATCACACCGTCTTCTTCACGACTACTTCACGACTTCTTCACGACTTCTTCACAACTTCTTCACGACTTCTTCACGACTTCTTCACGACACTTCACGACTAAGCACAACCTATGTTCACTACTACTTCTTCACACCTTCACTACTTACACACCTTAACAACACAACTTCTCTACTTACACACTAACCTATCTCAAACAATTATACACACAACAATCTAACAACAATACACAACTTATAAACAAATGTATGATGACACAAACAACTTAGGTAGCTAAGTTGCAATACTTCTTCTCTAGTTGTTGAAGGAGTATTCTTCTTTTGCACTTGAATGGAGGAAGCTTGGATCACTTAGAAACCAAAGCTTAAGATTATATGATCAAAGGGTTTTTGAAGATATGAAATGTGATTTAAAACAGAAAGTTTTGGTGTGCAAAAGGTGAGTAAAAGTCCAGGAGAAGGCTGGTATTTATAGGAGAAAAATTGGACAGCTGGAGGTCTACTGGAGCGGGGGCGGTCCCCTTAAATAGGGGGCGGTCCCCTTAATAATTAAGGGGGCCGCCCCTTCTGTCCGTTGACCAATTTTGTCCTTTTGTGGGGAAGGTTTTTCTGGAACATTTTAACTGATTTTGGTTAAAAATTTGAATTCATATTTTTATAAAAGATTAAACATTTTTATTTAATGCCAAAAATGTTTTTCAAAAATATATAAAATGTTTTTGATGTTTTATAAAAAATCTAATTATTAAGAAAATGTTCCTTTGATCATATAATGCATTAAGCACTTGTTTATTCATACCTTAAGTGATTAAGTTGTAGAAATGAATATTTACAACTAAATACTTGTTTATTTGATAAGTTTATGTTTAATGAGTTTATATTTTGTGATCATTAAAACATAGAGATATGAATAATGTTTTTAGGCATTATTTATGTCAACAGAATCACATCAATTTTTGGCGCCGCTGCCGGGAAAGTGTTGAAGCGAATTTTTGATTCTCGTTCGACGATTTGTGCTTCGAAGATCCTTCCCCGTGAAGTTATCGTTTTTATTTGTGAATATTTTCGTATTATAAAAAAACAAATACAAATTTAAAAAACCAAAACAATTTGTCTAAAGTATTTAAAATACCAAAAAAATTAAAAAACAAACAAAAGAAATTGTAAAGTTAATTGTTACTTCGGATTACCTTTAGATTACAACCTATACAAGGGGTTTAAGGAGGTTTTGACATTAAATTGCAAGCCGAAAAGAGATCCATTCTTCTCTTCCGCCACTCTGCGAGTAGTCTAGAGAAGAAACAAGCACCGGTTGACTAAACGATTACAAAAATATGTGGTTTTTAATTCTTCTAAATATAAAAAACCAAAATATTTTCTTTTTCAAAACTGGTTTTAAATTTTGTTTTTTTTTCTATCCTAGTTTGTTTTCCATTTTAATACAAAAAAACCTAAAATATTCTTCTTATTCCTCTTATCTGTTTAATTCTTCATCTCTTATCGTCTATATCCATTTAATTCTTCTTTTTGTCTTCATCTTACCTATATGGTTGTGAATGGTGTGGGGGTACTCCAAATGGTGGGAATTTCTCCGGTTGTAGCATTGTAGATTCGGGAAATGGGTTTGTCTATGACCAAAATCCTTATTTCTACAATGAAACACTTGACTTTTTCAACCAACCCCCACAACATCATATGGAGACATACTTGTGTGATCTTAGTGGAGGTTGTCCTCATCCGAAATTTGATTGTCGAACGGGAGACATGCTTGTCTATAAGCAGAACCCTTATAACAATCAGACATCATCCGGATTTGACACATCCTCATATTATACACCAAGTTCACAGCAACAATATTACTGTTGTGAGTATTGTGGAGGTCCCCATTATGGATCTGATTGTCAAACCGAGAATATGCTCTATGAGCATATTCCTTATGACAATCATGACTCATCCGGTTTTGACTAACCTTCACAATACACAACCCCTCAGCACCTTCTTCAAAGCGAGTTAACTAGAGCTGAATTGATTAGTGAAATGATTCTTGCTGAAGATCAACTCAACATGAAAATGATTATTGCTCAAGATAAACTCAAGATGAACTTTCAAAATGAAATAAATCTTCTTAAGGAGTTGATTCTTAGAAAAAAAGATCCTCCCATTGACTTATTATACTCAGAGGAGAGTGATGCGGAGGAAGAAGATAACTCAGAGATCAATCCACTTATTGAAGACCCTTCAGATACCTTTTTAATGGGGAACAAGGAAGTCGAAGTCAATCCTCTTAAGGATATTGATGACCTTGTTCCAATCCCAAGGGTATCCGAGGAACCCTTCGATCTTTCTGATTCTACATCACAAACTTTCAATACGACTATCACTAATCCTTTGTTTGATTTTGATACTGAATTTACCATAAATTCAGATAATCCTATCTTCGATATCACAAATGAGGAAAGTGATGAGTCTGATACAGAGATGACAATTGACGAGGTGCAAAATTCTAGCCCACACATTACCGCACATGTCCCACCTCCGTCATCAAAAAACATTCCACCACTTCCCCCCTTTCAAACAAATATTTGTTTGGGAGAAGTGGAGAAATTTGACCCCTTCTTCTCCCTGACACAGTTGGGTGAGACTAAATGGGTGATGGTACAATACTCTCATCGATATATGAAGATACCATCATTCCATCCTGTGGCATACATACTTTCGGTGAGTATGTATCGCTATTACCACCCGCACTTAATTCTAAGTGTTAGGTCTGACTTTATAAATAAACCTAAATAACACTTGAGTCAAGCTAGAGACTCGAACAAAAACAAGCGCTTCGTGGGAGGCACCCCATGCTTATCTTTCTATCTTATTTCTATTTTCTTTCTAATAAGTGTGACGTGAGGAGGTCTACCTCTTCCATTTCTCGTGTTTTGTGGTTGTTGTTGTTTATGACCAGGATTTGCCCGAAGTTTGAAGACTCTCTTGCTCGTGGTTTTGTCTTTCTCCACTCGAGTTTCATCATTCGTTGCTCATCCGATATCCGAAATCTTATCGACTAACATTTATCTATTTGGCATAATTAATAAACGGCCTTAGATTTTCGTATAAGAGACCCTTTCTTCAAAACATTGAGGACAATGTCTCACTTTAGTCTGGGGGGGTGATGAAGCGAAAAGTGTACCGCTTTTAAGGGGTCATTTAAGCCCTAAATCGTATTTATTTGATCAAATATTGCCCTAAATCGTTCCTTTTGTCATTTTAGGTACTTTTGAGGAGAAATCTGGAAAAGGAGGCATTTTGGACGTTTTTGGAGCATTAAAGTGAAGAAAACGACAAAGTCTCAAAAATCGGCTAAAAGTTACCTTTGACGGCGTCAGATTTTACTCTGGACGGCGTCATGGCTTGGAAAGAAAAGGTGGATGTGAAATTTACTCATGATAAGCCAGTGAAAATTGCATGTAAATTCTGACGGCGTCACGCTTTAACCTGATCAAGGGCGTCACGGCTTAATTCAAAGAGGGACGACGTCACGTTCAAGGTCTGACGGCGTCAAGCCTTGATAAGCCAGAACGGATTTTGGAGAGCTAAAGAGGGACGGCGTCAAGAAGGCCATCCGAGAACCCTAAAAGCGGCGAGGTGACGGCGTCACACTCCATAAGGTGACGCCGTCAGATCCAAAAGTCTATATATAGTTTTCTAATTTTTTGTCAAAAGGAGAGAGCTTAGTGTGGAATTTTTGGGAGAAAACCCTAAGACGATTTTAGCATCTTTTTCAAGGCTTTTTGCCTTGAGATCTTCCATGTTACATTGAAAGATAAGTTATCAATTAATCATTCAATATGTCTATGTGTTGTTTGATTTTATCTTGTTCTTGTCTTTTGTTTAACATGTTAGGCTAGATTTATCTTGTGTTTGCTTAGATCTAATGAAACCTAGCTATTGATTATTGGTTATTAGTGTGTTATTAGTTGTATTGGATGATTGTTTATCTATGTTAGGCTTAAGAAAACTGGCTAACTTCCTATTCGGTAACTTGCTTGAACGTCTTAAGAAACATGAACCAAATGCGTACTAAAGGTTTTTATGGTTGTATTTAATGCACAAGCGAATTCTAGTGATCCCATGTTAGGAGCTTCCCATCCGGCTCGACATAGGAGTGAAGTAGGAGCTTGTAGAGTTGGGGAAGTACGTACGCCACCCCACGATTGGTATTAAGGAATACACCCGTCATCCACGCAACTAATACACACTAATCAACCGGTAAAAGATAGTTAGGGAGTAAGGAAATCTAAGTGAACACATTTCTCTACACTTAAGTTTTCACCAACATTTTACTTTCAGTTATTTTATTTTATTTGCATTCGTAGTAATTTGGGTTAGTTGACTAGCAACTAATTCCGCCCACTCTTTCAAACCCGAGATTTTACTTGCTTTCATAAAATTATAAAAAATACAAAAAGAATCTTCTTCAACCCTTAGACCTATTAGAGTAGTCTTTCATACCTAACGAACACTATTCCCTGTGGAGAACGATCAATCCCCGTACTTACCACTACACTATACTACATCGGTCAGGTACACTGCCTGGTGGGGTTGTAAGCCTCTTGAGATCCCTCGAGAGGTAAAACCTGTTGTAAGTTTGCAAAACCACGCATCAAGTTTTTGGCGCCGCTGCCGGGGAATAGTTATTGTTTAGGTTGAATTGTTATTTCTATTAGGTCTACTCACTAGATTCCTTTCTAGTGAGATTTTTATTTTATTTTTCTAGGTTTTTCTTTAGTCTATCTTATTTCTTTGTACTTTTGTTTGTGATTCCTTCCACCCACCTCATGAGTAACATTGATCATTTGATCCCTGTTATTCGTATTTTCCGCCGTGCAAACTTTCAACTACCCGTTCCCGCCCCCATCATAGAAAACAACAACCTTTCACCCGACCACCACTTTGATAACAATTCTGAGATGGAGGAGTCTGACCATGAGAATGACCATGTTAGTCCGTTTTACTACTCAGACTCCGATGAGGATGCCGGTAATGGAGAAGTAGTTAACGAGGAATGGGGGAAAGAGGAAATTGATCCCTTTAAGTATGTTGACCCTAGGACTAAGATCGAAAAGGATAGCCTCTTTAACATGCAATTTCCGTGTAAGATTGGTTATCATGATTTTTATGCTTATCTTAACTCATCTTTGCCTATGAACATTATCTCTCGCGCTAATTATAATAAAATCATGGTAGATGAGCTAGAATATCAAGGTGATAACATCGTTGCTAGGACTAAGCCACTACACGTATTCATTGGAAGTTTTGTGTATTTGGTGGATTTTATGGTTATGGAGAGCTTAGGAGAATTCATTGATAACAAATTAACCCAAGTCATTTTTGGAGAACCCTTCAAAAGGTTGACCAACCTTGACGAAAAACTTGTGGACGGGTTAATTACATTCTCGGATGGGGATGAAGATTTTGTCTATCAAATGCCCCGAGCACATCCTAGGTTTAAGAACTACCCCATTGAATCTTGCAATAGAATTATGCCTATCGACTTGTTAAGTGAGAATGATAAGGGGAAGGGGCTCAAATATCCACATGAGAAAAATAAGAGATATTATCATGGATGTTTGGAGCTAAATGATGAATACAAGAAAGATGAGGCAACAATTAGATGGCTCACACTCGGGTACGTGAGCATAAGCGACACTAGATAGCGTGACTTTGAGTCTAGCTACAAGACTCGTTAATAAAGAAAAGCGCTTCTTGGGAGGCAACCCAAGCTTTATTTATTTATTTGCTTTATTTGTTTGATTGTTTGTTTGATTTTATTTGTTTCCGTATGTGTGTTTAATTTTTATTATTATTGATTCATGTTCAAAACTAATTTGTGAAAATGCTTTATTTTGTTTTTAACTTCGTCTTAACTACATATAAAGGTATTTTGCAAAAGTTAAGTGTAAGGGAAATCTAAATTGGTTTATTAGAACACAAATGAACATGAATCGTAATAATAATAAATTAACATACATATTCGTATTTGTTTGAGTCAAATGCTTGTATCGAGTCATAATGATGTTTTGCAGGATTTCCAGGAAGTAAGGTAAAGGTTTTTCCAGAAATTTTCCGGAAACTTAAAATGAAAATTTTTGTCAGGTCATTTCTGACGGCGTCAGGGTTTATAACCTGACGGCGTCAGATTTAATTTTCAGAAATTTTTGAAAGTTTTGTTTTCATAAAAAGTTTTTATTAAAATCTCCAACTTATAATCTCCAGGAATCTGCAAAGTTATCATTCCACAAGCATTATATCCTTATATATAGATTTTATCCCGCCGATGTTATGCAGGTTTTCGTGTTTGTTTTCTCAGGTTTAACAGGTTATTTTGGACAAGGAAATGTTTTGAATCAAGCCTATGGCGATGCATTAGTCATGGAGCTTCAACATTACTTTGGAAGAAGATTTAACCGTGTTACTTCATTATCCACCGAGCGAATCAGGGGAGTATTTGATTTCATTCTTTTACTTTATGCTTTTACATCTTGTTATTTGAACATTGGGGACAATGTTCATCTTAAGTGTAAGGGGAGGGTAAAAGCACGATTAAGAGAATGCTATTACGCTTGATTTTTGTTTGTTTAATAGTAGATGTGTAATAAAACTGAGAGAAATACTTGTTAAGGTAATTTTAGTGCCAAATTTAAATTTTTTTACAACATATAGGAGTGAAACTTTGATCTTAATGAGCGTCTCACGGATAGGAGTTATATGACTAGCACAAAAACCGTACCACTAAAAAATTTTCCACCCCCAAATATGTGAGGTTCGCCCCTAGAATTGGTAGGAAAAGCATTTATGCTATGATGTGTGTACCGGTAGCACTTAGATTCTAGAACTTGCGTTAGGACCATTCCGAGGCCACAAGTGAGACTACGTTCGTGTAGTTAGATTTACTACATGATAAGAGGCATTAGGATTAACCCATTGTTTTACACCTGTGTTTTTGTTATAATTACTTTGGCTACATTGGTCAAATAATTCTCCCACACCCTTTGCGTTGTACTCATTTTTAGTACACGATACCCCTAGTACACCCCTCAGAGCCTATCTTTTCGTTTCGACCTTTAAGCATTTTACTTAAAGGAAGAATTTGTTTACACCCCATTTAAATGTACACCCAAATCGCCTTAGCATACCTTGTATGCACTCATTTTTAGTGCATTATTGTGACAACATTTGTTTAAACCCAAGTTAATTATCTAGTTGATTACATGGTTGCTAAGTCGAGTCATATCCTTGTACATATTGTTTTGGGACGATTGGGACTCATGGGTAAAGTACTAGTGTAATGGAGTAATGGGGAAGAACATCATTTATTACCCCCATATGTGCTAAATATTTTAAAAGTACTCCAAGTTTTTCAATTATCTTAATTCGAGTCATTAGAATAGTTATTTGTAAAGTTATGTAAAAGTTCAAGTGTAAGGGGAATGCGATGCCCCTATGATGTATTATTTTGGATGGTAGGGCAAGAGTGTATGCAAACAAAAAAAAAAAAAAAAAAAAAAAAAAAAAAAAAAAATCGAAAAAATCAAGAAAAATACAAAAAAATGAGAAAAAGAAAAATAGAAAAAACATACGGACTACCATCCCGTTTCATTTTATGTTTATTTTTATGTTTTTGTTATTTTGTTATTTTGTTTCTAGCTTAAGATTGAGTCGAGTCTTGGCTTAGCAACATTGTATAGTACATGTAATTGATCAAGATCTTTAACTCGCCACCAGTAAAATATCCTTTATCCAACAAAACCGTGTTTTCCTTTTCCCTACACCTAACGTTATAACCCATTTAAAAGCCCTCTTTGATAGTTTATCTTAGGTGCTTACGCCTAGTGGAGGAGGTTTTCGATCCTTTCCCAAGCCTATGGTAATCTATTTGCTATGACAGGTAGTGAGAGATATTATCCGTTTTCATTTATGAGTTTTATTTTGATGACACTTGAGAGATGTGAGTATCTAAACACTACTTGTGAGGTGCTAGTTTATAATCTCCGTGCTTATTATGATTGAAGTGGAACGATTATTTGTTGTAATTACTTTTATGTTTGCATTAAATGACCCCTAACCTGTATTTTGATTAGAATAAAAGCGCATTTGCTTGAGGACAAGCAAATCTCAAGTGTAAGGGTATTTGATGAAGCGAAAAGTGTACCGCTTTTAAGGGGTCATTTAAGCCCTAAATCGTATTTATTTGATCAAATATTGCCCTAAATCGTTCCTTTTGTCATTTTAGGTACTTTTGAGGAGAAATCTGGAAAAGGAGGCATTTTGGACGTTTTTGGAGCATTAAAGTGAAGAAAACGACAAAGTCTCAAAAATCGGCTAAAAGTTACCTTTGACGGCGTCAGATTTTACTCTGGACGGCGTCATGGCTTGGAAAAAAAGGTGGATGTGAAATTTACTCATGATAAGCCAGTGAAAATTGCATGTAAATTCTGACGGCGTCACGCTTTAACCTGATCAAGGGCATCACGGCTTAATTCAAAGAGGGACGGCGTCACGTTCAAGGTCTGACGGCGTCAAGCCTTGATAAGCCAGAACGGATTTTGGAGAGCTAAAGAGGGACGGCGTCAAGAAGGCCATCCGGGAACCCTAAAAGCGGCGAGGTGACGGCGTCACACTCCATAAGGTGACGCCGTCAGATCCAAAAGTCTATATATAGTTTTCTAATTTTTTGTCAAAAGGGAGAGCTTAGTGTGGAATTTTTGGGAGAAAACCCTAAGACGATTTTAGCATCTTTTTCAAGGCTTTTTGCCTTGAGATCTTCCATGTTACATTGAAAGATAAGTTATCAATTAATCATTCAATATGTCTATGTGTTGTTTGATTTTATCTTGTTCTTGTCTTTTGTTTAACATGTTAGGCTAGATTTATCTTGTGTTTGCTTAGATCTAATGAAACCTAGCTATTGATTATTGGTTATTAGTGTGTTATTAGTGGTATTGGATGATTGTTTATCTATGTTAGGCTTAAGAAAACTGGCTAACTTCCTATTCGGTAACTTGCTTGAACGTCTTAAGAAACATGAACCAAATGCGTACTAAAGGTTTTTATGGTTGTATTTAATGCACAAGCGAATTCTAGTGATCCCATGTTAGGAGCTTCCTAGCCGGCTCGACATAGGAGTGAAGTAGGAGCTTGTAGAGTTGGGGAAGTACGTACGCCACCCCACGATTGGTATTAAGGAATACACCCGTCATCCACGCAACTAATACACACTAATCAACCGGTAAAAGATAGTTAGGGAGTAAGGAAATCTAAGTGAACACATTTCTCTACACTTAAGTTTTCACCAACATTTTACTTTCAGTTATTTTATTTTATTTGCATTCGTAGTAATTTGGGTTAGTTGACTAGCAACTAATTCCGCCCACTCTTTCAAACCCGAGATTTTACTTGCTTTCATAAAATTATAAAAAATACAAAAAGAATCTTCTTCAACCCTTAGACCTATTAGAGTAGTCTTTCATACCTAACGAACACTATTCCCTGTGGAGAACGATCAATCCCCCGTACTTACCACTACACTATACTACATCGGTCAGGTACACTGCCTGGTGGGGTTGTAAGCCTCTTGAGATCCCTCGAGAGGTAAAACCTGTTGTAAGGTTGCAAAACCACGCATCAGGGGGTAATCTTTTGATTTGATTTTTACCTTGCACTTTGCCGTTTACTCACACAACCCCGTTTTTCTACCCCAAAAAAAATGAGAAAATTTGAATTTTTTTTGCAAAAATATCATAAGTGTTTTGACACCTTGTTGATTTTCCACTGGTGAGAGTAGGAATAAAATATTGACTTGACCGGGCGTGTTGAGCTCTAGCTTGTCTCCTTAACCTATATAACTAAAAGCTTTTGCTAGTCTCTTATACAAGAAGCTATAAAATGCGAATTCTAGCTTGAAAAGGCCAAGAATCTGCAAGTTTCCATAATTAACTTTCTATATGCATGGCTTGACGTTATTCAACTAAGCATTCGCGGATCTTATTATTTAAGATTTTAAATTTGCGAAGAACGAGAAATGATAGAGTTATTTTATAAGTTAGATGCTAAGCTTGGAGTAGTTGGATCTCTTTAGAGCTCATTGAAGATAATTGTGACTTTTTGCTCCCAAAAGCTTGAAACACCCAAAAATAGAAATCTAGGAATAATTAAAGGTATTTTGGTTTTGGCGATAATTAGTTTTTACTTCTTCTTTAGAGAATCCTTGCTTATGAAAGTTGGGTACACATTAAGGTACTGCCAGTGTTACGGTGTAATAGACAACTAATTCCAGATAGTACGTGCTATTGTTTCTATTGTTATAAAGACCGTAGGACTCGGGATTTGGCACAAATATGTAATAATAATCAAATTAATAATCCAAAGCCATAAAAGTTTTCTGTTTCCTGACGGTTCGCTCCCGTTGACTCAGACTTCAAAAAGGCAGAGGAAAATTCCCAAGGTCATAATAAAACTCCCGATTCTTGACGGTTAGCTGCCGTTGTATAGGTTGTATAAAGGACCGAGGGCTAATATGGTTAATATGCTTAATAATGTTAAAAAGCTAAATTTCGACTCCGGGGATTTTCTAATAAAAAGCTTCCGTCTCGGGTCTCAGACATGGGATGTTTCGGTCGTAAATAAAAGGGATGTCCCCTAAATCGTGTTAAATTAGGACCTGATATGGACCTCATTTTTGTGAGCAAGGGTTTTCGAGGGAAGAATTTTAAACTAGTTAGCGTCTAAACTAGGTATCTTTATCGGAATAAAAATTATCGAAACTAGAAAATGAGAAAATCATTTCTCAACAAAAATAAAATACATAGAGGAAAATAGGATAAGGGAGCAAGAAGTAATACACAATTAGCTTCCATGGGTAGTGTTAGCATCTAACTTGTAAATAGCTGTGATTTCATTTTTAAGCTTGATTTGGGGACTCGTGAAAAATCAAGGACGATGAATTTTATCCGTATGGTCACTTCTTTATAAGTTGTGTTTCCTACTCCGTGATCCTAAAAGTTATTTTGAAATGATAAAAGTCAACATACCGTCACAAGAAAAAGAAAAAGAAAAGTACAAAAAGAACTATGTGTGAAATAAAATGGAAAAACGGGGCGTTTTTAGAACTTTCGATTTCTTATCTCTTTTGAAAAACCTTTGCTACTTTTCAAAGTTTTGAGAGAGGTTTGAAATATTTGGTTTCAAAAGCGTGATGTGATTACATTGCGTGAGGACACGGCAATACCGTAGTCTGGGGGATTTTGGTATGTGTGTAAACACATACCTTTTCTTGACAAAAAAACAAAACAAATAGACCAAAAACTAACCATAAATGCCAAAGATATGTTGTTTTTGTGTTTGTGCATGTGAATGAACGGATATGTAAAAAATGGACAAAAAGAAAGGCAAAACAACAAAACCGAGCACGAGATTTGGAAAAGAGTATTTAAAGCCGAGGTCGGGGAAGAATTTACAAGTTTGGATCACATCTATGCTCAAAGTGCCAAAATCTACCTTGAAGTCTAATCACTTGTCACAAATAGTCCTTGAGGAAATTTTGCAAAATCAGCCCACACTTTGCAAATTGGCAAAATTGGTCCTTGATAAAACCTAAAACAAAAACTACTAATACTAATCATAAACCGGATCTAATCCTACAAACCCAGCCCAACACCCTTTCCTTTTACCATCCGGCCCAATCAACCAACTCGACCACACCCATTTTATTAATAAAAACTCGAAGCCAACCTGTTTACCCGCCCAAGTCAAACCCCTCTTTACCCAAATGTCAAACAATAATAAATAAAAAAACCAAACGCGCCCTTTTACAATTACTATTCATCATCTCCTCAATTTACCCTGCTTCACCACCATTTTCACCCGTACATTAAAACCTTCTAGATGATTGCTGACAAGCTGACACACAGAAGCCACCTTGGCAATTTCCAGCATTTCTATTGGAGGATACACCTCACTCAAGTGATCCTAAGGCTGTGATAATAGATTGATGATCAAAGATGAATCAAGGGCTCATATTATATGATCCAGAAGCTTCATTGGAAACCCTAAGATCTCACCTCAGTTATAAATACCCTCCTTTTCACACAGAAAAGAGCAATTGGGAGTAGGGTAATTTAGTGTAGAGTAGGAGTAGAAGTAGATTAGCTTTAGTTTTTTGTAATCTTTTTAATTCTGTCTTTTTAGTTTTCAAAGCTTTGTAATCAGCTCTCAATTTTAATGAAATTTCAGTTTTGCTTTAATTCCTTGTTCAATTTACTTTAAAAAGCTCTTTTAAAGTTTATTTATGGTTAATTAAGGTTCACAAGCTCTTATTTCTGTTCCAATAAGTTTATATAAGCTTCTTATATCTTTTGTAAGTTTATTATTGTCAAATTCCAGTTTTAATTGCAAATATTCAAAAAAGTCAAAAAAAGGTCAAAACCAAAAGTCAAATAAGCATTTTGGATGATAAGCCAATCAGGGAAGGGCTTATTGCTGTTACTAGCTTGTCTTTTGACAAGCTAGAGCTTGTTGAGAAGCTCCGCGAGCATACTTTGCCCGGTTTTGAGCAAGGGCTTTGTAAATTTTCACTTTAAATTCCTCTTTTAATGCATTTAGCTTATTACAACTTATCTTAGTGCTTATTTGGTTAATTATAGCTTATATCTGCTTATTGTTGCTATTTGATGCTTATTTGATAGTTTAATCTTAGTTGTGCTTGTTTTCTCTTTAAATCTTCAAAAATACCAAAAAAATAGTATAATCTGTTTTAGCTTATTCCAGTGCTTATTTTCAGTTCAATTTTTCTTAAAAGTGCTTAATATAGTTGTCTAAACATTTGGTTTTCAAATCATAGCTTAATTTGGTCTAAAACCTTTGAAGAATCAAAACAGTCTCATACTAAAGAGGTGTTTGGTATAAAAGGTATTTTATGGTTTTGGTCATATTTGGTTAATAAGTCAATTTGTTTTAGCTTAATATAAGTCATATAAGTAGTAAGTGAATTATTTTCAGTAGTTTTATCAAGTTTTGTAGCTTTTGAATTGATCTTTCAAGTTTCATGGTTCTAACCTTTTTCAAACAGCTTATATGGTACTTGGTAGCTTAAGGCCTTTTTGATTGTCAAAAATAGGTTCAATAGAGTCATTGTAGTGTGTTTTGAGTGATTGAGTCAGTGTCATAAGTTTTACAAGTCAAATGGGCCATTTTCAGTTCTATGTCAAGTCTAAAAAGCCAAAAACACAAAGTGTCTGAGTCAGTCTTTGCATAGTAAATTTTAGTGCTTATTTTTAATCCAAAATCCAAAAAAATAGTTTTTCTTAGTTCTCTATTAGCTTATTTCAATTTGTTTTCACTTTATAAAGTCTAGCTTATTCATCTAAGTGCTTAATTTTAGCTTTAAAATGTTCCATTTGTCTGTTTTGATGTTTGCATATCAAATTTTATCTTCCTAAGTGTGCTTTTTCTTTGCTGATTATCTGCTTATTTATAGGAGCTTATTGTCTGATTTTGAGTTTATAAATAGCTTTTAGTATAAGTTTGATCAATTTGTGCTTTGTTGGGGCTTTAGAGCTTATTAGACTGCTTATTTAGGATCTGCTAGTAGGGTTGTTGAGCTTTGCTGATTCAGTCAGTCTTTGTGAGTTGCCCATTTCACTGATTAATTTTTAGGCCTTATTGAGTTTCAAATTCCCCCATTTTACTTTTACAAATAGCTTATAGTATAGATTCTTTCTTTTTACAGCTTTTAGGGTTTTAACTTTTAGATTAGTAGCTTATTTATAGGCTTAAAGTATAGCTCTCAGGCTGCTTGGATTAGTGCAATCATTTTAGCTTTTATTCACTTTTAGCTTATCTACTTATTTTAGAATAGCTTATTAGATTATTTATGCTTATTTAGGATTCCTTAGTTGCCATTTAGCTTATTTCAATCTTATTTTAGCTTTTAGTTTGTTTAATTAGCTTTTCACTTTTCATATTTCCTTTTAAACTTTTTAAAGTAAAACTGCTTATCATATTAGCTTCTACACTGCTTATTTTTAAGTTTTAAAAAGTTTTCCTTTATTAAAGTTGCTTAATTTTCCTTGTATTATAATTTTGCATTAAGAAAAATAAAAAAATAAAATTTTAGTAAAAAGATAAAAACCAGGGATCGAACCCTGGTCTCACCCACACCAACACCTCACACAAACAAACCCGAACCATAAGTGCCCTTGGGACTTTTTCTGTTATCCCTTGCATTCTTAATTCTTTTAAGCCCTTTTTAGCTTGTTTGCTTATTAATTTGTTTTGAATTATAACAGCTTATTCCAATAAGCTGTTTTGTCCAACTTATTTTTCCCTCATTCTGCATACTTTAAATTACTTTTAGAAAAAATTTCAGATTTTTCCTTTTTAGTTTACTACTTTTTATCATTTAATTAGTTTTTATTAGTTTTTAATTCATAGAAAATAAAATAAAAATCAAACAAATAATTTTCTTCTTTCTAAAATTTTCTTTTATCAATTAGGATTTAGGAAAAATAGATTTACATTTGTTTATTTTTCCTAAGATTAGATCAAGTTAAAGTATTTATCTGAAAATTTTCATAATTTTCTGAATTCATTTAGTATTTTTAATCATTTAATTTGTTTTAATTTAGGGTTAGTTTTCCATCATTTTACTTTTTAGGCTCGTTTATTTCCCGTAAGTACGCGTTTTTAGTTTTTCTTAACGTTTTAGCTTATTTGTGCTTTTTATATTTGTTTTACTTGCTTATTAAGTTGTTTTTAGTTTATTCTTGTTAATTTTAGACTTAGACTCCAAAAATCTCAAATATCGTTCACCATTCAATTCACATAATCACGAACCGAACGCGAGTTCCATTCACGCTTCGTTGGGAAAACGACCCAGGAAATACATACTTCCTTTTTATTTCTTTGGAAAATATATACAATAATTGAATCACATCAAATATCATTATTTCTCTCTCTAAACCTTTATGTGTGTGAAATCATCTAAATATGGGATCCCAACAATTTCTTAAATGCATTTGTTGATGCAGATTGGGCTAAGTGTGTTGTCACTAGAAAGTCAGTTACTGGATTTTGTATTAGTCTTAATGGTTCTATGGTTTCATGAAAAGCAAAAAACAAAATACCCTCTCAAAGTCTTCAGCGGAAGCTGAATACAGAGCTTTAGCTTCTGTGACTTCTGAGATTATTTAGATCCTTAAGATTTTAAAGGATCTAAATTGGGAACATTTTATGCCTGTGAAAGTGTTTTGTGACAGTCAAGCAGCAATTAAGATTGCTGCAAATCCAGTATTTCATAAAAGGACTAAGCATATGAAAATTGACCTTCATTCTGTAAGGGAAAAGATTTTAACTGGTGTAATTGAAACTGAAAAAATCAACACAGCTGATATTTTTACAAAAGGGCTTGATAAAAGTCAACACTATAAAATGATTTCAAAACTGGGTTTACATGATATGTTCCAGGCCAAGATTAAGGGGGGATGTTGAAATGGTAACTTGGCCTGGAAATACTTCAAGGACTAATGTTGTCACTTGTTTATTTTACAGTTATAGCTAAATGGGAGATTTGAGCTGAAGATAGCATGGAAAGGATAGTTGGAGGACTGAAGCTGTCAAGATCAAAGATAGTCGGCTATTGCAGTATAAAAAGAAAGAAGCCTAAGCCTCTCTCATAATTCATTTCCGTTTTTCTCTCTCTGCTCTCAGAACTCTCTCACACTTTTGTAAACCGTAATTTGATAGTTGTTGAATCTGATCATCTTGATCAATTCAAGTTGTTGTTATTAGTTGATTCATTCTGATTGAGATCAGGTTGTGAAAAGTACTTGTGTTATAGCTGATTGAGATCAGTTGGTTGTATTTGGTTGATTTCTTAAAGTAATAAAACTTGTTTTTTAGAATTAATTGTGTTTCTTTACACATTTACATGCAATCTATACAATCTAAGGGTCAAGAGTGTTCAAACAAACCCAAAAACCAACAACAATTTCAAACAGCCACCTATCTAACACATTATTGAGGTGCATGAACATGTGGGGTTGAAAGGTAAAGCGAAAGTGGTTTTTCAAGGTATTATTATTCTTAGTTGTTGGGTGATTTGGAGAGCAAGGAACAAGCTGAAGAAGTTTGAAGGAAAAATAGTGAAGATTGTAGAGGTTATTAGTGAGATTAAGTCTATTGGTTTCCTTTGGGTTAGATCTAGAGCTAAGCTTTCTAGCCTGTCTTGGACGGATTGGTGTAAATATGAGATAGTGTAGTCGGTGTCTGTTGGGTGCCGCCCGGTCTTCGGGTTGGTTGTTTGGTTTAATGAAATTCAACATTAAAAAAAAAAAAACTATCTAACACATTAGGCACATCAATAGCAAATGATTTATTAATTATAGGATTCCAAATAACAGCATTCTCCGTTGAATACTTATGTATTTTATTTAAAAATAATTATTCATAATTCATAATGATCATCTTGATCAATAATTATTTTAGTTCGTGTCATTGTTGTATACGGATTTGGTGAAATGAAATTAACTTAATCTAATAATAATAATAATAATAATAATAATAATAATAATAATAATAATAATAATTTTTTAATAACAATAATAAGAATAAATTAATTTTGTTCTTTAAAAAAACAAATATAATGTTTAGGTGGTATTAACTAAATTTATAAATTCTATAAAAATTATGAAAATCAATAATTTTACATTTATGTCTATGAAAGTAAATTTAAGATTAACCGCTAAACTTTTATAAAAAAACTCCCCTTTTTCCAACTTTTTTTTTTAAAATTTTGACCAGTTGTTTTTTTAGTACTTTTATAGTGGACGGATTTTAGTAAATAGTAATCGTTGACCAAAACGACAATCCAATTTTGACTTTTATTTGCTAATAGGAAGGCTGAATTTTGCCAGATGACGAATTGAGGTTATCACATAGGTCAATAATTCTCTTATTATATTAGGATAATCATTTGTAAATGCATACAACTAACAACTTTAATCTTTTGCGTGTAGTCAACGTTCTTTTTTCCTATTGTATGTATTGATCAACTTTTAAAACCACTTTTTGTATGTATCGTTACAGCCTACGAATGTATTGCGAATCCAACATACATACAAAATGTGGCTTTAAAAGTTGAGTAAACACAACAGGATTAAAAGTTGAGTCACACAGAAGAGTAAAGTGGTTACTTGGATACATTCACAGGGTAACGATCAAATGAGAAATAAAATTAAAATAAGAAGGGTGAGAAGTAACGACAGCCGCACATTTCAATGCACTTACAAAAATGAATGCATCTTCACTTACTTTTTTACCACCTTGTTTGAAATTTGTGACTAAAAATATTTCTCACCCATCTCATATTAATTTTTCCTTTTACTAGATTTCTTATCTACATTTACATTTAAAGATGATTATCCCATTATGTTAAAGATGCAAATGCTTAAAACCTCCGAAAGTATCTAATTCATGTGGAGTAGATTATTGTTTCATACTTTAGGCTTCATAATCAAATTTACTACATTAACAATTGATCCCAAAAAAAACCATTGTAACAGTCGATCTTCACTAACAATGAACACCGAGCACTTTAACATACAAAGACAAACTAGAACAAGATGATGCTTCACATACACATATTAAGAACAAGAAGAGAGATGTGGATCATAGGTATATTTTGGTCAAATGTTTATTAGCTTCAATGTGAAAGAAATAAACAAAAGACAAGTTACACACACACACTCTTTTCTTACAAATGAGGCACACCTTAACTGTGAGTGTGTGTGTGGGTTAATATGTGAAGTCAGCCAACCAAGGATGGGCCTTGGTGGGCTTTAATGTGGATCCTTTATGTGGGCTTTGTATTTGCACTACACTTATACACTTTGCACTAATTAACTCTAATGCTACAAGCCCACTTTTAACTTACATATTATACATAACACATTTATTCTAAGAGGCAAATGACCATCTCTTCCAAATAGCATAATTAAATTGCTAACAATCTCCCCCTAAGGGATGGTCATTTCAATGATGCTCCCGTGATTGGTCTTTTGCATTTGACGTCTTGAACTTCGTGTGTTAATGTATAATATTCTTCGTTCAATGTTCCTTCATGCGCTGTGATCTTCAAAGAGTCGTCTCTTGGTCGTTCTTGCCTTGATCTACTCCTTCATTCCAGATGCTTCTTCATTAGTAGATGATGATGGTGGATGGACTTTCGTCGGTACCTGCATAAAACAGTTAGCAATAAATCGTCCTTCGGTCATCATGTCGTGAGGCAAGATCCTTAGACCTCATTAAGACTCATACATCTTGTATCCTATTGATGAACACAAGAGTATTTCATTGGAAGTGTTCCTAAGAGATCTTTTGATGAATCTCATGTCTCTAGACTCAATAATGTGCGTTTTGGTTTTAGTCGTCGGAGGCATGGAGCAGAGTGCCACCTTTTCAATATCAACACATCTCGGAGTGAGAGGTCGATAGATTATGCAGTGTTCTCCGTGAGAAATGAAACAAATATCTTTTGAGAGATATCTGAGTGGATAGGAGGGGTGGTGCAAATGCGTCACTGGGTCCATGACGTCTTGTCTTCAATACCAGTATCACCTTAGTGAATACCGATAGCAGATGTATTGACCCGGTTTCTGACCTAAGTTTTCATGGAGGGCTATTTCTTTTCACTCTTACAAAAACTTTTTCTTTTTCATTCTTCAACCCCTTCTTTCTCCTTTCTCATTATACTCCTTTTTTCAATATACCTAAGGACTTCTAATTGCTAATCTATTGGAATAGTTCTTGGGTAGATCCCTCCGGTTTTGGCGGATCATTGGACATAACCTAGTCATAATCACCTTATTACTCCATGATTATCCTAGATTATTTGTCACATGCCATTAAACCTTGTGAAAATCTCTCAACGTGTTTATGAGAAAACACATTTTGTTCACATTGAGAGTTTTGCATTTTTTGAAACACTCCCCCTTCACATGTGCTCATGCATTTTTGAAATAAATTGCACATGTTGGGTAGAGTTTGCACATTTGAAATGATCGAATTTCAATGAACATGACCTTCGCGAGACACGCTTACATCACTAGTTAGACTAGTTTGAAATTATTACCCGTCCTGGTCATATTCAAAGATCATCTCTCGAATTGGTACATTCTACTCAGACAAGTCCTTTGCGAGACACGCTTGCATCACTGGTAAACCAGCTTGAAATTATTACTCGTCCAGGACTAGTCTTTTCGATAACGGACAGTTAGTTTCGTCAATTCGAGGGTTCATGCTGAGTCTTTTTGAAGAACTCGTTTTGAGATTCAAACGACAAAACTTCTTTTAGATCACATTTTAATCACGTCCTCTCCCCCATATTTATAATAAACACCTAATCTCCCCTCAAAAATAGGATGAAGTGGTATTTTTGAAAACAGTTGATTAAAATGAAACTTTTTGTGGAGAGACAGACTGATTTTAGCATGAAAATGGAGCATTTTTCATTTTCTACTCCCCCTTCATTAGAGCAAATGGTTAAACTTTGGAGTTTAAAAGCATTTAGTGGTTTTAGAGGGAGTTGTTGTGAGCACAAAATTTATAAAAAGACTTTGAAAAATCTTTTGAAACAATTTTGATTAAGTGCTCACGGGTTTTAGCTTTTCGCCATTAACATTGCGAGTTCTGATCGGAAATAATCAGAAGTCATCAATGTAGCCTTTAGTATGAAATCTTTTCGAGTTGAAATACTCGGGCCACGATAAAAGATTTCACAATAAAGCACGGGTCTCGTACTAAAATGTACGAAAGCCTTAATGAAGAAAATTTGAGAAACGACATGTTTTAGAAAAACATAAAAAATAACTCTCGCTCAAGCATCTGTAAATACCCGTATCATTGTTGAATGACATTTCTAAGTACGTACAGAATATTGATTAGACGAGAGACATGTCGTGAGAAGAATATTTTTGGTTTTTGATGTTTTATATTTTTTATGGATTTTTGAAATGTTCTGTATTTACAGTATAGATTTTAACAATACATATTTACAAAAATATTTATATGCGAAGCTTGTTGATATAAATCAAGAAGATTCGAGAAGACTTTCTAACTCTTCGGGAGTTAGGCTTCGCATTCCAATTCGACGAACTAAGTTTTCAAACCGCTCTTTTGGGAGGGCCTTAGTAAATAGATCGGCGAGCTGGTATTCAGTCTTCATGAAAAACAATTCAACAGTACCCTCTTCAACGTGCTCTTTTATGAAGTGGTAGCGGACTCTAATATGCTTGGTCTTCGAGTGTTGCACTGGGTTGCACGAGATGGCTATGGCACTTTTTGAATCGCAATACAAAGGTATGCGGTTGAAAGAGAAACCATAATCTGTGAGCTGTGTCCTCATCCATAGAACTTGGGCACAACACGCAGATAGAGACACATACTCGACTTCTGCTATTGATAAAGCAGTGCAATCTTGTTTTCTTGACGACTAGCCTACTAGCTTTTCTCCCAGAAATTGCGCTCCGCCTGATGTACTTTTCGCTGTAACTTGGCATCCAGCATGATCGGCATCTGAAAAGGCAATTAGTGTAAACTCCGAATCCTTTGGATACCAAAGTCCCATGTTAATGGTTCTTCGTAGGTATCTAAAGATCCGTTTAACCTCTTGGAGGTGAAGTTCGGTAGGCCTTGCCTGAAACCGTGCAAGTAAGCAAACAACAAAATGAATATTTGGTTGGCTTGCAGTTAGGTACATGAGAGAACCAATCATGCTCCGATATTTCTTCGGATCCATGGGTTTCCCATATAGGTCAGCGCCAATTTTTGGTGAAGTGACCATTGGAGTACCAACAGAGTCACAATTGTCCATACCATGTTTTTTCAAAATCTCAATTGTGTATTTAGCCTGATTAAGAAAAATACCACGTGGGGATTGATGAATTTGTAAGCCTAAAAAGAATTTTAATTCACCCATCATGGACATTTCGAATTTGCTTTTCATGAGATTTTCAAAATGTTTTGAATGTGTCGGATTAGTGGACCCAAATATTATGTCGTCCACATAAATCTGAACAATCAAAATATCATTTTTGTATTTTCTTGTAAACAAGGTTGGATCAATTGTTTCAAACCATAGATTGCCTTCTTTAGCTTGTAGACGTATTCCGGATGATCTTTGTCAACGAAACCGTCTGGTTGACTCACATACACTTCTTCTTTCAGAGTTCCATTCAAGAAAGCCGTCTTGATGTCCATCTGATAAACCGTGATGTTCTTGTGAGCGGCATAAGCTAAGAAAATCCTGACAGCTTCAAGCCTTGCAACCGGTGCGAATGACTCTTCAAAATCTATCCCTTCTTCTTGTCTGTATCCCTTTGCCACCAGACGAGCTTTGTTGCGAATTACAGTCATTTCTTCATCCTTTTTGTTTTTCCATAACCACTTAAGATCAATGACTAGTTTGTCAATTGGTCTTGGAACTAAATCCCAGGTGTCATGGATTTGAAATTGAAGAAGTTCTTCCTGCATCGCTTCAATCCAGGCATTATCTGCCATTGCTTCCCGAATGTTCTTAGGTTCTATGAGACTGACTGAGCAGACATAGATGCACATGTCGCAATCGGTATGAAGTTGTTTTCTCGTCTGAATAGGTCTTGAGGGTTCACCAATAACCTGTTCAATCGGATGGTCTTTTGTCCACTGTAGAGTTGAAGGGTACCTTGGACTGTTTGAATGTGTGTTAGACGGTTCATGTAATCTGGAAGATGATTCACCAGATTCCGTTCCAAACGGGTTTTCAAAGACTTCATTGTCTAACACAGCATTATTGAGTTCTTGCTCATCAATTCTTGGTAGCACAATTTCAATGAATGGAGTTGCTGGAGTAGATGTAGATGATGTTGATGTCGAGGGAGTTGGTGCGTCAGCTTCGAATGTTGTGGATGCATCTGGATTTGGTGGAGGTGGTGGTTGTTGTTGATGTTGAGTGGATGCAGCGGAATGTTGGTTAGATGCATTTTTCGAAGCGCCACCATAGTATTCATCGTACATGAACTCGAAGAAATTATCCAGTTCTTGAGTTGTGGGTTGTTCGTCATGAATTGATTGAGCTCCTTGAGGTGCGAGTCCCGAACTGATATGTCTGGAAGTCATCGGGTTAAGCGCGGGTTCTAGAGCGAGTCTCTCAGAAGCCATTTGTGAAATTTCATCAAACTTCACATTCATCGTCTCCATTATCTTTTTCGTTCTCCTGTTATACACCCTGAATGCCCTCGAGTTTTCAGAATAACCAATGAAGATTCCAATATCACCTTTAGCCTTTAACTTTCCCAGATCTTCCCTGTCATTTGTTGGATAGCATAAAGCGCCAAATACATGAAGTTAAGAAATATCCGGTTTTCGGTTGTTGACAAGTTCGTATGGGGTTTTATTGAATCTTGGATGGATTAGGGATCGGTTTTGAGTAAAACAAGCAGTAGAAACAACATCAGCCCATAGGAATAACGGTGCACTGGAATAGATCAGCATAGTGCGAGCAGCTTCTACAAGGGTTCGATTCCTTCTTTCAACTACTCCATTCTGTTGTGGAGTTCTAACCGCTGATGTCTGGTGAGTAATACCAGTTTCTTCGAAGAATGTTCTTATCTCCTGATTAACAAATTCCGTGCCATTATCCGTTCGAACTATCCTAACTGGAGCTTGAAGTAGAACTTGAATCCGCTTCAGAAAGGTGATGATGGTGCTTGGTGCTTCATCTTTTGATCTCAAGAACTTTACCCATGTATATCTTGAATAGTCGTCAACAATTACAAGAATATACTTCTTCCCATTAATGCTTTGAACTCTCATCGGGCCACATAAGTCCATGTGCAACAAATGCAACCTATCAACCGAACTAGGTACGGGTTTAGGTTTGAATGTTGCTCTTTTGCTCTTTCCTTGCTCACATGATGGACATAGGTGTTCTTTGGTGTATTTGAATTTAGGAAGACCAGAGACGATGTTGTCTTTGGCAAGCTTGTTGATCGTGTCAAAGTTCAGATGGGACAAACGTCTATGCCATAACCAGGATTTTGTTTCACCTGCCCTGGTCATGAGACAAATCAGAGATGAAGAGGCCATTTGGTTTATGTCAATTGCATAGAGATTGGTGCCACGATTCCCAATTAAGAGATCATTTCCAACCAAATTTCTAACAAAGCAAGTGTTTCTCCTAAAAGCAACCTCTAAATCAGCATCACAAAACTGCCCAACAGAGAACAGATTGTGTCCCAACCCTTCGACATAGTAAACCCGAGTGATCAAATAATTCCCAAAACGAAGATCACCATAACCTAGAATAGCTGCAACATGATCATTCCCAAACCTTACAGTCCCCATGAACTGCCATACAAAGTTAATCAGCAGCTTCAGATTCCCGGTCATGTGCTTGGAGCAACCCGAGTCTACGATCCAAAGACAAATCTCAATGACCTGCCAAAAAAAGAAAACACTTGCATTTGGAAACCGTATTACATTTGGTTCCATGGGTTAGGGGTAACACATGAACCGCATACACAAAGATGGTTTAGTTTTGTTCTAAGGGAACAACTTTTTGTTTGCCAATCTTATGTGTAAACTTTCTACCCGTTGGTTTCCATACACAAAGCTTAAGATAGTCCCTAGGCAATAGAGTACTAGATATGGTCCTAGATACAGAAATGAGACTGTTAAGGTATCTAGTTTTAGCACTAGTTCGTGTAGGAACATCTTTCTGTTCAGGCTTATCATTCACATAATCAGAAACAATATCATCACAAGCATTTTTAGACAAAGATTTCTCTTGCATTAAACAAACAGATTCATTACATGCATTCAAAACACTGGTCTTTTCATTACATCCAGATGATATTTGTTCCTTATTTGAAAGCTTTAAATTCCTAGGGTGTTCTTCTACTTCCTTGCATTCACTTTCAGAGACAGGCGATACTCTAGATTTCTTGATAGTGCTCCTAGGCTTTCGCTTGCTCCTAGTGGTGCTTTCTAATCCTGTAGAAGGTAAGGCACACTCATTAGAATTTTTGTTGTTGTCCTAAGATGTTGTGGTAGCATTCCTAGACTCTTTTGGAGTGTCTTCCTTACTTTTGTCTATCGCACTATATGTTTTAGATGTAGAGGCAGACGCAGTAGTGGGACTAATCCTATAAAGGCCAGGCGCTATTACATTAGTGTTCTTGACAACTGCTTTCTCTTTTTGTTTTTCATTAGGCAAGGGGGTTAATGGTGCAATACCCTTAGTTTCCTCACCCTGCCCTTTTTGACTTGCAAGCTGAGACTTCAAAAGATCAATTTGATCTTTCAACTGTTTGTAAGAACGCTCATACGACAGTTTGTCATACTTGCATTCTTGCCTTTTTGTATCAAGTTGTTTAAAATATGTAACATTTTGCTTTTCAATTTTGGCAAGTGCCTTTTCATATTTTACAACAATTTTGGAAGTCTCAGCTCGAAGTCGTTCATCATCCTCAACAGAATATGTTTGGTAAATAATGGACATGATATCGGTCGATAGAGCTTCGAAAGAGAGAGAGTCATTTTGATGTTCCAAAACCTTTATTCGTTCCAAGTATTCATTTGCTTCCTTCACTAAGGATTTGTGATCCTTAACGAATTCTGCAAATTCTTTTAAAAGATTATTTTCCACATTTTGAACAACCGCATAGATTGCAGCAACATGTGGATTAATTTCCTTTTCAAAAATCTTTTTGAGTTCTTCCTGAACACCCGGAAACCATTCAAACTTGTTATTGTTAATTTTGGAAGCCACAATACGTTGAAGTTTCTCAATTCTCTGCTTAAGATCAACCAAATATAGTCTAGCTGCACTTGAATCATAAGTGTTTTTAGATGCCATTTGTTCGATGTTAGGCAGATGTTTTGAGACAGCCTTTTGTCTTATGAAAACCACTGGTTTTTGAAAAAACAGAGGTGACTCCTTTTTAACAAGATGAACCCCAGCAAGTTTGTTAGCTTCATTATAGTCAATGGGTTTTATTTCTGTGTTTAATTGTCTCATTTTCTTTCTACTCTCTTCTGAAAGCTCAATCGTTTCATCAGAATCATGAACCGTAGGAGGGTCATGGATAGCATTTATTAAATTACCATTAAAAAGCACATTCTGTTCTTTCTGAGCTTTCTTGAGAATATAAGGGTTTTAATAACCGATAGCCACCTTTTTTAATGTATGTAAAATCGGGTTTGGATCGTTTATCAACAAGTTGACTGTTTGTGCAGAATGACCCATTTTTACAAGTAAATCATCCAACTTTGCAATGGTTTCCTTTTTGTCATTGATCTCTTTAAGAAGATCCTTTTCACGTTTTGAAAACCTTTCATTCAACTCCTTCTTTTCTTTTTCAAGATTGGAATAAGTTGATTTTTGTTTTTGAAAGCTGGTTGGTTAGTTCAGAAATTTCCTTGTTAAGAGATTTAATTTGGTTATTCAAATTAACATTTAGAGTGTCAAATTTGATTTGTAAACGTTTCTCTCTTAACTCAAAATCTTTTAAGCTAACCTCAAGGTCCGACTATTTTTTGTTATGAAAATCATAAGCTCTTGCATTCACCTTATACCTCTCAAGCTCAGAGGTCAATTTTTCATTCGCGGCCTTTACATCGCGATTGACCTTTTTGACCTTTTCTATTTCAACACTAAAATTTTGCAATAGTGATTCAAACATAGCACGTGTTTCCTCATCATTATCAGTATGCTGTGACTCGAATTCTTCATTAGGATCCATATCTGGAGTTACCGAATTAGTATTACTACAACTTGGTTCGTCCATGTATGTATCATAAATGAGATTAGGAGTCTCAAGATGCTGTTCATTTTGAGGTGACATATCAAAAATTTCATTATTGTGACATGTAGCATATGGTTGTACCTCAGAAACCGCATTAGTGTCAAAAGCATGAGGTGCTTCTGAGTCTGTGTCGTACTTTGCCTCCTGGAGATTTGCCATAAAAATGCAGTTTGCATCGATGTCCTCTTGATCTTCTGAATTGTCCATAATGGCCATGAAGTCATTCTCTTCTGCACTCAACTGAAGTCCAGCCGTTTCCTTGTTTGCCAACATTAATGCTTTCTGCAAATACGTTGGATCCCTTTTATTCGGCTTGTCTGGACAGTTCCTAGCCATGTGACCAACACCCTGACAGTTGAGGCATTTCATCACATTTCCCTGATTTCTATTCCCAGCTCCCTGAGCAACATTCCCAAACTGATTCCCAGCATTATGTACCCTTTGATTACCAACAGCTGTACCCATCTGATTCCCTGCATACTGACCCATCTGATTACCAACATACTGCCCTGCATTCTGATTACCCATCTGAAATCTTGGAGCATATCCCTGCTGATTCCCATATCCCTCAACCATCTGTCCTTGCTGTCCCATGTTGAAACTCGGCTGTGCAATCTGCTTGTTGCGAGTATTCGATGAGATTCGTTGATTGTTGTTGGTGGGTGTGGAGTAACGTCCTTGGAATGCTTTTGATAGGTAAGCAAAAGCTTGAGTCAAAGCAGCAGTTGACTCATCCTGATCGTCTTGATCTGGGTGTTGTGGGTATTGTTGTTGTGGGATTACATGTTGTTGTTGTGGGTAGAATGGTGATTGTGGAATATACTGTTGTTGCATGAATTGTTGAGTGGATGATGATGATGATGGTTGTGCACTGACTGTTGCAAGTGTAGGTGATTGGACTATGAGTGCAAGAGGATCTTGTTGTTTTGCTTGCTTCTCTTTTCTGACTTCATTTGCCTCTGCTTGGTTTTGTTTGAGAAAGTCATAGAGTTGATCGTAGTTCACATCATGAAGATTCTTAGTTTGGTTGACAATAGTAACATATCGTCCCCATTCCTCTGGAAGGTTGTTGATGAACTTGATGTTTTGAACAATTTGTTTAGGTGCCAAATTGTTTCTGATCAACTCATTCATTAGAGTACAAAACCGTGTGTAGTAAGATTCAATCTGTTCAGCTGGTGTTGCTGTGAACTTCTCCCATTCAGTCAGAAGCTTGTTTTCCATTTCTTGAATGCCAATTTCTGTACCATGACAAAGACGTCTAACTCGATCCCACATTTCTTTGGCAGTTTCACAGCTATCTACAGCACAAAATATTTCTTGTGGTAGACCAAGTTGGATTAGATGCATTGCTAGGTAATCAGCTTCAATTTTCTTCCAATCTGCTTCAGTGTAATCCGATTCCTCTTGGATTTTGTACGTTGGATCGACGGGAGGTTCTGCATTAGGGTTTCCAGCTGTTTCTTCAATCTCACCAGGCTGGAATGGACCTTTTTTGACGGAGTTAACCAAGAGTATACCTTGTCCATTAGGTTTGGATCTCATATATCGAAGCATACGACTCGTCCATGGAAGGTAACCACCTTTTTCCAACATTGGAGGTCAGTTTTCTAAACCTGCGGCATGTATGTCTTGTTGCGTAGTCATCTTTAAAATATCGTGTATGATAAAGTGGATTTAGGATCTTTGCAACAAAGTAGGAATTGTTGTTGACGGTTGAACTTGGTTGATGTTGTTGTGAAGCCTTGGTTTGTTGTTGATGATCGATGAAGTTGTAGGATTGGTTGAACGAAACAAATTTAAATAAAGTTACAAAATTTGATTAGAGTATAATTAAGACAAAGTCAAAAGTTTACAATTTCGACAAAAGTTATGTAAATTACAATTTAGATAAACTCGACAATTTCTATAGAAATTTCAATTTGACCAAAATTTATACAAATTATGGCTAGATATCAATTTAGATAGAAATATATCTAATTTATATAAATCGGTAATTTATATAAAATCTAACACTCTTATACAAGAGGTTAGATAACCGTTTGTTGAAGTATTTTACACTCTTATACAAGAGTAAAAATACCGAGTTCACTTTCGAGTTGACGAAATTACGTTCGAATCAAATCCTTAAAAGTTATTTAACTTTGAAGTTGTTCAATCACAATTGCGAGGGCCTGAAGTGACAAATCCGAAAGATCTTCTAATTCTGCTGAAAGTACAAGGACTGAAGTTGCCAATTCCGAAAATTGCACCAATTGCGGGTCTTAAGTATGAATTGCGAGACCAAATGCGATAAAACACCACCAATTGCGAAATAATGTTGCAATTGCGAGACTGGTACAATTCAGAAACCAATTGCGATAAAAACAGCAATTCCGAGACCCAATTGCGATAGAAGTGGAATTGCGAGACAACTGAATTGCGATAGATCAATTGCGAGACAGCAGTGAATTGCGAGAAATCAATTGCGAGACAGAACCTGAATTGCGATAAAACAGCAGCAATTGCGAGAAATATGCAATTCCGAGAGAAATGAAGCAATTCCGAGAGAAATGCAATTCCTAGACACCTTTGACTTTTTCAAATGCGAAAATCTGCTACTTTTCACCAACTTTTGCCCTTTTTCTCACTTCCCCATGCTTCTCTGCCACTTTTCTACCAACTATACCAACTTCAATAATTCACCTTTTGTACTAAAATAATCAAAACAATTCTTATACAAGAATTTTTTGATTCATACGATCAAAAAGATGAAGAACAAGCCAAATCCAAGATTCCACAAATGTACACAAGTGAATAATCACAGTAGCTTGAATACCCACTTCGAATAAACACCAAATAAACACAACTTACTTGATCTTGATTTGCGTATGACGTTCAAGAAAAACAAAGATTGTAGCGTTTTTAGATAGAAAACGTTACAAGGGTTGTTTTTGGAACCGAACACACACAAGAATCCTACCTTGAAACCTTGCTCTATGTATACCACTTGTAACAATCGATCTTCACTAACAATGAACACCGAGCACTTTAACATACAAACACAAACTAGAACAAGATGATGCTACTCACATACACATATTAAGAACAAGAAGAGAGATGTGGATCATAGGTATATTTTGGTCAAATGTTTATTAGCTTCAATGTGAAAGAAATAAACAAAAGACAAGTTACACACACACACACTCTTTTCTTACAAATGAGGCACACCTTAACTGTGAGTGTGTGTGTGCGTTAATATGGAAGTCAGCCAACCAAGGATGGGCCTTGGTGGGCTTTAATGTGGATCTTTTATGTGGGCTTTGTATTTGCACTACACTTATACACTTTGCACCAATTAACTCTAATGCTACAAGCCCACTTTTAACTTACATATTATACATAACACATTTATTCTAAGAGGCAAATGACCATCTCTTCCAAATAGCATAATTAAATTGCTAACAACCATGGTTCTAAAAAGACGCGCTATGATAGCGCAAAGGCGCGAGGCGTGACCTTCACGCTATGGAATAGGCCAAGGCGTCGGCGTGAGATGAGACATGGAAATGTGCGACAAGGCACGCTAATGCGTGAGCCGTGATGCCTTTTTTTGAATTCAACTACGATGAAAATTTTATTTTATTTATTTATTTATTTGGTTTTTTTAAGAAATGAAGAAAATTACATGTGAGGATAGTTTAATGACTTAGTTCTTAATATGTAACACTTTTTGTAAACTCGATATATAAAAAATATGATATATAATATATAAATTTATAAATATTTTCATATTTTTTGCCGCTTTAAGTCACGCCTTAAAAACGCTAAGGCTTCGCCATAGCTCCTAAGGCGTGAGGCTTAATCATGCTGCCACGCCACGCCTCACGCTATCTGAAACATTGAAAAAAACAACATTAGAAGTTTTGGCAGTTCTACGAGATCCAAACCCATTTGTAGGCATACCAAAACAGCTCATATTCGCTAGTGCCCGATCACATTTCCACCTTCATGCCAAATATTTTCAAGAATTCAACCAATTTAACTTTCACAACAATATTCCACGGGTAAGTTAGAAAGCAATTTTGGAGGGTATTGGTGAGGACAAGTTCTCGATATAAGTGGGACCCAAGCATTTCTTAGTCAAAGTTTACCATCTGGGCCATGTCCTCGTTAAAGGGTTGGCGGAAAAAATTAGAGGGAAACTAATAAGGTAAATGAAAATTTGGGGGGGAATAGAAAGTGGTCAACCTTTTGGCGAGGACATGTCCCCGCCAAAGGTTTCACCAAAAAATTTCTATGAAGTCTGGCATAGTCAAACTCCGGAAGGCCGACCTTTGGCGAGGACATGGGTGTCCTTGCCAAAGGGTTCGTCGCCCGTCCCATAAAACTCAAAATAGTTTCTATAGATTGACAAACTTTGAATGTATGTACAAGCTGGGAAGCTTACCAAATAGACACATATGTAATAGAGAAAATCGCATGACACATTTGATACAAATCATGTGTTCGTTCTTATTGAACAACTCGATCTAATAGCATCTCTTTATAACTTGGATTAGAGATATGTTTTCAGTTCCCAATGGATGCTAATTTCACCAATTCATTTCGAATGACAAGTCTGCCTGCTGCTCAGCTGATAATCACCCTTTGTCACTCAGTCTTGCTTCTTAATTAACCAAATACGTTCAACCCAGTTTACAACAAAGTTGATGATAACGAGTATAAGACAAAATATAAGTTCAGTAGTAGTACACTGGTCCATTGGGCATAATATAATTTAAGTTTGCAAAACAATTACTACTGGAGTATAAAGTCAAAATAAAAAGACATCTGATATAATGTAGTCCACTGGATGATTGTGCTTATCGTTCATAAAAGAATGTGAGATTCTTCTTTATATATTTTCGAAACATTAATCTCAGTATTAATCAACATCTAACGAGACTAGCTTTTTATTAACTTGCACTGACTTTCACTATGTTGCCATCCATGTTCCAGAATCATGTCCAAAAACATACTACAATCTCAGTGATCAAGCAAAAGAAGTGATTCCATGTAGGAGCTCACAAAGCATGGATATTTTTTTGAGTTGGGTTCATAAGTAAAAAGTGCAATTTCTTCGCGATCATCTCCCATGTCAATTATCGCTTCGCCACTTTTTCTGAATCCATGCACGTTCTTAACTTCATCTGCTGTTTTAATGGGGAATAGTTTTTTGAACGATTTTGAAACACCATGTTCCATCACCCATACACTATAAACTTCTTTCTCATCATCCACCTTAGTTTAAATCACTACCAGAGAATTTCTCACCTTAGAAACATACTGTTATCATCAAGAATCGGTTTCCGGAGGTCGAGATTGATCAAAATACATCATGATTCTAGAGAGAGAAAGTAGAGAGAGAAAGGTGAGAGAAAAGTGTTTTATTATAATGAATGAATGAATTGAAGCTTACACAATTTCCCACACCCCTCATGGAGAGTCATGAGGGGAATTTATAGGCTCCTAATATGACTAGTTTGCCCCGTGTACATTATTAGTCCCTGCGGGTGCAACTATATTACATATCTAGTCCAATTCACGTGTAAAACGTTATCTTCATAAAATAGCAAGGCTAACAATCTCCCTCCAAGATATCGTCGCACGTGAATGGTTACAATGAGACCTATAAATACATAAACAAAGTAAATTACAATAATAATAAACAATGTTGACGTTGTTGAAGCGCAGAGTCTCTGTAGTCTAGATACTGAGGCAGACTTGAAGTTCTCTCTTCCGACGATCTCGGCTTTGATCTTTGGCGTTGACGGCACTGATCCTTGTAGCTCTGAACTTCAACTGTAATGGTCTAATTAAGTTATTACTCCCTCCTAACTAGTGAGCCTTTTTCTTTAATCTGCTTCCTCCTGAACTGACAACTCTCTTTCATCAAATCTCTTTAGTCTTCTTACACGCAGCGGAGAAAGTAGACACTAGACTGTAGCACCGTGGTTGTCGTTCGGGGAGCAACATAACAACATAACTCACTTAATATTGCATCCAAGTTGGTAATAAGCCCTGATGAACACATTAATGGTACTTCTTCAGTTCCAGATTAAGCACAGTTCCCTCAATCAGCCAAATCACGAAAGACGAAAACACTACTTTTTCCTTTATGTACTTCTCCCTCCTGATGGTTGCGAGTTATCGGAATCATCATAATGTTTGTGTACATGCCGTAAAATCAACTTTACTGGAAGTAATATTAAGGCCATAATAGCCCGTTTAAGCATAAATCCATGAGTATATGTCGATCTATGACTCTCTTTATCTACGATCTCATCTCTTCTCTTCAACCTATAAGCGACCTCTTCAAATTCCAACCAGCTAGTAAATGACCACTGTATGGAGACAACCCAATATAACCAATCTGAGAATGAAGTAAACACCCCTTCGATATGTGACTTAATCTTGTACGAAAGTGTGACTAAGAACCTATACTGAGCACTACAATGTAACTCCTTAAAGCATAGGTGGTGCCATATACCCAAACCAATCAAACAATATATGATATATCCGCCTCTTGGACTATCCACAACTCCATGTGACACTGAGTACTACAACGTAACTCCTTTAAGTGATAGCTAATGTGAGCATTAAGGACCGACTTATGCGTTTATAGATCACACATTTAGCTAGATGTCCAAGTCTTAATCACTACCGGTGTATGCCCAAACAAGTATCTCAGAAAGTCATGCATCCATCCAACCTCTAGACTTTGAGATAAATAAGTACACATGCCCGTGAAATGAACTTTAAACCCAAATAAGCAATATCGTACAAAAACACCGTAGTCACAAAAATTTGATACTAGCCGTTGTCATTTGATTGTGATTCTTGATCAGGATCTTTTAAGCTATACGTGGTTTGTTTTGAAGTGGGATAAATTGGTATTAAGATAATGAAACTATAAGACGAATCATGTTTGATAAGTGTAGACCAATAATATCCGATGTGATTTTGGTGTGATGGGTGAGTTTGTTATATGCCCTAATTCTTTAGATACCCCGTGTTCCGCGGATCGAACCTTTCCTTGATGGGTGAGTTCAAAAACTAGGGTTTTGTATGTTAGATATTCGGTGAAACCTTAAGAAACTCAGAAGAATTTCACTCCTTGATGCTCGGTAAATACCCTAGAAATTCGGAAACATCACTCCATACTCGGAAAAATTTCCTTACTCGAAGATTTCCTTACTCGAAGAATGTCCTTACTCGGAGGATCACTCGAAGGATTTCCTTACTCGCAGAATTTCCTTACTCGGAGGATTACGTGAAGGATTTCCTTACTCGGAGACTTAAATCCTTACTCGAAGAAAATTTTCCAACGAAGTATATAACCCCCTTACTCGAAGAGGTATAAAGAAGAAGTTCTGATTTCCTTACTCGGAAAATATAAACAGAACCTTTGTTACTCGCCGAAATAAATCCTTACTCTCTGAAAATAAAAATCCTTACTCTCTGAAAATAAAATCCTTACTCTCTGAAAATAACTCCTTACTCGCCAGAATAACTCCTTACTCGCCAAAATAACTCCTTACTCGCCAGAATAACTCCTTACTCACCAAAATAACTCCTTACTCGCCAGAATAACTCGTTACTTGCCAAAAATAACTCCTTACTCGCCAAAATAAGTGCTTACTCGCAAGCTTACTCGCCAAAACAGACCTTACTCGCAGAAATGCAAGTCTTACTCGGAGAAATTCATCCTTACTCGAAGAAATACGCACTTTTTCAGAGAAAAACACCAAAAATCACATTTTTTTTCACCACAAAACACCAGGATTCGCCCCCGGTTAGCTCTGATACCACTTGTTATCATCAAGAATCATGATTCTAGAGAGAGAAAGTAGAGAGAGAAAGGTGAAAGAAAAGTGTTTTATTATAATGAAAAAATGAATTGAAGCTTACACAATTTCTCACACCCCTCATGGAGAGTCATGAGGGGAATTTATAAGCTCCTAATATTACTAGTTTGCCCCATGTACATTATTAGTCCCTGCGGGTGCAACTATATTACATATCTAGTCCAATTTACGTGTAAGACGTTATCTTCATAAAATAGTGATGAAGCGAAAAGTGTACCGCTTTTAAGGGGTCATTTAAGCCCTAAATCGTATTTATT
This sequence comes from Artemisia tridentata subsp. tridentata, assembly GCA_021014915.2. Taxonomy (NCBI): domain Eukaryota; kingdom Viridiplantae; phylum Streptophyta; class Magnoliopsida; order Asterales; family Asteraceae; genus Artemisia; species Artemisia tridentata. Next base: position 417,843,999 of record CP139506.1, read on the forward strand.
TGATCAAATATTGCCTTAAATCGTTCCTTTTGTCATTTTAGGTACTTTTGAGAAGAAATCTGGAAAAAGAAGCATTTTGGACGTTTTTGGAGCATAAAAGTGAAGAAAACGACAAAGTCTTAAAATTATGCTGGAAGTTACCTTTGACGGCGTCAGGATTATCCCCAGACGGCGTCATGGCTTGGCAAGAAAAAGGTGGATGTGAAAATTACTCGTGATAAGCCAGAGAAATTTGCATGGGAATTCTGACGGCGTCACGCTTTAATGTGATCAAGGTCGTCACGGCTTAATTTAAAGAGGGACGGCGTCACGCCTAATTCTGACGGCGTCAAGCCTTGATAAGCCAGAACGGATTTTGGAGAGCTAAAGAGGGACGGCGTCAGGAAGGTCATCCGGGAACCCTAAAAGCGGCGAGGTGACGGCGTCACACTCCATAACGTGACGCCGTCAGATCTGAAAGTCTATATATAGTTTTGCAATTTTTTGTCATTAGTGTGGAACTTATTGTGGAACTTTGTGTGTGAAAACCCTAAGACGAATTTAGCAGCTTTTTCAAGGCTTCTTGCCTTGATATCTTCCATGTTACATTGAAGATAAGTTATCAATTAATCATTCAATATGTCTATGTGTTGTTTGATTCTATCTTGTTCTTGTCTTTTGTTTAACATGCTAGGCTAGATTTATCTTGTGTTTGCTTAGATCTAATGAAACCTAGCTATTGATTATTGGTTATTAGTGTGTTATTAGTTGTATTGGATGATTGTTCATCTATGTTAGGCTTAAGAAAATTGGCTAACTTCCTATTCGGTAACTTGCTTGAACGTCTTAAGAAACATGAACCAATGCGTACTAAAGGTTTTTATGGTTGTATTTAATGCACAAGCGAATTCTAGTGATCCCATGTTAGGAGCTTCCTAGCCGGCTCTACATAGGAGTGAAGTAGGAGCTTGTAGAGTTGGGGAAGTACGTACGCCACCCCACGATTGGTATTAAGGAATACACCCGTCATCCACGCAATTAATACACACTAATCAACCGGTAAAAGATAGTTAGGGAGTAAGGAAATCTAAGTAAACACATTTCTCTCCATATAAGTTTTACCACATTTTCATTTTCTGTTATTTTATTTTATTTGCATTCATAGATATTTGGGTTAGTTGATTAGCAACTAATTCCGCCTACTCTTTCAAACCCGAGATTTTACTTGCTTTCATAAAAAAATATAAAAACATAAAAAAGAATCTTCCCTCACCCTTAGACCTATTAGAGTAGTTTTTCATACCTAACGAACACTATTCCCTGTGGAGAACGATCAATCCCCCGTACTTACCACTACACTATACTACATCGGTCAGGTACACTGCCTGGTGGGGTTGTAAGCCTCTTGAGATCCCTCGAGAGGTAAAACCTGTTGTAAGGTTGCAAAACCACGCATCAAGTTTTTGACGCCGCTGCCGGGGAATAGTTATTGTTTAGGTTGAATTTTTATTTTATAGGTCTACTCACTAGATTCCTTTCTAGTGAGATTTTTGTTTTATTTTTCTAGGTCTTCTTTAGTCTATCTTTTTTTTTTTTTTTTTTTTTTTTTTTTTTTCGTTTCTTTGTTCGTAACCATTACCATCCGACATCATGGAAGGTGGTAATATCCGATCCCAACAACCCACCACAACAACCACCACTCCTAGAGCCGTACTTTAGGAGAGTACTCCCGTCCTAGCCACCATGGCTATCGAAACACCATTGAGCTCACTCAAGGAGCCAATGTCACTCCCTTGCGATCCGACACCATCGGTTGGTGCAAAGCGGATGCGCATTCCATGGACTTCGTTTTGAAGATCCATATCAACATCTCAAGGACTTTCTCAAAATCGTTGATTCTATAGACCTTGATGTTGCCACTCGGAGACGACCCGACTGCGTCTCTTTCAATTCTCTTTGCGGGACCAAGCTAGTCAATGGCTTAGAGCGTCAACCCACAGGATCCATCACCTCTTGGGATGATCTCACCACTCGTTTCCTTGCTCAGTTTTTCCCACCGGGAAGAACTACCAAGCTAAGGAATGATATCTTGATGTTCCAACAACGTCAAGGCGAAACCCTCTACGAGGCATGGACTCGATTCAAGGACTTACTCCAAAAAGTCCCTCACCATGGCATAGAACTTTGGCTCCAAGTCCAAATCTTCTATGACCATATCAATCTCTACACGAGGCAAACCATTGACCAATCGGCCGGTGGTAAGCTACGTGATCTAAGTGCGGAACAATCATGGGCTCTCCTAGAGGATCTTGCTCTTTATGACAACGAAAGTTGGAGTGATCCCCGTGATTTGAATAAAACGGTCAAGGCAATATCTTTGCCTTCGAACAATTCAAGCACTTCCGACCGTAGGATCATAGAACTTGAAGACCAAGTCAAGTTTCTTATGAAATCCTACGAGGCTCCTAAACCTTCAAGCCAAGTGAATAAAATCACTTCTTCGTGTGAATTATGTAGTGGTCCCCACGACACTCGTGATTGCATGGAACTCCCCGAACAAGCTTTTGCGGACTACGCATCCTCGCGTACCGACGGAGCGGGAGACAAGTGGTACACTTTCAAACCCGAGCCAAACCCCTATGGTGATTCATATAACCCCTCATGGAAAAATCACCCAAACCTTAGGTGGAAACAAAACCAAAACGCACAACAAACCAATTCTTCCAACCCACCTAATCGTTTCCAATCAAGCGGTTCCAACTCGAACCGTACTTTCAACAACAATCCTTCCGGCAATGGTAGTACCAATAACTTTGAAGGATTGATGTCCCAATTTATGGCATCTCAAGAAGCTCGGATAGCTAGATTCGAATCCGAATTCAATCAACAACAAACGGAGATGACCAATAAAATTGACAACTTGTTGAAAGCCCTCAATAACGAAGTGCGCGCATATCATACAAACTTATTCGATGACCCCGAGACACCATACTTCCTAGGTAGACCAATTATAGAAATAGGCGACCCTTCTAATCTCAACATACCATGCAACATCGGACATTTGCATGTGTGGAAAGCCTACATCGACCTTAGATCACCCATAAACATCATGACTAGAGCCCACTACAACTTGATAATGAAAAATCAACTTGGGTATAGGATGTTCCCTGACAAGGGTTGGATGAGTAACTTCACGGGAAGAGTTAAGGGATTACCGGTTTATGTAGGAAACTTCACCTATGTCACCGACTTTGTAATTGTAGAAGATATCCGCCCAATAGTCGATGCATCCTTAACTCAAGTGGTTTTTGGAAAGCCATTTGTTGAGGTCTCTAGAATGACTTATGAACCTTCCTTAGGGATAGTTAGATTTAAGGATGAGACCGATGAGGTAAACTACCAAATGCCATATAAGATAGAACAATTCCAACACTTGTCAAATGTTGAGAAGGAGCTTAAGCAAGCAGTCTACTATAGGAATGATAGAGATAGAAGTAAAGGAGTAGACTATGTTATGGGAAGGATATTCGGTTTCTACAAGGATTGTTTGAAATTAGGACCGGAATTTAGAACCGGACATGAGGATGACCTAGAAACCGTGACCAATGATGGAATCACGTAATGTACGTGACTTTGAGTCTAGCTACAAGACTCGTTAATAAAGAAAAGCGCTTCTTGGGAGGCAACCCAAGTTTTACTTGCTTTGTGTGTTTATTTGTTTGTTTGTTTGTTTTTATTTGCTTCCGTATGTGTGTTTAATTTTTATCATTATTGATTCATGTTCAAAAACTAATTTGTGAAAATGCTTTATCTTGTTTTTAACTTCGTCTTAACTACATATAAAGGTATTTTGCAAAAGTTAAGTGTAAGGGAAATCCAAATTGGTTTATTAGAACACAAATGAACATGAATCGTAATAATAATAAATTAACATACATATTAGTATTTGTTTGAGTCAAATGCTTGTATCGAGTCATAATGATGTTTTGCAGGATTTCCAGGAAGTAAGGTATAGGTTTTTCCAAAATTTTTCCGGAAACTTAACATGAGAATTCTGTCAGATCATTTCTGACGGCGTTGGGATTTACAACCTGACGGCGTCAGGTTTAATTTTCTGAAAATTTTTGAAAGTTTTGTTTTCATAAAAAGTTTTTATTAAATCTCTAACTTATAATCTCCAGGAATCTGCAAAATTATCATTCCACAAGCATTATATCCTTATATATAGAGTTTATCCCGCCGATGTTATGCAGGTTTTCGTGTTTGTTTTCTCAGGTTTAACAGGTTATTTTGGACAAGGAAATGTTTGTTGGATCAAGCTTATGGCGATGCATTAGTCATGGAGCTTCAACATTACTTTGGAAGAAGATCTAACCATGTTACTTCTTTATCCACCGAGCGAATCAGGGGAGTATTTGATTTCATTCTTTTACTTTATGCTTTTACATCTTGTTATTTGAACATTGGGGACAATGTTCATCTTAAGTGTAAGGGGGGGGGGGTAAAAGTACGATTAGAGAATGCTCTTACGCTTGATTTTTATTTGTTTAATAGTAGATGTGTAATAAAACTGAAATAAATACCTGTTAGGGTAATTTTAGTGCCAAATTTAAAATTTTTTACAACATATAGGAGTGAAACTTTGATCTTAATGAGCGTCTCACGGATAGGAGTTATATGACTAGCACAAAAACCATACCACTAAAAAATTTTCCACTCCCAAATATGTGAGGTTCGCCCCTAGAATTGGTAGGAAAAGCATTTATGCTATGATGTGTGTACCGGTAGCACTTAGATTCTAGAACTTGCGTTAGGACCATTCCGAGGCCACAAGTTAGACTACATTCGTGTAGTTAGATTTACTACATGATAAGATGCATTAGGATTAACCCATTGTTTTACACCTGTGTTTTTGTTATAATTACATTGGCTACATTGGTCAAGTAATTCTCCCACACCCTTTGCGTTGTACTCATTTTTAGTACACGATACCCCTAGTACACCCCTCAGAGCCTATCTTTTCGTTTCGACCTTTAAGCATTTTACTTAAAGGAAGAATTTGTTTACACCCCACTTAAATGTACACCCAAATCGCCTTAGCCTACCTTGTATGCACTCATTTTTAGTGCATTATTGTGACAACATTTGTTTAAACCCCAAGTTAATTATCTAGTTGATTACATGGTTGCTAAGTCGAGTCATATCCTTGTACATATTGTTTTGGGACGATTGGGACTCATGGGTAAAGTACTAGTATAATGGAGTAATGGGGAAGAACATCATTTATTACCCCCATTTGTGCTAAATATTTTAAAAGTACTCCAAGTTTTTCAATTATCTTAATTCGAGTCATTAGAATAGTTATTTGTAAAGTTATGTAAAAGTTCAAGTGTAAGGGGAATGCAATGCCCCCATGATGTATTATTTTAGATGGTAGGGCAAAAGTGTATGCAAAAAAAAAAAAAAAAAAAAAAAAAAAAAAAATCGAAAAAAAATACAAAAAAAATGAGAAAAAGAAAAATAGAAAAAACATACGGACTACCATCCCGTTTCATTTTATGTTTATTTTATGTTTTTGTTATTTTCTTTCATTAGCTTAAATCGAGTTGAGTCTTGGCTTAGCAACATTGTATAGTACATGTAATTGATCAAGATCTTTAACTCGCCACCAGTAAAATATCCCTTATCCAACAAAACCGTGTTTTCCTTTTCCCTACACCTAACGTTATAACCGTTTAAAAGCCCTCTTTGATAGTTTATCTTAGGTGCTTACGCCTAGTGGAGGAGGTTTTCGATCCTTTCCCAAGCCTATGGTAATCTATTTGCTATGACAGGTAGTGAGAGATATTATCCGTTTTCATTTATGAGATTTATTTTGATGACACTTGAGAGATGTGAGTATCTAAACACTACTTGTGAGGTGCTAGTTTGTAATCTCCGTGCTTATTATGATTAAAGTGGAACGAATATTTATTGTAATTACTTTTATGTTAGCATTAAATGACCCCTAACTTGTATTTTGATTAGAATAAAAGCGCATTTGCTTGAGGACAAGCAAATCTCAAGTGTAAGGGTATTTGATGAAGCGAAAAGTGTACCGCTTTTAAGGGGTCATTTAAGCCCTAAATCGTATTTATTTGATCAAATATTGCCCTAAATCGTTCCTTTTGTCATTTTAGGTACTTTTGAGAAGAAATCTGGAAAAGGAAGCATTTTGGACTTTTTGGAGCATAAAAGTGAAGAAAACGACAAAGTCTTAAAATTATGCTGGAAGTTACCTTTGACGGCGTCAGGATTATCCCCAGACGGCGTCATGGCTTGGCAAGAAAAAGGTGGATGTGAAAATTACTCATGATAAGCCAGAGAAATTTGCATGGGAATTCTGACGGCGTCACGCTTTAATGTGATCAAGGTCGTCACGGCTTAATTTAAAGAGGGACGACGTCACGCCTAATTCTGACGGCGTCAAGCCTTGATAAGCCAGAATGGATTTTGGAGAGCTAAAGAGGGACGGCGTCAGGAAGGTCATCCGGGAACCCTAAAAGCGGCGAGGTGACGGCGTCACACTCCATAACGTGACACCGTCAGATCTGAAAGTCTATATATAGTTTTGCAATTTTTTGTCATTAGTGTGGAACTTATTGTGGAACTTTGTGTGTGAAAACCCTAAGACGAATTTAGCAGCTTTTTCAAGGCTTTTTGCCTTGATATCTTCCATGTTACATTGAAGATAAGTTATCAATTAATCATTCAATATGTCTATGTGTTGTTTGATTCTATCTTGTTCTTGTCTTTTGTTTAACATGCTAGGCTAGATTTATCTTGTGTTTGCTTAGATCTAATGAAACCTAGCTATTGATTATTGGTTATTAGTGTGTTATTAGTTGTATTGGATGATTGTTCATCTATGTTCGGCTTAAGAAAACTGGCTAACTTCCTATTCGGTAACTTGCTTGAACGTCTTAAGAAACATGAACCAATGCGTACTAAAGGTTTTTATGGTTGTATTTAATGCACAAGCGAATTCTAGTGATCCCATGTTAGGAGCTTCCTAGCCGGCTCGACATAGGAGTGAAGTAGGAGCTTGTAGAGTTGGGGAAGTACGTACGCCACCCCACGATTGGTATTAAGGAATACACCCGTCATCCACGCAATTAATACACACTAATCAACCGGTAAAAGATAGTTAGGGAGTAAGGAAATCTAAGTAAACACATTTCTCTCCATATAAGTTTTACCACATTTTCATTTTCTGTTATTTTATTTTATTTGCATTCATAGATATTTGGGTTAGTTGATTAGCAACTAATTCCGCCCACTCTTTCAAACCCGAGATTTTACTTGCTTTCATAAAAAAATATAAAAACATAAAAAAGAATCTTCCCTCACCCTTAGACCTATTAGAGTAGTTTTTCATACCTAACGAACACTATTCCCTGTGGAGAACGATCAATCCCCCGTACTTACCACTACACTATACTACATCGGTCAGGTACACTGCCTGGTGGGGTTGTAAGCCTCTTGAGATCCCTCGAGAGGTAAAACCTGTTGTAAGGTTGCAAAACCACGCATCAAATAGCAAGGCTAACACATACACACTACTTTCAACATCGAGTGCTAAACTATCGGGGAGGTGTATTTCCTTAAATTCTTCACTTATCATATCCAACGACACAATCAAATCATAACTCTGAGATCCACCATCCCAAGTATTAATCTGTTCATAAGCATGCCAATAAATAAAGCTATCTATCGCCACATTATTCAGTGTGAATGCAATCGACTTACGAGGCATATTACCACCTAATCTTCTCCAAGCCGCTACACCTAATGAAAAAACCTCACACGTTTTAGGACAAACCCCAAAACCAACAATGGTTTCATATGATGAATCCAAATTATTAGGCACAACAATATAAACCGATTTCCTAATTGCCGGATTCCAAATAACAACGTTTTTGTATCCGGTATCACCAGGAAATAATTCATACGTACAGTACAAACATAACAAGCCTTGGGAGGTAAATATTGTTGGTTCCATAAGTCCTCGAACAGACCTGGGGACAGTTAAGGGAAACATGTGTTGCGGGAAAGTATCATTGTCCGCAATCAAAACATATTTTTTTTCGAAAATATTATCAGTGTACCTTACAAGGAGATATTGCGGGTGAGTTTTGTGGATGTGGTAATTAGCGGTAAACTCGGGGCTGTCGATAAGAGACTTCCATGGTTTTGAAACTGATCTGCATTAGATCACTAGCTTTATTGGAAGCCTTTTGATGATTTCAGATTGGATTTCAAAAGGTATGTGGTTTGACATTTTGGTTTTTCAGAGAGGTAAATTTTAGGGTTTAAATATAGGGGTTTTATAAGGAATATCTGAGAAATGAAGCGTGGAAAGGAAGATTGTTATAGTGGGCCCATGGGAATACATATGCTATGATCCATTAAGTGTCCAAATATGAGACTGGTTTTGGTTTGAGAGATTTTTCACCAATACCTTGGTTTGATTTTGACAGTTTTTCGGCTTTCATTTTTATTTTTATGTATATACAGATTATAAATTATGTTTATGTTAATGTAACGTCACTCATTAATAAAGTGGCTTAATGATGCACATCATTGTAATTTGAAGTGGACATTTGTCACCATGACCTATTATAGTATTAACATGAGAGGATCTCAACCCATCTGCATGAAACACGTCTTATATAACTAGCTGGGTACCCGCGCGTTGCGATGGCGGGTACTCTGAAATAAAATTTTCCGATGAATCATATATTTTAGTTTATTATGTTCTTATTGACAATAAATTTACGGATATCAAGAATTTCGTTTAGCCCGTGCCCGTTCGGGCTCAAGTCCATTTTGCCCGTTGCCCGTTCGGGCTTGAATATTTGTATAATGTGCTTTATTATTTGTATTAGTGACATTTAATGCAGGGTACCCGCGCGTTGCGGTGGCGGGTACCCTGAAATAAAATTTTCCGGTGAATCATGTATTTTAGTTTATTATGTTCTTTTTGACAATAAATTTACGGATATCAAGAATTTCGTACAGCCCGTGCCCATTCGGGCTCGAGCCCGTTGGCCCGTGCCTGTTCGGGCTCAAGCCCATTTGGCCCGTTGCCCGTTCGGGCTTGAATATTTGTATAATGTGCTTTATTATTTGTATTAGTGACATTTAATGCAGGAATTGTGTTTAATTTGGTTGTACAATATGCTTGATAATTTGTATTTCTTATGTAAGGGGTGTTTTTAATTTGTTGAAATATGTTGTGATGTGCAAGCTTATGTTTTGTATATCTTGAAATATTAAGTCAAGGGACTTAATATGTCAAGTCTTACTAATGTTTGGTTGTTTGGCTGTGTTTGACAGGTGTTAGTTACTTCAAGGGCTGAAGTGTAACTAGCTGCTATATAAGCTGGAACCCAGCACTAGCCGTAAAATTATTCAATCATATTGTCTCTCACACACAAAGTATTCTCTCTCAAGTTTGTTGCAGTATTGTTGGTATTGTTAGTTTGTATATTGATCATCTTGATCAGTTGTCTAGTCTGGTTAGGTCTTGTGAGTGTTTGTAGTGAGGAAAGTTGTAACAGATTCTTTGTAGTGAGATAGATAGAACTCTTCTGAAGAGGACTATCTTTTGCTTTGTATTTTGTTTGGTGAGCACACGTTTTGTGGACTCATATTCTTGTCTATTGAGTAATAAAAGATTTCACCAAAGGGGAAGTTGGCTGGGTGAATTGCAAGTGTTGTGGTTGTGATTTTGGTACTAGATCTGTGATTTTAACATGGTATCAAAGACAGGTCTTTGATCTCCGTTGGTTCTTGATATTAGGGTTTCTAGGGTTTGGTCTCAAATTTGGGGGTTTATTGATTGGAGTGCAATTGGGCTCAATTAAGGCTGTTATCTCAACGGCCGTGGTGATAATCGTTGGTTTTGAGGTGATTCTTGGATTTGTCAGTTAGGGTTTCTTGAAACCCTAATTTGTCAATTTGGGGATCTTGATTCTGGTGGTTTCCTGAGGGATTGTTGGGGTTCATTCTTGGTTTCTTACACTCTTGACTAAGTGAATCAAGAGTGTTGGTGATATGTTCATTTCGCTGCTAATCTTCACACTCTCTGTAAGGTTTCTTGTTCTTCCTTTAATTCACTGAGTATTTTAGTTATCACACTGCAAACTGTAAAACCCAAAATTACAAAACATGCAAAATTACCAAAATACCGTTGTAATTTAAAATTTCAAGTAATAACTAAATAAAACATCAGATAAATCCTAAACTCTTGGAAACTAGCAACATATGAAGTATGATAATTTTTGCATGAACATTTTAATATTCTAAATGTCCTAAAAATACTTGAAAATTTCTTGGGGCGAAAATACTTATATTTATATATTTAATTATCTTGTTAAATGATTAAAATCAAATAAATAGTAAGATAAACACTACAATAAATGGAAAATCTTTAAAAATCTGAAATTGATCTCATTTAATCATCCTTGGGCCGAATTTCATGCCCTCCCCTCAATTAATACACGGTTTTCCTTTATTTTCCATTTTATAGTTCTAAAACCCTAAAACACCACAAAAACCACATACGCTCCACACGATTTTTTTTAGGCTGCTACATAATTTTCTTGGGTTCTTTCAAGATCAAGGAAGGTGATAAAAATAGTTCCAAGGGTGCTGGATCGTTAGTGTGCTCGAGGGAGTTTTATTGGTGTCGAATTGTTCTAGCCGTATATAACAAAATTGTTTCTTGTTCCTCCTTGGTTCGAATCTTGCAAGAGGGTAATTGTATCATCCTTTTTAATCATTCTCATCATGTTTATACATTTGAATCATCACCATGCACGCTAGATAAATCTAAATAATTCTATATATCAAAAACGTGAAATAAAACCTAATTCGGCCATGCGATTTTTCTAGGCTTTTTACCTATTTTATTTTGATTCTTTACATGTCATATAACACTAGAAAAATGATCCTTGTAATTTTCGAAGCCTAAATAATCATTGGTAAAATTATTTTGAAACCGGATTTAAAAGAGAAAGGGTTAAAAAAAAAGAAAAAAAAACTAAATATAAATCGAATGGAATTAGGGTTAGGGTTCTTGATGTGTTTTTGGTGTAATTAATGCATTTTAAGGTTGTTTTGATGATTGGTAATGATTGGTAAAATTTAGGGTTAGGGTTTATGTTTTTATTTTAAAGCCGATTTGATGTTAAAATGTTTTGGGTGTGTTTTTGTAATTTTATAAACTTGTGGGTTATTTTTGTAAGATACTTTGGACCAGGGGTCAATCGAATAAAATATAATATGGGGGTATTATATGTAAATAATGTAACTAAAAGGTTTAAATGGTAAATGATTTAATTAGTAATCTGATTTGAAAATTATTAAAATAGAGGGGCTTGTTTTGTAAATTATGTAAAATGAAGGGTAATTCGTATAAATATTAATGTAAGGGGTGTAATGTGCAATTTTGGATAATTGAAGGCTTAATGTGTAAATATGAATATTATAAGGATTAAATTGTAATTTAAATAACTATAAGGTTTAAATTGTAATTTAATTAATCAAAGGGTTTAACTTGTAAAATTGTTAAAGTTAAAGGATTGGAATTGTAATATGGGAAACTTAAGGGTTAAAATGAATAATTTGTAATATTTGCACTTTAGACCTTGATCTTTGGCAAAATTGCATTAGAAACCCTAAAAAATGGAAATTGACATTATGAACCCTAAACTATCATGACTTGATAAAATGAACCCTATTCCCATAATAATAATTAATAAATGACTTAACCTAATTACTTTATGGAATTTATTCTAAAAATGGAAAGTTACTAAATATGGAAAGTTGCTAAATTTGGAAAGTTACTTAAAATGGAAAGACAACCTAAAAAAAAGAGTAATCTAATTTGAAATGAACTATTGAGTAATTCTCGACTTCTAATTCGTCTAGGTTCTATGAAGAAGGAGTGGTTCCTATTTCCGTTTGGTCATTCCCTTATTTTGCTTTGTCATCGGATTAAGGTACAGATATTCTAACCTTCTCACAGGTTTCTCATAAACTCTCTCTTGTCTATCTTACTCCCTTGAACCTTGCTATGCTCCCCTTGATTTGTGAACCTTGCTATGCTCCCCTTGATTGTGAACCTTGCCATGCTCCCCTTGATTGTGAACCTTGCTATGCTCCCCTTGATAAATTGAACCTTGCTATGTTCCCTTGATACTTGATATAATTCGTTCGTCACCCTGTGACATGAATATTCAAATCCTTGGATACCTTGAAGGTTCATTTGATATTATAACTGGATGCAAAAACCTTTCTTAATTATATATGAAAATGTTTTGAGAAAAGCTATTTTAAAACGATGTTGTTGAGCACGATGCGATACCACTTTTAAATGAAATTTTACTAAAAGTTTTATGAAAACTACTTTTAAAGACTATCTTTATGAAAGACTTTACTAAATATCATTTTATGAAAGTCACTTATTAAATACGCGTTTGATATGAAACCTTTGAATTAAATCTTTACTATGAACCTACGAATCATTTGATTATGAACCTTTGATATGATCCACTTGATTTGAACCTTTGCTATAAACCCTTGCTATGATTCTTGATTTGAACCTTGACTTGAACCTTGATATGATATACTTGAAATGGAAACTTGACTTGAACCACTTGATATGAAACTTGAACTTGGACACTTGATACTTGATTTGACCCTTGATCCACAGTTTGAGACTACGAGCCACCACTTGTATACTAGGCATGAGGGTTTCATGTCCTTGTCATTGATGCACCGATGGCATGACTCTAGGGTAGGAGAGTGATGACCTATCCCGTCCCTTGACTTGACTTGTTACGTAGAGGAAGTACTTGGCCTACTGGGGCGTATGGATGCATCCTAGATTTGTTACTTGTTTTGATGGATTTATCATGATATTACTTGTTATATACTTGGTGACTGATGGTGTGTGCGATACACGTCTTTCACATCTTGGGAGTTAGCTACTCCAACCTTTGAGGCATCCCCTCATATTATACTTGGTATCCCGAGGTCACCCCTCCGGATACATGGATACTTGATACTTGACTTGATACTTGACTTGACTTGGGCTCGTGGTGGATTACTGTTTTCCTTTACCTTATAAATTTTTACTTATTCCTTAACTCTTATTATACCTTGCATTGTTTCCCTTACTTCACTATTCCATTATTACTGCTTGTTACCTCTATATCTGTTCATTGGGCTTTTTAAGCTCAGCCGCATTTCTTTTCCTGCGGCAGGTTTTTTTTGTAAGAAGCTGGGTTATGAGTGGAGAGTACCGTTGGACTTAGAGGACTTTGATAGCTATTTTGAAATAGAGATGACTAGAAGGATTTGCATTTTCAGACTTAGTATTTATCTCTTTGTTCTCTTTTGTAACTTTGTATTTCCTTTGTAACCTTTGAGATTCCTTTGTATTACTAAAGATGTATGCTTGTGTTTGCTTTGATATGTCACCATACTGTGGCACTTCTACCCTTGTCGGGTTGGGGTGTTACAACTGCAAACTCTGTGGCTAACTTCTTGACCTGCTTCCTTGAGAAGTACGGAAACCTGCTCTTCCCACAGACAGGTGTGAGACTGGGTACTGCAGTTGAATTGGGTATGAGTTGTAGTTTAGTTTTTATTTTTTTGCAATTAGTTGTTATTGTTATTGTCTGGTGGTATTTTTGGTTGATTCTTGATTGTTATTGTCTGGTTTATCTTTTGCTTGCTCTGTTTTATTTGCTGGTTGTTGTTTATCTGGTATTATGGCTGAAGTTCTAATTAGTAGTTTGGATGCTGGTAATCCTTTATATTTGCACTCTAATGATAATTCTAATGTGCCTATTGTTCATTTTAAACTTACTGGTTCTAATAACTATAAAATGTGGTCTACTGCAATGAAAATTGCTTTAGAAGGTAAAAATAAAATGGGGTTTGTTGATGGTACTTGTGTTAAACCTGTTACTAGTGTTGTACTATCCCAACAATGGGAGAGGTGCAATGCTATTGTTCTTGGATGGATTCTTGGATCCTTGTCTCCTGAGTTGTACTTAGGACAAGTTTATTCTGAGGTTGCTTCTGAGGTGTGGACTGAATTAGAAGAAACTTATGATAAAATGGACGGGTCTGTTATTTTTAATGTGATTCATAAGATTAATTCTATGAAACAAGGTGACTTGTCTGTGCCTGATTATTATCACAAGTTGAACTCTCATTGGAGGGAGTTTGATACTTTGACTTTGTTACCTGCTTGTACTTGTGCTGCTCATGAAGGTGTTTTAAAGCATAATCAGTTAATTAGACTTATGCAATTTATTATGGGTTTAAATGAAGTTTACCAACCTATTAGGAGTAATATCTTGGCTAGAGACCCTTTACCTGATGTTAAAGAGGCTTTCAATGTTATTTCTAGAGAGGAGTCTCATAGGGGGCTTCATCCTGAGTCTGGTAATAGCAGTAAAGGTCAATCTGCTGCTTTTGTTGTTAAGACCAATGCTAATTCTAATAATTTCACAAAAAGATTTAATAACAATGGCAATAGGGGACCTAATCCTAATTTAGTTTGTAAACATTGTGGTCTGATTGGACATACTATTGAAAGGTGTTTGAATTAAATGGATATCCTCCTGGTTTTAAAAGAAATCCTAATCTTTCAAAACAATCTTCTATTGTCAAAAAGTTTAATGACAATGCAGATGTGTCTCAACATCCATCTACTTCTTCTAGCTCTATAACTGGCTCTTTCACTAATGATCAAATGATGAAGCTCTTAAGTCTTATCAATGAGAAACCCTCTGCTAATATCTCTGCTAGTATGGCAGGTATGAAAACCAGTTTTATGAATAATAATGTGTTGTTTAATCTGAATTTTGAGAAGTTTTTCTGTGCTAAAACTGGTTCTGTCTGTTATAATGTTACTATGGGTTGGATTATTGATTCTGGTGCTAATCAGCATATGACTGATTCCACTAAGAATATGTTTAATGTAGTAGATATTTCTAGTCTTATGCTTACTGTTGGGCATCCTAATGGGACTGTTGCCAAAATTACTGCTATTGGTAGCCTTAGACTTACTAATGGTGTTGTTGTGTTTGATGTTCTTGTTGTGCCTGATTATAATGTTAGTCTTTTGTCTGTTAATAAAATGATTAAGGACAGTAAGTTCTTTGTTGGGTTTGATGAACATAAATGTTATATTCAAGATTTGAAACTGGGCAAGCTTGTGGGGACTGGTAGTGAGTCTGATGGACTTTACTTGTTTGATATGAATAAATGTGGTGAGTCTAGTCTTGGTATATGCAATTATGTGTTTGTTTGTCATGTTTCTAATGAGTTGTGGCACCAAAGGCTTGGTCATCCTGTTGACCAAGTCTTATCTGTTTTGGGGGATAAAATTGGTTTTAAAAAGGTGGATCATGTCTCACCTTGTGATGTTTGTCATAAGGCTAAACAAACAAGGGAACCTTTTCCATTAAGTGAACATAAATCTGAGTCTGTTGGTGATTTAATTCATTGTGATGTTTGGGGTCCCTATAGGGTTACTAGTAAAGATGGATTTAGATATTTTTTAACTTTAGTGGATGACTTTAGTAGAGCAGTTTGGGTGTATCTACTGAAGTCAAAAAGTGAAGTTGCAAACTATATTGAAATGTTTATAAAACTTATCTTTACTCAGTTTAATAAAAAGGTTAAGATTATGAGGTTAGATAATGGGACAGAATTTGTTAATAATCATTAGTCAAAATTGTTTAATGATTTGGGTATGATCCACCTAACATCTTGTGCCTATACTCCTCAGCAAAATGGGATTGCTGAGAGGAAACATAGACACCTTTTGAATGTGGCTAGGAGTCTTATGTTTAAGGGGGGATTCCTCTATCTATGTGGCCTGAATGCATTTTAACTGCTGTTTACTTAATTAACAGGCTCCCCTCCTCTGTCTTGTCTGGTGCTTCCCTTATTTTTTAGTGTATGGTAAGGATCCAAGTCTCTCTCATATCAGGTCTTTTGGATGTTTTTGTTATTCCACTATTTTAAACTCAAATGATAAATTTAGTTCTAAATCTAAAAAATGTATTTTGATTGGTTTTTCCAGTGTAAAAAAGGCTTATAAATTGTATGGTTTGGAAAGTAAGTATGTCTTTTTTGCAAGGGATGTAAGGTTTTATGAAATTGTGTTTCCTTTTAAGATGAAGTCTGAAAGTGTTTCAAAAGAGTCTGTTAATGTTTTTAATAAACCAGAACTAAATTTTGATGAAAGTGGAGTAAATTCTTTAAACTTTTTTGACATCCATGGGTCTGAAAGTCCCAATGATGAAGAGGGGGACCCTTCTAATGTGGAAGGTAGTGGTACGGCATCTTCAGATGACTGTGTTAACACAATCAATGAAGAAGATGAAACCACTGCAACCCAGATAGATGAAACTATCACCTCTGAGGGCATAAATCAAAATGTTTTCAATAGTGAGGATCATGAAGTTCAAATGGAAGCACCACCAAGTGTGAGAAGGTCTAGTAGACATAAGAGTCAGCCTGTTAGGTTTAATGATTTTGTTGTTAGTAGTAATGTGAAGTATGGTCTTGATAAATATGTTTCTTATTCTAATTTGTCTAGAGTGAATTTATGTTTTTCTACCACTCTAAATAAGTCTTGTGAACCTAAGACTCTTGCTGAGGCTTCTGAAAATCCTATGTGGAGAGAAGCTATGAATTCTGAAATGGAAGCTTTATATAGGAATAACACTTATGAGTTATTTGAATTGCCTGAGGGTAGAATTGCCATTAGGTGTAAATGGATTTGGAAACTTAAATACAAGTCTTCTGTTGATATAGATAGATATAAAGCTAGACTTGTAGCTAAAGGTTTTAATCAGAGGGAAGGTATTGACTATGAGGAAACATTTAGTCCTGTTGTGAAAATGGTCACTGTTAGGTGTTTAATTGCCTTATCTGTTTGTAATAAGTGGCCTTTGTTTCAATTGGATGTTAACAATGCTTTCTTAATGGTGATTTGTATGAGGATGTTTATATTCAATTGCCTCCTAGTTATTATGACAAAAATGAAACTAGGGTGTGTAAGTTGAATAAGTCTTTGTATAGGCTAAAACAGGCTCCAAGGCAGTGGAATGAGAAGCTTACCACTGCTCTGGTAGAAAATGGTTTTAAACAAAGTGTTAATGATTATTCTTTATACACAAAGGATAAAAATGGAGTTTTTTTGGCCTTACTGGTTTATGTTGATGACATTGTCATCACTTGCAATAATGTTAGTGAAATTGAGAAGTTTAAAAGTTTTCTAAACTCAAAGTTTATGATCAAAGATCTTGGTCCTCTCAAATATTTTTTGGGGATTGAAGTTTTAGAAAATAAGGTTGGTCTTTGTCTTTCTCAAAGAAAGTATTGCTTAGATTTGTTACATGAGTATGGGTTATTGGCATGTAAGCCTGCTGCTACTCCTTTACAGCAGAATGTGGTTTTGAGTCATGTTGAGACTGAAACTGATAAGTTTTTGTCTAACATGACTGAGTATCAAAAATTGGTTGGAAAGCTTATTTACTTGTCTGTTACTAGACCTGACATATCTTATGCAGTTCATTGTTTAAGTCAGCCTATGCATGCTCCACTTAGTTCTCATTTTACTGCTGCTCTTAGAGTGCTGAGGTATTTGAAACAGGCTCCTGGTACAGGTATTCAATTTGAGTATGGTAATAAGCTTAATCTGTATGCTTTTTCAGATGCAGATTGGGCTAAGTGTCCTATTTCTAGGAAATCTGTTTCTGGTTTTTGTGTTTATTTTTGCAATAATCTGATTTCTTGGAAAAGTAAGAAACAGGCAACTATTTCAAGGTCTTCAGCTGAAGCTGAGTATAGATGTCTTGCATCTACTACTTGTGAGCTTGTTTGGATTGTTAAAATTTTTAAGGACCTTGGAATAGATGACCTGTTACCTGCAAATTTGTTTTGTGATAGCCAAAGTTGTGAAAATCGCGCCTAAGGCGCTAAGGCGCACGAGGCTCCAGCCTTGGGGCTTTTTTAAGATCGAGGCTCACGACATGCATGAATCCCACAAAAAGCGCGTGCCTTGGGGCTTTTTGCGCCTCGGGCTTTTTTTTTTTTTTTTTTTTTTTTTCTAAATATTAAGATAAGATACATGGGCCTTATAAGTTATATACATGGGCCTTTTAAGTCATAGGGTGAGTATTTATATGATTTGTAAATTTGAGCTGATTTTATGTTTATTTTATTGATTGAAATTTTCTTTAAGAAATTACTTTGTTTCATTAACTATTTTTCTTTATTACATATTATCATGAAAATGTGGCATTATGACTTGAGTATAAATACGTTGCTTGCTTGATATTTTGGGTTAAATTGTGAGCTTTGTTAAATGTAAGTCTGCAAGTGTAGGAAACAAGCATATTTAGTTTGATATGAATTTTAATCTCTATATAGGTCATCGAGCCAAAGAGTTGATCCGTTTGAGAAGTGACAACTTGTCCATTTTAATCTTTACAACGACAATATGTGTCATGTATTAAGTATTTTAATGTTATTTTGTATTATTTAAGCTACATAAATGGTCATATATGTTATAAAAAACTTAATGTATTTAGTGCGCCTCGTATTCATGAATCCCGCGCCTTGGAGTGCGCCTCGCCTCGAGGCTCTTTGACCCCCTTTGCGCCTTAGTGCGCCTCGAGCCTTTCAGAACACTGGTGATAGCAGTTCTGCTATTCAAATTGCTGCTAACCCAGTGTTTCATGAAAAAAATAAACACTTTGAAATAGATTTGCATTTTGTTAGGGAGAAAGTAACTTCTGGAGTCATTAAAACTTCAAAAGTTGCTTCTGCCAATAATGTTGCAGATATATTTACTAAGGGGTTGAGTATTTCTCAACATAAGTAGTTTTGTGGTAAACTTGGTTTGGTTGATATGTTCAAGTCATAAGCTTGAGAGGGGGTGTTGAAATATGTTGTGATGTGCAAGCTTATGTTTTGGTATATCTTGAAATATTAAGTCAAGGGACTTAATATGTCAAGTCTTACTAATGTTTGGTTGTTTAGCTGTGTTTGACAGGTGTTAGCTACTTCAAGGGCTGAAGTGTAACTAGCTGCTATATAAGCTGGAACCCAGCACTAGCCGTAAAATTATTCAATCGTATTGTCTCTCACACACAAAGTATTCTCTCTCAAGTTTGTTGCAGTATTGTTGGTATTGTTAGTTTGTATATTGATCATCTTAATCAGTTGTCTAGTCTGGTTAGGTCTTGTGAGTGTTTGTAGTGAGGAAAGTTGTAACAGATTCTTTGTAGTGAGATAGATAGAACTCTTCTGAAGAGGACTATCTTTTGCTTTGTATTTTGTTTGGTGAGCACACAAGTTTTGTGGACTCATCTTCTTGTCTATTGAGTAATAAAAGATTTCACCAAAGGGGAGGTTGGCTGGGTGAATTGCAAGTGTTGTGGCTGTGATTTTGGTACTAGATCTGTGATTTTAACAGTTTTAATAACTGTATTAATTGTATTTATTAACCAGTTAATTAATTGACTATATTAAATAGCATTAATGTGGTGTTTTGTTTTTTTAATATGTGCATTAAAGTGGTGTAAACTATGCTTCTTGTCTTGTACGTCTGAAAATTATGTGCATTAAAGTGTTCTACACTATGCTTCTTTTTTTGTAAGTCTTAAAATTTAGAGAAAGAGACATCTCTATTATATGTAGTATAGATATCACCATTCTTCTACCAGTCTTGCGTCTTTTGTTCAAATACTTCAAAGACGGTCTACTACAGTGTGGTCAATTTGTGGGGTACATTAGATTAAATGTAACTTAGGGCCTGTTTACTTTTTCAGATGTGTATAAAGTTTAGTGGGCCCCCCTCTATTACAACGTCTGAGTGGGGATGAGTTCAATTTTTTCACTCTCTAGATATAGAACATTTAAGGGAATTTGTGGGCCCCCAAAACCAAAAATAATATTATGATATGCCATCAAAGTGATTCAGACATTGCAAAAGAAAAAGTAAACAGGCCCTTAGTGATCTAGTGGAGACCATATTTAAAGAAATAATCACGATACCATCTTCTGGAAAAAAAAATGTCAACTGTACACACATTCCCAATTTAGAATAAAGAGAAAGAGATAAATAAAGTACAAAACAAAAGTATAATGACATTAGTCCTGCATGTATAAGGTAAACCTCTGATCATGAGATAGCAGACCATCTTGTATGCAGAAATAGAGTAAGCTAGAGAATTGCAGCCAAACCAAAATAACTAAAAATATCATAATTCCACAAGACTTTTGTGAATAACTTTTATTTAAAAAGTGCAATTCATCGTAAGAAATGTTTCAAACATTAACATGACAGCACAATATTCATATGATCAGTTTCAAAACGCAATGCCAAACATTAACCCGCCACACCAGCTTCCTCGTCAATGCTTTGTAGTGTGCTTATCTTGGCAGAACCTGCCGTTCCAGCTTCCTCATCAATGTGCTTGTTTTGTTCCGACTCATCAGCAGCATCATCACAGGGTTCTTTCACTTCTTTATCGAACCTGATAATAGTCTTAAATACTTTAGGATCCATGGGATCAGTACACTTCAGTTATGGGCCCGCCATAATGGGACCAACAAAGCAAAGCTGTACTTTTTTTCTACTTATAATTTTCTGTTTGGTTTTTTTTGTAAAAATGATTGTTACATTTATGTTTCTAAGAGGTACTAAATTTGACCCATTTATGGATAAACAGGGTTAATTTGGATTACATTTTGACTCTAACGGGTTACTGTGAACCTTTTTTTTAAAAACTAGCTAAAATGAGAACAAGTCAAACTAGGCGAAAGTCAACCATACTGTATTCAACATGCATAAATCCTGTAAATCTTTTTATTACCCGACCCGTTACACAAAAGATGAGTACCATATGTGAATGAAATAACAAACATACGCTGAATAAACAACGAGACCGACAGCAACAGCAGCAAATGCTACAAAGTACATCCAATCAACCTGATAATATATGCCAATGTTAGCTTCTTGCAAAATCATAACTTAAGCTCAATATTGGTACAAACCTTCTCTTGGTACCCAAAAATACGTATCAATACAGTCCACATGTCTGATGTCAGCAAAGATAGATTTAGCATAGTAGAGCCGCTAATCTGCATTTAATTTGGCCATGAACAAAGTTCTAAAATTAAGTTTTCAGTAACTTGCATAACAGGAAAACCGTACACAAAGTGCTTAGTTTTATGGCGATGTATTAAGAAAGATCTTGAAAGCCCTCACCTTTAGCAAGATCGGCACACCTGAGTAAAATAGAAACATTGCTGCTGCAAATCCGGCATATGGGAGCACCTATGACAAACAAATTTATTATTTCCATGGTATTATCTTTATTAAAAAATATGCTCTGAATAAAAGTTGGAGTTTCGGCCCATTACTTAAAAATGGGTTAACTTGAGTTACATAGTATCTCAAATGGGTCAAAAGTCATGCCAAATGTATTCAAAGTTGTTTATCACAATTCCAATATATTAATTATTTGCAATGGCAGGTGAAATCTGTTGAATTTGGTAATGTCTTCATATACGTAAACCACGACTATATGAACAAAAACCGGCTATTCCGGCCATGACCCGGCCAAGACCGGCTATTCCTGCCATGACCGGCTATATCCGGCCAATACCCGGCTATTCCGGTCATGACCCGGATATATCCGGCCAAAACCCGGCCAATCCGGGTCTTGGCCGGATATAGCCGGTCATGGCCGGAATAACCGGGTCTAGCCGGGTATTGGCCGGATATAGCCGGTCATGGCAGGAATAGCCGGGTCTTGGCCGGATATAGCCGGATCATGGCCGGAATAGCCGGGTCTTGGCCGGAATAGCTGGGTCTTGGCCGGATATAGCCGGATCATGGCCGGAATAACCGGGTCTTGGCCGGATATAGCCGGGTCATGGCCGGATATATCCGGGTCTTGGCCGGATATAGCCGGGTCTTGGCCGGATATAGCCGGGTTTTGTTCGTATTGTCGTGGTTTACGTATATGAAGACATGACTAGATTCAATACTGTTTCTGCTGAGTATCTTTTCACAATACTTAGGTGTCCAACGGGTCAAACGGGTACTTTTTGGCATGACGAAACACCTTTAGACAAAATATTCATGGGGTTCTTACGTTTTTTTTTTACCCATAAACATGACTTGAGTCGAATAATTACTAAGTAAATTTCTCAATTTCGCTACCTATACATAATGTGTATTTTTCATTTTTACGATTATCAGCCTGTCAGAATTTGTCTGGGATTTTGTCGCCTGCAATCGGAAATCCTAGTAACTTGCAGTCTATGTAATCAACTTTCACATATTTCACCAAACTATCTGAGTTTTTTTTTGTATTCTGTTGTTGTTTTGTGCTGCTGCTCTTTTGTTCTCTAGCACCACACACAGAGAAACCCGGTGTGTCCGTATGTGTGTGTGTGTGTGTGTTTGGACTTTAGAGAGGGAGACAGAGAGAGTACCACTCCTGAGGACCAATGGATAGCTCTGAGTTCCTCTCGCTCAAGCACGCCTCTATAAACATAGTTAAAGACCACAAAGTAACAGTTGAGATAATTATGAGATGCACTACTAAACAATTTTAGTAACTAGCAGACAAGAGGATATGGAGTTCAATGAAACTGAATGAGTAAGCTTCGAATAATGAAGAATTTTAGTAACTAGTAGAGTCTCTAGCCTTATACCTTGATTGGAAATAATAAATCTGCTACTTTATTAGAATCAGCTACCAAATTTGGTATGAACGCTGAGAATGGAGCCTTTGAAAGCTGTGGTGATCCGGCATATGCCATAGCTTCTTTTAATTTGTGAATCTAGCTTACAAAAGGCTTACTGATCTCTATCATCAACACTACATCGACACTCATATGCCTAATGAAATCACGGTATTTAGTCTCTTTTTTTACTTAGATCTGGTTTCACATAATCTTAATCATCTGAGATATTTCGAATACTTGTAAGATGGGATAGTTGAAGAAACTGGTGGAAGGGAAGTATGTAGAGCTGTCGTAAGCTTCAGCTCTGACGATTAGAAGAGCACAAGCTGTGCATCCGTTAACAGCTGTGCAATTAGAGTGGTCGTTGTGGTCAAGGGATGTCGAAGATGAAAATATTCCTTCTTGCAGGTTCATCATCAATCTATTTAATAACCATAATTTGCCTCTTTTTACACTTGAAGCCCAATTAGACTAATCTCAAGGAATTATGAATGGGTCAATTTGAGTTATGGTTTATCACTCATGGGTCAAAAAAGTTTAAAGGCACCTAAAGTTTTTTAGGCTTTTTCTAGTACACAAATTATAACTCGTTACTATAATCATCAATAATTTATAAAAAACTTCATAAGTTATATTAGTTATGCCATTAGTATTAAAAGATTGATATTCCACAGTTGAGATACCTTCATGACTGCAGCTTAGTGTTTGACTTTTAAAGTCAACAGCTTGAAATTTAGCATTTCTATTTTCTATAACTGTATCATACACAGTCTCCACATTTCTTTCAACAATTTGGAACAATCTACCATTTATTTGCTTCCATAAATCATAAACATGTTCTGCATAGACGATGCATCTACTTTAGTATTTTGATGTGTTTTAAATGAATCCAGTTTTTATCATTTTTTAACTTGTAAACAATTCAAGATATGAAAATAAAGATACATTTTAAAGCTTTGTATGTGTAAAGATTATTTTCATGGTATCATGTGCTTATTACCATTTTTCTCCACACAACGATAACAATTTTTATCCCTAATATTCTTACACTAAAGGTGCATCAATGAGCAAAATAAAATTCGACTCTTCATGCAAGTAACGCTTCTTTCATCGTGAACTAATGATGTGATATTCACTAATAAAAACAGTTGGTAACCTTCGAGAGATCACTCAATCGCACCTTATAAACAAGATCTTCAAACACGGAATGCTGCTAGGACATCACACGTTGTCGAAATAATGCACGAACATTGAAAGTAAAAGATGTGTGTTTGGCCATTATAGTATCTAAATGTATGTTGTACAAAAGTCTACATTCAGTTTTCAGGTGAATGACACTTCTTTTGAACCGAAAAAATATAAGATTTATATACAACTTCATGACCTTGATCTAATTACAAAAATTGAAGAAATTAACAGCAAACATACAAATAATATTTACATTAACTAATACTCATACAATAATTTAACTAACCTAACCTTACAGCCGAAGACAAATACCAAGTGATGAAACTATGACCGTGAACCAGTCAAGATTGAAAAATTAACAAGCGTTCTGTATAGTTTCTCTGCTGTTGGACGATCACTGGGACTCTCCTTGGTACACTGGCGATAAATATCAATTAAAAATCTCATGGATTTTTCTTTTTTGTATTCTTCACTTTCAGATTCAGCCTCTTCAATATCTTCCACTGGACCCAAGGCCTCTAGTTCATCTGTCAATAGTGGTCGTATGCCCAAAAAAATGAGCTCATGAATTTTAAATTCCTGCAAACCCGCATAAGGCAGTCGCAAAGTCAGTAATTCCAAAATAAGGCATCCAAAAGACCATAAATCCACTTCCAGTCCATATACACGGCGATCATGAAGTGTCCGATAAACCTCAGGGGCCATCCAACGAACTGTTCCTACACAAGCATCAGGTGGAGGTATCCCTGTGTGGCCAATACAACATGTATGCAAAGAGGAACGTAGAGGAACTGCTGTGTCAAAATCACAAAGCTTAACAACAGTCGCTCCATCAGTGTCATTATTTATGTCAATCAGCACATTTCCACTCTTCAAGTCACGATGAATTATATCTTTTGAATGAAGCTCAGATAATGCCCATGCAACATCTTTAGCAATTTGCAAAGCTAATCCTATGGAAACATGCTTCTCACCAGATCTTGCAAGCTTTTCTATATAATCCTTTAACGATCCCTCTTTTATATGCTCCATAAAAATGGCAGATTGCAATATACGACCTTCTGGTGTTCCATCTTCAGGTGGTAACCACTTTGTAGATATTTGATGACCTAAAATTTTTACGATACAAGGGTGCTTCAACACACTTAAAAGTCTCACTTCCCCTAAACTTTTATATTCAAAATTCCTAACTTCTTCTGCAGAGCTTCCACTCACTTTCAAAGTGCGCACCTTAGCAGCAGCCTCAACTGATCCAAGGTTGCACTTCATAAGGGTTGTAGAGCCTCCTTCCTTAATTTTCTCGCATTTAGAAAGAGAAGGAAACGGACAGTCCACATCAGGAGTTGCATCACCATTGATCCGGGTGAGAGGAATGTATCTGTAGAAATATTCAGGGTCTGTCTCTTGTCTTATATCTTGAGGACGACATGCATCAACTACAAACCGAACCTCTGAATCACCTCTTTTGACAGCAACTACATTCCAAGCATGAGGTGCGAAATCCAAATACCCTCTCACAAGCTCACATGAAACTCGAGGCTTCACTCGATCGCAAAGGTACTTCATAAGCAATGCCCTGTGTCTACAAACACCATATTGTAGACTCCCAATAGGTACCACAACTGAATTTCTCCTTGCTTTTACCAGCTGTAGATATTTTTCACACATACTCAGAATAACATCGTCCGCTGAGAAATTAAAACTCTTTTTCCCAGATATCAAATTATTTTTGTTGATCCCAGTTGGACAAGTGCATACAAAAGGCTTGTTATAGGTTGAACCATATGCCGACTTTCGTGCCCGTTCTACCATTAAACTTTTGTCACATCCTCCAAAGTGATCCGATACAAAGTGAGCAAGCAAGAAAGTAATTTGCAACTCGTCAAGTAAAAAATTTCCCCCGTCTTTGTTAAGACCATTCATTTGATTCAAATGACTGACTAAAGCTATAGCACAATGTGTTATGGCATCCAACTCTTCATCCATTTGCCTGTCCATTAGAATAACTTCACGTGAACCAAAATGTAATATTTTCTCGTAGCTATCAAGAGACATGAAAAGACGATCTCGGCCTGCATCATAGAATCCATCTGGCATACTGTCGTCAATGCTGCATAATGATATTGTACTATATTTACAGGAAATGTCTCAGTTTTTTTTTTTGGTGCAAAAGTGAATTATATTAAACTTCCAACAAATTTACAAACATAAGAATAACACCAAAGGATTTTGGGGCATACCCCTCACCTGCTAAAAACAAACCAACATACTATCCTTCTATTCGATATCTGCTAATACTACTTCTAGTAAGACTGATAGAACTCGATTCAGACAAAACAGAGCATAAAGCTCAGAACCATTGAACTAACAACATACAACTTCTAAATTCACTTTTTGCACCCACCATCTAGCTACATTTCCATCTTATCTTTTTGCTATACTCACTCAACCAACATCCACAGCAAGAATAGCAAAGAAGATTAATGGCTTCACTAGGAACCCGTAACCCCTCCACTGAAGGGCTCTGCTAGTTACACTACATTTCCATCTCAAAGAATGGCTTCATGTAACTAGGAACACTTCTCCTCCAGTGAGGACCAACCATTCCTCCTGTGGGAGTGTAAAGCATGGACCATGAAGTGTCATCTTTCACCACTCTCAATTCCACACTACTTACACTCCCCTCCAAGACCATTTACCCTTCACAATAGGTGACCCTACTTTATGGTACATCCTTACTGAATTAGACCTCCTATTAGCCAAGTATGATGTTTAGCCCCCTCCCTAGGCCAGACTAAAACAAACATATTGGCATCATAGGTACAGTCACACCAGATAGGACTCCAAGGTACAAGGTGTCAACCCATTGTAATGGCCAGAATAGAAAAATAAACAGCATATAAATGGATATGTTGCTGTTTTCCATAAAGCCAAGCACTACTTTATTCCATCCTGCACTCAAATTTAACTATGAAACCATCTGCCAAACACTCCTTAGCTTCTACACACATTCATGTCAACCATCCAAATCTTTGTCACTTTCTCAACATTCACTGACTTTCTAATCTTTAGACCAAGCAATTGTAATCTGATGCTTTCCACAATGATCTTCTCAACAGTTTCCTTATTTTGAATCTCACCTGTAAATAGTCTTGAATTTCTTTCTTTCCACAAGTAGTATACTGATGTTGCAAGAATAATTCTACTGAGCACACTTCTAATTGAATTGTTGCAAGGTCTGCTGATGTAGTGATCAATTACCTCATCCCATATAGTAGGCATGTCGCTATCCTCCATTCTCTTTTTCATTTCATCCCATATACTATTAGAAAATTCACATTCAAAAAATAAATGCCTGTGTGAATCATTAACCTTATTGCACAAAGGACACTTCATATCTTTGTTGCTATTCCATTTCATGATCCTGTCTTGTGTTTGTAGTCTACCTCTGATTGCCATCCACAAAACAAAAGCAAATCTAGGATTACCTTGTGAGAACCATACTACTTTATGCCACAAAACTTCACTGTTCTGCTGACTTATTTTCATCCAGGCTTGATTTGTTGAGAAGTCAACTAAATTACCCTTATGATCTTTCCATTTGGTTTTATCACAACAATTACTTGTAAGGATTGGGACAGGAATACTGTAAATTGCAGGAAACATTTCCATCCATTCATTAGGCCAATTCCACCCACCATTAATAACCACATCACTCACAGTCATGTTGTCATGGAACCTAGCATCATATCTGTCTCTTCTAGTAATAACATTGTTTAATGCCCCAATGTTACACCACTGATCAAACCATATGTTAGTATTTCTACCATCTCCTAACTCCTTCCATATGTTGTTTTTAACTTTTTCTCTCAAATCAAGTATAGACTTCCACATACAACTATCATTCTTATCTTTTTGAACATCCCATATACTTCTGCCTTTGAGTTTGAACATATTCACCCATTTAACCCAAAGAGATTCTTTACCTGCAGCAATACTCCATAGGTTTTTGATCATTAATGCCTCATTCCATGTGTCTAATTTCCTTAAGCCCAAACCACCTTGACATTTAGGAGTACACACAATCTTCCATGCCACCTAAGCTTGACCTTTTCTCAATTCTCCTTTACACCATAAGAACCCTTTTAGCACTTTATCAATATCATATATTACTGACTTTGGTAGAAGAAAAACAGCAGCCCAGTATACATGCATTGAGGATAGGACTTGATTGAGGATAGCACTGAATCTCTGTCAGTTGGTCCCTTAATCCTTTTAGATTTACGAATGTCTATATTCCCATCAGCACTTCTTGTTCTCGATTGCTCGTCATTCTCCACACAATCATCTTCAACATTTTTACTCTCAATAGATTCAAAATTTGAATCGACCTGTTCTGAACTGGCATCATCTACTTCATCATCTGCAGCAGGTTCTTTGCTATCAAGATCACCAACACCATCCATCGATGAATCTTCAAGAAAGGCTTCAGGTAGGACTACATCATTTGAAGACTCACAAAGGTTTTAAACGCTGTTTTCGAGCTTCCCTCGACAAAATTTTGCATGATTTCAACCCTTTTTTAGGTTTTCTTGCTGAATAACTCGAAGGGGACTTGATGGAGTCATCATTACTGGAATCATCATGAAGGTCTGTGATAGTACTACTTTCAGCCACATCGATCTCTACAGATGCCTCTACAGAAGAGCTAAATGATTCACCATTTGTCATCTCTTCATCATTCCCCTCGAGATCACAGCTTATCCACTCAGGTACTTGCAAAAAACTCCCAAGCTTATTGTACTTAAGATATACCGTTCGAAGGGTCTGCATCTTATCAAGCTCAAGATTCACCAAAGACTTCAGCCTGTTATTCGACGGGTCCAACATTTCTAATCTTTGTAACGAGGACAAGGCTGAATGTACTTCGACCAGCTTATTATTCGCAGCTTTCAAAGTTACCAACGAACTCAAATTAGCAATCTCTTTCGGTAAATGTTTCATCTTATTGTGTGAGACATCTAAATACTCCAAAAAACTAAGACAACCAATCTCTGGAGGCAAGTATCTAATATCAAAATGACAAACAGATAGCTTTGTCAACCGTTCAAGGACAACGATATCCTTCAACAACTGAAGCGCCGACGGCCTAGGAGGCGCTTTACTTAGTTCCAGCTCTTTCAACCCCTTCAACTTCTCTAGCTTCAACCCACTCAACCCGGGCGAACTAATCTTCACTTGCAACATCTCTAGATCAACAAGTTCTCCAAACCCTAACGGCAGGGGCGGACGTGTGTTGACACATGGGTATGCACTTGCCCACCCTATACAAAAATTCCCTAGTGTGAAGTATAGTAAAAATATTTTTTTATAAGGACAAATATCAAAAGTGCACACCCTCTAAAAAATGATTGCATACCCTCCCTTAAAGAAAAGTCCAGACTCCAGACGTCCAGTTGTATATAACAAAATTCAAAGCCCATGTTTAACATAAATAAAGCCCACTAATAATACACGTAAAATCTTACTAAATTAACTATTTTAATCACATAGCAAATAAACTACTCGAGACCATCTCAATTTTCACCAATTTTCAATCTTCGCTCCAAAATATCTTCACCACATCAGGGTTTGAGTTTCTTGGTTGGGCGCTTTTACTTTAATCTCAATCTCCATTCTTTGGTTGCTAGCCAAAGACTTAAGGTTTGATGATGAATGATGATGATTTAATTGATTTTATAAAATTTGTGATTGTGGATGTATAAATAAGTTATGCCTATCTTGTTTTTAACTTTTTATATTATATTTATGTAATTATCTACGATTCTTTGCCAATTGCCATGGTTTACTTGTTCCATTTACAATACATATTATGATTTTAGACTTTTGGTATCTAGAGTTAAATACTATCGGTTTGACATTTTATTTCATGTCTTCATGTTATGTTGTATTTAGATTTCAAGACAAATTTACAATGAGTGCAAAAAGAGGAGGAACACTGGACTGGTTTGTTCAAAAAAAAAAAAAAAAAGAATGTTGATGGTTCCTCAACTCATTTACCATCTAAGGCCTCAACTGATTTACCATCTAAAGAAAAAGAATGCCAATTTAATGTCAAATCTCTTTTGCATGATCCGGGATTAAGAACAAGTATACTTGATTACCGTCCTAATATACAAGATGAAGTAAGGAGAGAATATATATCAAGAGGGTTGTGCCGGCCTGCACATGACTTTCCTCAAACAAACTTTGGAGGTAAGATGCGCCGTTTTAGGTACGAATGGTATCAAAAGTATAGTTGGCTTGAATATAGTGTCAGCAAAGACCGTGCTTTTTGCTTTGTTTGTTACTTGTTCAACGATAAAGATTTCAATGGAATGGGTGGTGATGCTTTTGTGAGAAATGGATTCAAAGGTTGGAATAGACCAGTTGGCTTTACAAAGCATGTTGGAAAGGTAAATAGTGTGCATAATCAAGCTAGAGAAAAAGGGGAAAGGCAAGAATCAAGAACTCGGCTTAGGGAGGCCGGGTGATACTCGTTGGGGGTCTCATTATAAACTTATTTTGAATGTCATTGCTTTATATCCCGCAATACGTGAGGTTCTTGATAAGATCGGAGATATGCCATCAAGTACTGATAATGACAAATTAAAGGCTGAAGGTGTTAGTTTTGCAATTGAGTCTTTTGACTTTGTTTTCATGGCACACTTGATGAAAACAATGTTTGGGGTGGCAAATGAGTTGAATGTTGCTTTGAAAAAACAAGACCAGGATATTGTTAATGCCATGCCATTTGTGAAGTCGACCAAGGAACGATTGCAATTGATGAGAAATGATGGATATGAAACTCTCCTAAATTCAGTCATCTCTTTTTGCGAAAAAAATGAAATTGAAGTTTATGATATGGGTGGTTTGTATGTTCCTTTAGGAAGAAAAAGACGTGGCCAGCTAAAAACGACAAATGATCATCATTTTCGAGTTGAAGTATTTTATATGATTATTGATTTACAGCTTCAAGAACTCAATACTCGATTTGATGAGATTAGCACAAGCTTACTAATTTGTACGGCTAGTTTGAGTCCTGTTGATTCCTTTTGTTCTTTCGATAAGCAGAAGTTGCTTAAACTTGCTGAGTTTTATCCTAAAGAATTTTCAAGTGTCGAATTGCTTGCTCTTGATAGTCAGCTTGACACCTACATTCATGATGTGAGGAAAGATGAAAGACTTGTAGGATTGAAGAATATTGGGGAACTCTCGATAAAGCTTGTGGAATTAAACAAGCACGAGTCATTTGATCTTGTCTACTTACTTATCAAGTTGGTGTTGATTCTTCCCGTGGCTACGGCTAGCGTTGAGAGAGTTTTTTCGGGCATGACTTTTGTGAAAAACAAGTTACGAAATAGTATAGGTAATCAAATGTTGAATGATAGCCTAGTTACTTTCATTGAGAAGGAAATATTCTCAACGGTTAGCGATGATGACATTGTAAACCGCTTCCAAAATATGAGTACTCGTAAGGAGTACGCGTAAAGTTGTATTATGGAAATATAATATTTTGATTATTAGTTAATTTACTTTGCTTTGTTACTGGGTACGTGCATCAAAACTTTAAATCGAAAACTTGAACTGAAAACCCGAACTAAAAACCCGAATGGAGAAATATTTTTTCTGTAGTGCATACCCTATTTCTAAGTTCTAGATCCGCCACTGCCTAACGGAAACA
This sequence comes from Artemisia tridentata subsp. tridentata, assembly GCA_021014915.2. Lineage (NCBI taxonomy): Eukaryota > Viridiplantae > Streptophyta > Magnoliopsida > Asterales > Asteraceae > Artemisia > Artemisia tridentata. Next base: position 417,875,734 of record CP139506.1, read on the forward strand.
AATCTACCTCATTCCCAAAGAACTTAAACGTTTTCAGCTTACGTAACCCTTGAACGGACCTCGGAATCATATTAAAAACATTTTTATAAATGTATAAACCCTCCGTTTCATTGTTTTCAGTAGATTCATCTAAAACCATTAGATCAAAAGTTTTACCAGATATATCAATTGTTGAGTCAACACTTGACGTTACTTCTTCAACTTCTTCATCATGCAGGTTTTCGTTAGTAATCGTGCTTGTGCAATCTGTGATCGTATCGGTTTGAAGATGGATTTTTCGTTAAAATCTGATATGTCCATCGTTAAAGATTTTTAGGGTTAAGTTTAAATTGGTGTCGTGTTAGAATATGCATGCGAATGAAGATTTTATAAAAACAATGTCGGCAGGTTTTGGCGTCGCGTTTTGAATACGCAGATGATCGATCGAATGATTAAAGGGATTAATTAAGGTTATGTTGAGGCATGCATTGTTTTATAAAAATTTGTGAAGTAGTGTCGGTGCTTGAATAGTAAGCAATTATTAAACTTTTTTTTTAATTAAGGTGCAATTTACATATATACCCAAAACATGCTTAACTTGCATTGTACATCATGCATTGAAAACTTGTATTTTGAGAAAATATGCAAGTTTTTGAGTTTTAGTGGGTATATATGCAATTCTCCCTATTAATAAATACTCCCTCCGTCCCTAAATAAATGTCCAGTGTTGACTTTTAAAGTCTTTTATTTTCAATTTTGACCTTAAATTATTTCATTTGCGTTATGTAATACTTAATGAAAATACATTTAAAACCCTATCCATTCATATATTTTTCATCAAGTATTACATAACACAATCACAATAATTTAAGGTCAAAGTTAGAAAGGGAAGACTTGAAAAGTCAATAGTGGACACTTATTTAGGGACGGAGGGAGTACTAGTTTAAGACTCGTGTAATACACGTCCTTTTAAAATTAAATTAATGTATAATCAACGAATTAAATTAATGTACAAGCAACGATTATAAATATCAAAATAAAAACACGAGTTACTGTGATATATAAATGAATACATAAGATTGTACACATACGACTGACTCATGTTATTCATCTTTATGAGATTAAGGAGACCCGCAAAAACAAAAAAAAAACAAAAAAAACAAAAAAAAACTAATAGCGTTTAATATCGACTTATGTATTCCTCTTTGTAAGTTTAACTCGCGCGTACACGAACTTAAAAATTAAATACGGCTAAAATTATTATTAATAGGAATATAAGTTTCAAAATGAAGGCACGGCCCTAGGGTCATTACGTACTATTAACTTATGTTTGTTTTCGTTCATAGCATTTCCAGCTAACCTTTTATAGGATCGTTATCAAATGACAATGATATACTATCGTAACGTATAAAAAAAGTCTTAGTTTAGTTAAGATTAATTATGTTAAAAACAATAAGATAAAGGGATAATGTATCATCAGAACAACAAAATTTTAAGACTTTTCCATATAAGTAACATATTGATTGAAACAATTTTATAGTCCATCCAATTAACTTATGTTGTTTCTGTTCATAGCATTTCCAGCTAACCTTTTATAGGATAGTTATCAAACGACAATGATATACTACCGTAACGTAATAAAAAAAATTTCACTTGATTACTCTTTCATGATTTTTACCTTAAATTATATGTACGCATTTTTTATTTGTTTTAATATAAGCGTTTAATTTAAATTTCAATTACCAAAAATGGTTTTCAAATGTTAATATAAAATTTTGGTAATACACAAAACAAGTAAACGTTACTTTCAGAGTCAAAAATGCAAATTTCTCTTTCAAAATGATATATAGGTCTTACTTTTCAACGTTATTTTCTAAGGTTTCATGATGAGTTGAGATTAATGTAGAACCAAAATTATCTAAAGATCCAATAAACTAATCATAGCCATTTATTTTTTCATTAAAATAAAAAAAAACCCAGTTTCCACCTCATTTTTAAAAATAAAATTTCTTGCAAACGGTAAATCGTCAAGTGAAAAAAAATACACATCGCGACGAGTATTTTTTATCTTTCGGTAAACGGGCACTTCGATATATTTTCGACGAACTTTTTTTTTGTTTTTTTTTTTCCAGTTACGTCTGAAAAAATCACATGTGATTTGTGATACAAATCACAATTGGTATCACAATTGATTTTTTCAGATATAACTGAAAAAAAAATCGAAAAAAAAATTCGTCAAAAATATATAGTATTAGCCTTCTATAGAAAGATGATTTAATTATCGTCGCGATTTTATGATTCGTTTCGCGTAACAATTAACAGTTTGTGAGATATTTGTTTTTTTTTTAAAAGGGTGATTTTTTTTTTTTTTTTTTTTTTTTTTTGATAAAAAAATAGATGACTATAATTGGTTTATTGATTCTTTAGAGAATATTATATCTAAATTGTAATTTTCTCTTCATGACTATACCTTTTAAAACAACTTTTATCAATAAATGCTTATAACCTGCTTTTGCTTCAAATATAAATAATAATATTTATGAAATATTGAGATAACTATTTATCTACGGTAACGTTTTTAAAAATACAAAAATGGCCTCTTAAGTTTACTAATAATTCAAAATATCCTTAACCTTTATACTTTAATACATATTTAAGTTTAATAATATAACAAATTAACTCGTAAACATATTAAACTTTATATTTTACTCTTTTTTTCTTTTACTTAAGTTTACTAATAGCACAAAATATAGCTCATAAACCCATTGATCTTTATGTTTTAGCACCCATTATATCCAAAACACCCCCTTAACAATGTGCGGGTAGAAACTATCTAGTTCTACACACATGCGAAATATTGCATAATATGATATCTATAACCAAATTCTATACATACGAAATATTGCATAATCTTTTATATAATAAAACAAAACCTCTAGTGGGGACTTTTACATTTCAAAAAAATCAAATCATACCTTATTAAGTAATAATCAAATTATTATTATTATTATTTTCTTAAATATTAAATAAGAAAAGCCTAAATACTTCTAAATTTATCCATATTCTACAAAAAAAAAAAAAAAATGTAATTTGTAATCATTCAATAAAAACTTACAAAAATATATGTGTCAAAATATAAAAAATTAAAACTTGAAAACGGTGGAGCAAGTTTTTCAAAGATTTGGGCTGAAACTTAAAATTCAGTATCATTCCCACTAAATATTTGAAGTCCCAACATTCCCAAATTCCTCCTCCATCAATCAAACTCGATCTCTTATCATTCATTCACGCACAATCATTGACGCAAGAACATCTCCTCCAAATCTAATTAATATTAAAACCCACTACATTCGTAAATAACCCTAATTCAATACCTCAATCAAAGTACAATGGTTTTGAAGGTCCTGTTATAATAATTAAAACCCGAAATTAATAATAATAATTTATTTAAATGATTAGAAAAAACCCCGCGCGTGCGCGGGCATTATATCTATATGATATCTATAACCAAATTTTACACATATGAAATAATGCATAATATGATATCCATAATCACATAAACGAGTTAATGCTTATGGTTCTTATCTAATTTTAAGAATAAATAAAGAGGTCATCTTGACCATCCATTTATTTAAAAACATTTTACTCGCAATTTATTGTCACTTAACTTTATTTCTACATAATCAAATATTATAAACTTCTTCTTTCCATCATCCAAAAATATACGTATGCCATAATATATAGGTACTCAAAGAATTTTAAAATATACTAGTATATTTTTGTGTTGTTACCGCTATACCCACTAGGGAGTGTTTTTTTTTTTTAAATTAAGTGATTTTTAGCAATGTCTAGATTAGTCATTTATTCACAATTAGAGAAATTTTTTTATTAGTCTTCACATTAAGATAAGGGTTTTGAAGTGAAATAGAAGCATCCCTTTAATTTCATAAGACATTATTATAAAACGTTTTTTTCTATATATAAATTAAAATAAAATACCCCTTTTACATTAAAAAAAAAAAAG